>CM070827.1:35334391-35364863 GCA_036326025.1 Chrosomus eos | reverse complement strand
TGAGCGAAGACAGAAATCTGTCAACTAACGTGGCACAGTAAACACCCTGAGCAATAAAGACTATCTAAAACATCTCCGTGCTTGAACAAGCTTCATCTTTTAGGCACTGGAATGAAAGATAAAAGCGATGTTCCAAGATTGTGGTTTTTAAAAACGGGGTAGAGGAGCCAGGCTAGCTCACTGTGTAGGCTTGAGTTTCTCAGGGACACCGTCCTGCATTATTTAGAGCTACGGGACATTTGAGGAGAGAGAATCTTTGAGAGAAAGAGAGAGGAGGTAAAACACGGGGACAGAGGTGCAGTACCCTAGGTACGTGTCAAGTGAGCAAGGAATCGTCGTCCTGTCAGGGCACAGCTGCCATTCCAGACAGAGACAGAAAGAGGCTTTTCACGTCAAGGTCAGACCTCAATGGAGCTCGCATGGAGCAAAGCTGCAGCAGACGCAGAGTCAGTTCTCCTCACTAACTATTAAAGGTAAAGCCCAAAAGATAGAACATTTACAAAGGGGATCTCTTTATTAGTTCAGCTATTTTTTCTATACAACCAGTTTAAATGAAAATTAAACACAATTTTTCCAAAAGTCTGAGATGTTTCTCCTGGGAACAAGACTTTAGTAACCTCGCACATCTCCTTTAGTTCCAGAAGCAATCTCAAGAACATTATAAACCTTCCTAATAAACCAAAAGCAATGCACAGAGATCTCAATATGAACTCAAACATTACTCATCAGTTCCTTCTGAGACTAAATGATCTAATGTTAAAGAGGCCATATTATGCCCTTTTACAAAGTCTTGTTGTTTAGGGGTTTTCATGTTTGAATGTTCAATTTGACATTGTTGCAGCACCTCTCATCCCAGTCTGTCAGTCACGCTCTGTTAAGTTCCTGTCTCTATGAAGCCCCTCTGAATTTGCTCTGATTGGTCGGCTGGACCAGTGCGTTGTGATTGGTCAACCGATTCGTCCCTTCCCATAACCGTGGGTTTCAACACACTACTAACAAAACTCAATCAGCCCTCATCCCTTTTTTGAGTATGCATTGGGCTGGAACCCTTCAAATTAGGAATATTGTGATGTGTTTGTTCTCGGACGAAATTTTGAGACTTCAATGGAGGCATTTCAGAGAGTTCAGAAAATTCTTACTAGATATAGAGAATAACACCCTTTGGAGTGATTTAGTGCTTTGTAACTTTGCAGACCCTTTTCATGCTCAAACAGCAACATTACACCCTAAGAAAGTTGAAAATGTAATTTTTCATTTAAATTAAACTTTAATTTTACAGCTCTATACTCTTACCATTGGTGTAAGTTTTGTATTGTCTTTTACCATAAAAGACACTGAAGACCAGATTCACTAAATAGGGCAAATTGGCGTTAGCCTGGTCCCACCAGACTCTCGTACATTTCATTTGTACATAGAGTCTGGCACCGCTCCATTGACAAGCGTTAACTTCCTTGTAGGCGGGAACTCTATTGAAGTCTAAAACTATTGGATCTGCCCAGAGTCACTCTATCTGCCATAACCAATCGCTTACGTTTGTGGTTGTGACATATG
The DNA here is from genome assembly GCA_036326025.1 of Chrosomus eos. Lineage (NCBI taxonomy): Eukaryota > Metazoa > Chordata > Actinopteri > Cypriniformes > Leuciscidae > Chrosomus > Chrosomus eos. The sequence goes on along the minus strand of CM070827.1, from coordinate 35,363,312 downwards.
TCTTTTCCCGAACCCCGTGGGGAGGATGGCCATAAACACAAAACTAAGCAAAGATTGTTCTTGCTCCGGCTTTAACTTCTTGATATTCGGCTGCGTTGCCACAACGGACCGAATGGCTTCGCTCGCATCTTTCTCCGCTGCCATTACTGAACTACAACTCAAAATAAAGCACAAGTCGACATCAACGTCATCGTTCTCAGCCACTCCCTCTGTTCGCTGATTGGTCCGGTAAAAAATTGATCGGAGAAAACCAAAGTCTACAGCACAATCCCAGACGTTGTACTGAAGGAAAATGAAAATTGAGCAGAAGTACGTAGGAGTCAGGCTAAATTGGCGTAACAATTCCAAAAAAAGCACCAATGCGAGTGGAGAGTTCTGCAATTGATCTACTGACGACGCGCAAATGAAAGAACACAGACGCAGCTGGATCGTTTCCATAATGACCAACGCAATCTACCAAGAGCAGCGCAAATTAGTGTCTGGTTTAAGACATGCTTTTTTTGGGTGGTAAATAATTGCGCAAATACCAGTTCTGTCATGACAACTCTCAGAAAGATTGGCATGGTAATGGTAATGGATATGGCAATGTTAATGTATTTGGTCTTGGCGGATTAGATCTGATACGCTGTTGCTGCAGAGCAAGTACGAGACTTGCTACAGCCAATACATTCGCAGACCTTGCTGTGAGCATGTAAGACATTCTGCTGCTGCACATATAACAGACATGAAATAACCCCCGCCGCGGATCTATACAGGTGGAGCTGGGGGAGGTGGAGGGTTTCTGAAAGCACTGTAGACTGCTAACAGCAACACTATTGGTATTTGCATGTTGAGCCGCAGGTCATTGGCCACTGAACAGCAACAAATCAGCTGCGCTACAGATGATGGCGATGCGATCGCTACCAATTGAGTTAAGGACCTATCAGCCTGCGCCATCAGTTTCATGCCAGAACTTCACATTAAATTGATTAGCGCAAACCTTAGTAAATTATTTAAACAGTCTCCTCCTATAAATGTTGTCTCTGACAGGGAAACTCTTATAAATGCATATGCAATAAGGTCAACCGCAAGAATAACTGCCCACACCTTTTCAGCACAAAATTTTCACTGCGTGTCTTTAGTAAATCCTGATGGTAGTTCTTTTTTTAACCCCAAAAAGAGGGTTTGCGCTGGTGCAAGCTATTAGTAAATCTGGCCCTTAATGTTGTCGATATAATACTATATAAAATATTATCAATTTGACTGCACTATAAGAACAAAACTTGACACTAAACTGAATTGAGCTGGATGATGAAATCTCGCTTTTATTTTATAATTGATTAATTTTGCAACATCGACACAGTTATTGAACAGAACTAAATAAACACTAAACTGACTAGAGCTGAATAAAGACACTATTGTTTTATGTAGAGCTGCTTATAGCTGAATTTTCATAATTGATGAAATGTGCATCATGCATCGTTTCCCTGTTTATTATTGTGAAGAAGCTTTGAAACAATCTGTATTGTATAAAGCACTATATAAATAACTGACTTTATTGACTGTATTTGATTGTTGTATGTCGACAATTGTCATGTGTCTATTTTTATTTCTCCTAAGAGATTTAAAGCGTGACAAAGTTGATATTTCAATAAAAACATATCTGAGAAATCAAGTCTCCTGAGTGATGAAAGTGAAGCCAATAAAAATTTCCTCTGGGATCCTGAATCGCTGAGACACTGGCATCAGAGCTTCCAAAATCACCTTGTGTTTGGAGACAACATGAAGGATACGACAGCATTGTTATTCATTAAAAGCGTTTGCTGTTGACATGCTGTAATGGCCTGCCAGTTGTCGTGATTACAGGAGGCATTTTAAGGTCTGGTGTAGGGTGAAGTGAGGCCTGTGTAAACTAAATCACACGAATACAGAGCCTTTTTGTTCTCTGTCTTTGTGCAAAGTGTTTATGCACAAAATGTCTGCTGAAATTCCTTTACCTTTATAAATGAAAGAATAATCTATAAGTGTAAAGTAGCTTATAGCTATAAAAAAACAGTATTTTTCTCGCCCTTTTCAAATAAAGAGTTCATAACACAAAGCTTTGATACCATTAACATTTAACTGCCTACTATATTTATATATTAAAGGATTAGTTCACTTTTAAAAAAAACTTTTGCTGATAATTTACTCACCCCATGTCATCCAAGATGTCCATGTCTTTCTTTCTTCAGTCGAAAAGAAATTAAGGTTTTTGATGAAAACATTCCAGGATTTTTCTCCATATAATGGACTTCAATGGGACCCAAACGGTTCAAGGTCCAAATGACAGTTTCAGTGCAGCTTTAAAGGGCTTTAAACGATACCAGACGATGAATAAGGGTCTTATCTAGCGAAACGATCGGTCATTTAAAAAATAAATAAAAAAGTTTAAGTTTTATAAGCACAAATTCTCGCCTTGCTCTGTTCTGTGATTCATGACGTCACGTGATACGCAATTACGTTGAAAAGGTCTCAGAACAGAGTCATCACAGAACAGAGCAAGGCGAGCATTTGTGCTTATAAAAATTAAACATAACGGATGGTTTCTCTAGATAAGACACTTATTCATCGTCTGGTATCGTTTAAAGCCCTTTGAAGCTGCACTGAAACTGTCATTTGGACCTTGAACCGTTTGGGTCCCATTGAAGTCCATTATATGGAGAAAAATCCTGGAATGTTTTCATCAAAAACCTTAATTTCTTTTCGACTGAAGAAAGAAAGACATGGACATCTTGGATGACATGGGGGTGAGTAAAATATCAGCAAAAGTTTTTTTTTAAAGTGAACTAATCCTTTAAGACATATACAGTATATCATATTAATATATATATATATATAAAATATTCTATTTGGACTTATAATACTTTTTGCTAGAAATAAAATCAGAAATCACATATTCAATTTATCAGATATTCAAATTTCTACCCACATTTTCATATCAACAATAAATATTCATCAACTTGACCCAGGAATTTACAGTACTATTTTACAACAAATTACTGTAGTCAGAAATGTACAGTGAAATTAATGTATGCTGGGTCAATTTCTTATGAATTACTGTTAATCAACAGCAAAATGATGCTGATACAAGTAATTGTATTAAAAATTTCTGATCTAGCCAAGGCAGAAGTTTGACAAATGAAAACATTTGTTAAAACAATGACAAGCTAGAATAAAAAATAAGCTAATTGGCTGATTTTAAATTAGTCAAACTATACTATTATTAGCGTTATTTAAGGATAAAGATTGACCAATATTTTATTTCAAATTCAAAATTGTTTGCAGACAGATATTCATGCAGCTGCTGAGATTTATCTGAGAAAGATGTGATTTGCACAGACATCAATACTCAACACACAAAACACAACAATGGAGACACTCAACAAATCATAATAATAGAAAAGATATATGAACAAAATAATCAAACAGCACAAACTGCTAAAATGAACCACAGCAACACAGATAAAACCAACAAGAATCAAGAAACCGCACTGCATGCTGGGTACCTTCATATTACATATGCACTGTAGAAATACATTATGATATTCCAAGAGGGCAGTAAAGATACAAGAGACCTACTGTGGAATTAATGTGAAAGTCGTGCAATTATTAACCTGGAATATACTGTAATATCACATAACAATAAGCAAATACTACCAATTAATTTCAACTTTAACTATGTCAAAGTTAATGGCAAATGCTTGTCAGAACATACAAGACATGCATTCCTGGCGTCAATATTTCATTATAACAATGCACTTTGTAGATTCCCCAATGTCTTCATAATTAATCTGCTACTTGTTCAAAACGCAGCCATCAGAGCTATAACCGGAAAATACGATTGTATCAATCCTATCCTATTATGCTATATGATTGTCCAGTCCTATTATCATCACTTTGCTGGTTATCTGTCTGTATGAATTATAAAATGCTTCTATTTATAAAGCACTTAGATCACCATATTACCTGTGATGCCAGTTCAGGTTCCTTTAAAACATCTCATCGAGTGCCAAGAATGTCTTCTACATGTGGAGAGGAGGAAGAGTGTTTTTATCCGTGGCTCCTATAAGACTCAGACAGTCTTGTTGTTTAAGTCTAGACTGAACATTCAAAAGTTTAGTCAAGCATATAGTTAAATTCCCATAGCGAATGAAATTCCCAGTGCTATAGCCGTAAACAGTGTGTCATGCTTACTGCATCACTATATACATATCGAATTGATTCATGTTCAAAGCCCTTAAAATCGTTATATTTCATTAAACATCAAATTAGTCTTTCCATTAATATTATGTGGCAGGATTACATTTGCTCAAAATGTGTGTATGCCTAGCATAAATTGCTAAGTGGGGATTGATTTAACCCTTCCAGCAATTGTTTGTTGTTCATTCACAATGCACTACCAAAAAAAAAAAAATAATCACAAAATATTGTAAATGTAATCTGTAGATATTCAAATTTTGTTTGAATGTTCCTTGTTTGAGTATTACCTGACAATATCATTCTATTAAAAAAACAAGGTTGACAATTAGCATTAACATTGCCAGTTAAATAGCTCATCGAGTACTCCATTCATGAAAAGAATTGAATCAGCTGCATTGTCGTTCATATCCCCGAGGTTCATTCCCTCCTGTCCCTTTGTGTCAAGTAATCATTCTATTGATACATAACGTCATTTCACCTGAGCATACACAGCTAAACTTCAATATGTGCACTTATTATAGGAATGCCGTCCTAGCCGTCTCCGGTGCGATACGCTGACACAATACATCATAATTAATATGGATTCTGTATACGCGTATCCTTTTCCAATCTAGCTATACCTGATTAATTATTCATATTCGCTAATAGACTGCGACTGCTCGACGCTGCTCCTGTAAGCTGGTGTTGGATCTATTCCATTACACAAAGCGCTGAGAATGAGAAAAAACAAGGATCGATGGCGTAAATGAAGGGAAGAGTGGTGTCTGGCTGGGTGATGATACACTTGAATGAGACGCAGAACACAGCGGGGGAGAGACAGAGGAACTTTAGGGGGTCTTTCAACAAAACGGGCTCCTTTTTGAGTCCCTCCAAAAGTTTGTGAAACGCTGTAGGCAAAGTAGGCTGTAGGAACTTGAAAAGCACTATTGCTGGTCTTCAAAAAGAAATGCAAGTTACTAGATGCATTTAAGAGAAGAGTCGTGCAAAAAAACATGCTTTATAATTTAGGGTGAATTCAAACTTATAGATCTGTACCTGTATATAGTAAAGATATTAAATGTTTTTGAAAGAATTCTCTTATGCTCACCAAGGCTGATTTATTTGATCAAAATACAGTAAAAATTGTGAAATATTATTACAATTTAAAATAACTGTTTTCTATTGTAATATATACTATAATTAATTTTATTTCTGTGATGCAAAGCTGAATTTTCAGCATCATTACTCCAGTCTTCAGTCACATGACCCTTCAGAAATCATTCTAATATGATGATTTGCTGCTCAAGAAACATTTTTTATAATTATTTTCAGGATGAATAGAATGTTTATTTGAAATGTAAATCTTTTGTTACATTATAAATGTCCTTACTGTGATTTTAGATCAATTTAATGCATCATTTCTGAATAAAATGTTGTTGTTTTTTAAATCTGACTGACACCGAATTTCTAAATGGTGTGTGTTAAAGTTAGACAATAAAGTTAACAATGAACTGCTGATGCTAACTTTGTGTTAATATAGATTTTCTTTATATAATCTGTAATACAGATATAATACAACCGTGAACCCCTGTTGAAAAGTCAACATGATATTTTTACATTTATTTCATAGTTTTTTCATAAAAAGGCCTTTGAAACACAGTGTTTCTGAGCATCATTCAGTTTCTCTAAAACAACAGCTTGACCTTGAGTATATGAACAGGCAATATGTATCTCTCATAAGTGTAAACAAAAACCACATACTGTATGTGAAGGTTAATCTTTTTTTATCTCTCTCTACACTGAAAACAACTCGACTCAAAATGAACACTACACCTTTGAAAGGCCTCACACATGGAATAAAAATCCAACACTGTCTTTAAAGTGCATTTGCCCATAATTACCGAAGCACGTACGACCGTTCGTTCGGCACAAAAGAATGTGGTTTTAAGAGACACGAGCAAAACGAGAAATGAGATTTTCTCAGCGTGCAACGCTGCAGAGGTGCTGGTATCAGGTGAAACCACGGTAAAGATGCTCTGTTGGCTATATACTGACACTGACCGGGGATATGAGGCAGAAAATACCTTGTGTATATGCACCCTCAGAGCATTTTCTCTCTCAAATACACTCATGCCTACATAAAGGTCCAGCATAGCAATTGGCTTCTAGTCGATTTCCACCGAAAAACACTAAAATACTGTAGCAGGTTATTTGATTTAGAGCTGGACTGAACTAAGGCTGCAAGGTATTTCCATCTTCCTAAATGAGACTCCATGTGACAATTTGAGGAGAGATGGCAGGGAAAATATTACAATACGGATGATTGCTAAGCCGAACAGATGAACTTTTGATGAGGAAAAGCTCATTAGGTCTTTCCGGTTATACAAACGCACAAAGGCGGTATAATGAACAAAACAAATCGCTGTTAAGGACAGCACGTCCTCCATATCGACGGGAATCATTATGAAATTTAATGATGATACAGCTATACGGTGCCTTTACGGCCTGTGGTTTCCATTTTTAAAAACTGAATTCTAAGTAAAGCTGCTGCAAATGTGTTTTATTTATAGCTTGGCTCTTTGTTTCTGGATATGCTTATCATATTTACGAGTAATCATTTCCTGTATCCACTGATTCACCAATTAGAAGGCTGAAAGAAATGATGTTCACTTGGCATTTCTATGGAAATCTGTTTCCGCTTCAGAGCAAAACATAAAAAGTCTCAAATAAGAAATAAGAGTCACACTGTGAGATATAAAGTCACGATTATGAGAAACAAAGTTACTTTTGTGCAATATAAAGTCAAATTGTAAGATTTAAAGTCACAATTAAGGGACTATTAAAAAACTAAAGAAAGTGCACTACAGAAAGTTGAGCTGCACTATTCGGCAATAAACCGAGAATCACAATTTTTGTTTCAAATACACTGTAAACAAAGGTGCTGCCTTAAATTTTTAAGTACAATCAACTTGGATGTTTAAGTCATTTCAACTTAAATTGTTAAAGTCCCCCTGTAGTCAATCATTTTATCACTCAAAACTCACCTTTGATCACCAAAATGACATTTCCTTAAAAAAAATTACTCATGCTTTAAAATCGCTGAATGTAACTCTAAACCCTTGCCTCATTTAGTATATGCAGTTCTATGAATATGCAAATTAGCCCCGCCTCCACTCACTCACACCAGATCAGAGATCCACTCATTGATGATCACACGTTGACGTGATTGGTAACAATTTTTAAACCGTGTTTTTTTCACTGAAGTTTTAAAAAGAAAATACTCAGCAATTGTGTTAACTTATGAATTTGCACATGGTTTGTCTTATAGCATATTAAAAACACCACATATACATATAAACAACGTAAAAAAAAACTAGATTTTCACCACAGGGCGACTTTAATTGCTACAATATATTTAAAAATCCTTAATTAATTTGAATGAATAGTTTTTTTTAAGATTTGGATAATTTTCTCTTTTGAATATTTTAAATTGATTTTTATACAGTTTCTGAAAGTGATTAATTTCAAAGATAAACAAATCATAATTTATTGACCTGCACTTCACTTTTTAGTTTTTAGCTATATATTCTCCATGGGGTTTCAGAGTAAAAACAAAAGAAATCAGGTGACACTAAAATAAGGAATAAGAGTTACATTGTGAGATATAAAAGGTACAATTGTGGTATATAACGTCGCAATTAAGGGATTAAAACATACAATTAGCTTTTTTTAGTTTTACTCTGGACAAAAAAAAATGGGCTTCTAAATATTTCATCCAAAAAAGATTAAAAAAGAAAAGCATGCATACATAAAACAAAGTATATCTTGAAGACCATTACCAACTATTTTTAATTGTGACAATATTCTCACTATGCTGATGTATTCAGGAGTTTAACTTTTGGGTTGTTTTTGCCATTCAAGCTATTTAAAAACACACTCCTCCTAGTCTCAAATCTAATGAAATTAATATAAAAAAGCGTTGGGAAGAACTAAGGACTTGTCTGTAGGTTCAAATAGAGCGAAACCAGAATGAGAGAAATGAGAAGGAGAATGAGAGAAATAACTGATTGGGAGCACAATGGCATATGTTCACATCTTTAAACAGAAACGCAGAGCTACAATAAGACATCTTGATTAAGTGGGGGTCAGACATCTGAAATGTAGCCAGAGACATCCGGGCGTTTTGCTTGGGGAGCGGAGCTCGACCGACACAATGTGTGCAGCGTTAGAAATAGAAGCGCGAGGCAAGAGAGCTCTTCTTCTGTTCCTACAGTCTCACTAATGCAATTAGCTCAACAGATGCTGCTTCAACCCACAGCTTTTATTCAAGAGATGAAAAATATGATGTGTAATGCAGCATCAAAGGCTAGAACACATCACAAATGAGACCTCTTGAATATCACAATGGTTTCTCCAAAACACCAATTAAAGGAATAGTCCATCCAATATTAATATATAGCCGACTGTCAGCATTTACTCACCCTCGTGTGAGTTCAAACCTGTATGAGTTATACCTTATTTCTTCTTGTGTAATTATCTTTTTCCATACATTGAATGTAAATGGTGATCAGTGTTGGGGAAAGTTACTTTTTAAAGTTATTTTTTACAATATTACATTACTCGGTTACACTTTATTTTAAGGGGACGTAGTTACATTGTACTTACTCATATCTAGGCCTACATGTACTTACTATAGAGTTACAGTTAGAGTTTGGTTTAGGGTTAGTTACTTTTAATTATGTTATAAATACTGTTATTGCTATAGTAAGTACATGTAGTGGCGTGTAACTATACGTCACCTTAAAATAATGTGTTACATATTACTCCCTGTTTCAGTTATTTTATTCATTTTGAGGAATACTGAATCTGTTTTTAGATCTACAATATCCATCATGTTCACACACAACACCTCACTTACTCACGATTTCTCAAAACATGAGGAAAGGAAAGGTGTCCGTCAATAAATGGGAAAAAAAGTAACTTGCGTTACTTGTTTGAAAAAGTAACTCAGATATTTGTTGCAAATTTAAAAGTAATCCTCATTACTTGAAAAAAAGTAATCTGATTACATAACTCGCGTTACTTGTAATGCGTTACCCCAACACTGATGGTGAACACAAGATTTTTAAGACAAATTCACTGTTCCTCACACAAAACTACTCTATGACTTTATTTATATAGCGTATGAGTCATATGGATAATGTTTGGTGGTGTCTTTTGTCATATTTTGGGTCTTTGCAGCCGGAAGTCACCATTCACTTTCATTGAATAAAAGTGATCAACTTGAATATTCTTCAATCTCTTTCTCCTAAATTTTTGTTTTTGGGGATAACTATTCATTTAAATAAAAAACAAAAAACTTTTCCTATAAATGTTTTGAAGGGGCTTCTTAAAAGTTCTTCATCTGAAAGTTAAAAGCTAGAAGTTCACTACGGAATATATTCAAAGTATGCAAGAAAAACTCAATGGAGAATTTCCATCTTTATCAATCTGTGCAGACGAGTTAAATGAGGAAAGAGGAATTTCCAAAATAAGTCTATTATTTATAAATGTCACAAAATATAATTAAATGTCAATTGATGCATAAAAATGTGTAATGATAGACCTAAAAATAATCAGGCCAATTAATTTGGCTGTTATAGATTATCGTGGCCCCTTTGGCTGATTAACGGAAATGTCTGTTCTAAAGTTTGGTTAATGCAAATATTCTGTTATAAATATTTCAAATTAATTTTTAATACAGTCTGAGCAAGAGATGATTTTCTGAGATAAATAGACCATCAGATATTGACTTGCACTTTACTTTTTAAACATGAAATGCAGAAAATACAAACAACATATTCTCTATGGGGGTTCGAGCATACTTTGAATTTATTCTGTAGTGCACTTATAGCGGCTGCAATATTTTCAAACGAAAAACTTTCGACAAGCAACTTCAAAACATTTCAAAGGAATCAATAATCACTTCAAGATATTTTAAAAGAATTTAAATATACAAACCCAGAATGTAAGAGCATACAAGACATCTTTAAAACAGAAACTTTTCTCACAAAAAAAAAAATATTCAGGACAGCTAATGCATATACTTAACGGTATACTGACACTGATTAATTTTATGATTAAAAAAATATTAAAATGAATGTTAATCAGAAAACCAAAGACTTGCTAAAAGTACCTATGAACTATCTTCATATTTCTATTCTAGGATGTCTCTAATGAGCTGTCCGAAATGTAATTAGTATACGAGATGAATATGATCAAATATTTATGGGAGGAGGAAGATCTCATAGGCTTCATGTCTCTCTGAAAGTTTGGTTGTCATGGAGATTCGTCCCAGGTTCCTCCGGTCTAAAGACACTTGACCCCTTTAAAATCCAGTTTCTCTGCCAGAGCAGGACTTTTCATTAGTGGTCAAAATCAGATTGAGGGTGCGTGACGCCATGTTCTTTATAAGATATACTGTCTGTGCTGAGATAGAATAACAAGTGCTCTTCAAAACCAGCAGAGGCAGAACAATCATATCTGCAGCATTTGGTTTGGTAAAAGAATTTGATCTATGTACGAGGGGAGTCGGTGTGGAACAGACTACAAAATCTCCAAGAATCCTCTTATTCCTGAGAGCAGCTGCATTGAGCTCATGTGTTCACTGTCACAGATTTGTTTTCATGATTAAATCAAGTCTAGGATTAAAGGACTGAAATATAGAATAGCATAAATTGCATTCTCGACAGCAACCTTGATCAATTCTAGTGAGGAACAAGGCACATATATTCTAAAGATATTCTGCACCGGCATCCAAAACTAAACAAGACATGAAATATATACGATCTTCCCAAAGAGACCATTCTTTTTCACAAATAAAACACCAATGAGATTGGAGAGTTATGAGCCCTCTTTTACGACCTTTGTAATCTCACAGGTCTCCTCTAGGGTTTCAGAAGAATCTCGATGAAGTCTCGTACTCTACCCAGGCAACAAAGTCTGCTACCTAAAGTCAGAGATCACTAAAGCTCTTTTCACACTGCCAGCGACACGATCTCATTCATTTTTAATGAGAGCTGGCGACATCCAGTGACACGAATGACAGCGACAAGACAAAGTTGAGAAAAGTTAAACTTTATGCAAATGAGCAGGAAGTTCGGGGATTGACTACCGATGGAAACGAGTGCACGCGCTCCGTCGTCTGTGTGATATTGCAGTGCGGTGTCAGCATGTTGGGGAAGTAAATCCTATCAGGTAACGGTAAAAAATAAGCTTTTTATATTAAATCAAGACTGCTCGCCACAAACAAATTGTCAGCCGTTTGTAAAGAGATACGGCTTTGTGTTTGTATTCTCCTTTCTCTCGAGCATTAAGTACCGCTGGAACCGGACCTCATCCATGTCAGTGTCACTTGCCATACTGGCTACAAGCCTGAATGGTCTCATGGACCCAGATAGCTCAGAGGTTGCGTTTTTATTGCATATAACAAAGAGCATGCGTTGTTACTCTGATGTTATGCACTGATTCAATTTATCTACCATAGATTCCCTTCAGAGTGTTTATTTATATTGGCAAAAAATTATTTGATGACAATAACATGAGAAGACATCCACTTATGTCATTCATAAACATTAGTAGCAACGGCAATAGGAACGCTAGCAACTCATCTTTCAGAAGCTTAGTTGGGTTTAAAGGGATAGTTCAGCCAACAATACAAAATCTGTCATCATTTACTCACCCTCAAGTTGTTCCAAACCTGTATGAGTTTCTTTCTACTGTTGAACACAAAAGGAGATGTTTTGAAGAATGTGTGTAACCAAACCGTTTCTGGTCCCCATTGACTTCCATAGTCTTTTTCAGGGACCAGCCACTGTTTGGTTGCAGACATTCTTTAAAATATCTTCTTTTTTGTTCCCTATCCAATTAATGCTGCATTTTTTAAATGTGTATATCTACTGGAAAAACTTTTAAATAGTACATTATTAAATAAACTACCGTTCAAAAGTTTAAAGACAATAATAAAAAATAAAAAAAACTTGATTTATAACAAATTGTTTCATAAAAGATTTCGTATTTTAAATAAATGCTGCTCTATTGAAAGTTCTATTCATCAAGGAATCCTGGAAAATAATTGATCATGGTTTCCACAAAAACATCAAGCATCACAACTGTTTTCAACATTGATAATAGTAAGAAATGTTTATTGAGCATCAAATCATCAAATTAGAATGATTTCTGAAGGATCATGTGACGACTGAAGACTGGAGTAATCGATTTATCGCCCAGCCAAAAGTGAAACTCATAAAACACTTATAAATCTTCCGACGATTTAAAATTTTCGACGACGGAAATGTTTCAGCAAACATGATTTTTTCCCTTCAGACAGAGCCACCACATCATGGCCTGGATTCCTCACTGTCATTACAGCTGAACGTTTGACTGATGTGGGTGTTCTCCAACAGAATGATGAATAGTAGACTGATGAGGTGAACATTTCCTCTGATAAGCCGGCTCAGGGGCCACTAACCGCAGATCCTCTTACAGAAACTGATCAGTCTCAGGAATCAGATCCACTAATAGCGATCTGACTCACTCTCTCGCTCACTCGCTCTCTCTCTTTTCACTCTCTAATGAGAAACGGGACAAATGACTCTAAATATAGAGCCGAATGCATAGATGAACAGGACACAGCTCATGTTTAATGAGGCACAGACTGTAAATGCCCTCGTGTCCAGGAAACTGATCCAATATAGACATTTAGCAAACTGACTCTCGCTGATTATGCATTCACAGGCACGGGATGTGGCTCATTTATCTCCTGACTAACCGTTTGTCAGGTTAAAGACAAAAATGGTCTCCAATATAATTCTGGCAAGGATTAAAACCTACAAGGATTTTTTTTATTTGGTATTTTCCTCTACAAGTTAGGAAAGGAACAAATCAACTTGTTAATATCTTAACTGTTAGTCCTAAAGACAGCAAAAAGTTTGGTAGCACTTTACTTTACAGTCCTGTTCCCCACATACTACTTATTATAGTAACTGCAATAACTGGGTAATAACTAAGCCTGAACCTGCACCTAAATCTAACCTTAATCCATGGAGTTACCTTATATTACAATACCCAGTACATTCTTACATAAGTACACTGTGCACATGCTGTAAAATACAGTGCAACCAAAAGTATAATGAAGGGCTAATCTCACATACCTCTTCTAGAGTTTCAAAATTTTAACAATGTGTCAAACTGTCATCAACTTAGAGTAGCGTCTTGAATACTCTCTGTATGAGTGTACAACAGAAGTCAAGCCCGTATTCTCTTAAAGTCCCCCTGTAGTCAATAATTTCATCCCATAAAACTCATCTTTTATCTACAAAATGACATATTTAAATGTTTTTTCCTTCGAAAAAATATACTTCATGCCTTAAAATAGCTTGAATGTAACTCTACACCCTTGCCTCATTTAGTAAACGCGGTCCACTCACTCACTCACTCACTAACTCAAGCTCAGAGATCCACTCGTTTATGTGTTTGGTTACAAGGTGGTTTGTGACGTCAGAAACGTCAGTTTTGTTTCTGATTTCTTTTTTAAGGTGAAAATTCTCAGCAATGGTGTTGACTTAGTTTGCACATGGTTTGTCTTAAATCATATTAAAAACACCACATAGTCAAAACATTCAAAGCTTGATTTTCACCACAGGGGGACTTTAACATTAACATAGCGACAGTGACCAAAGTAATATCCAGGATGGCGATGTCCAAACTAAACGGTCTCATAACTTTTGAAACGACAAGAGTTCAATCCATTCAAATCTTCATTAACCGACAGCAGCTTTTATGTCTGGCTGGAGAACGTCTCAGGTTACGTCTATAACCCTTGTTCCCTGAGAAGGGAACGAGACACTGCTTTGGGAACGCCCCCGCGTGATTACGTCTGAAGCACGTATGTCAACTAGTCCAATGGAAAGAATGAACATCACGGGCGGGTGACGTTATGACCAGGAAAGGATAAAAGCACATCCGGTGCAACCGACGCTAGCTTCAAGACCCGAAGCAAAGTCGATCACAGGGATGCAGGAATAATGGCTGGGCGACAAAACTGTCGGCAATCTAAGTATAAAGCACCTGAGATCCTGGGGTAGCGTCCGGGTCCAGGCTATAAAACCTCACGAATGTGAGCGACGAGGACCAACATGCCGCATCACAAACCTCTTGAAGGGAAACCCCTGATAACAAGGCTTTAGAGGCCGCCATAGCGCTAATAGAATGAGAGAACACAAAACTGATGGGAGAGGCTCTGGTGGAGAACAGACTGGATCTAAAACCTTGATGACACACAGCTCATATTGTATCTCCATCACTGTAAGTTACCAAAACCAAAAGCTCGCAACTGCAACACACTGTAGATACACGTTTTTGCAGCGCAGAGCGGCTTTGACGTGACGGACAACTAGTTGTCCACTCCGCTTTTTTGAGAATGCGGATGTGACTGTGAGTGATGAAAAACTCAAATACAGGACTAACAACCGTATTCTGCTGCTGTGTGAAAGTGGCCTGAACTCAAATATTTTGATAATATTACACTCAGATCCACCCCTCTTATGTAGTTCTGGCCTCATTCAAATAAAACAAAAGAAAAAATATGTATGAAATCTCGTTTATATCTGAACTTACTCCAGAAGAACAATGACATTAAATTGAGGCTACAGGCTCATGCTCCTCAGAATTGTCTACATTAGATCTCATCAATATAGAAATCCATGTTGAGACACCAACATCTGCAAAAAAAGTCAGATCTCAATTTTCTTACTTTGAAAAAATCTTACTTTGTCACAAAGCTGATACTTCAACTGAACACTCAATTATGTCTCCTCATTGGTGAAAGATCAACTAAAAGACAATGTAAAATTGCAAGTATTGCAAGAAGCAAAGTATAGAATGAAAATAGTTGAAAAATACGGGATCAGTTGAGCTGATATTACAGTCTTTCTTAAGCTCCTGCCTGATTTTCTGTACTAGTAAGAAAGTTTTTTAGAAAATCCTAATAGACATATTAAAAGAAATAATGAAGTCATCAGCGATTACTCATTTATATCATTTTTTCTCGGGGACTCTCTTTGCTCATGTTTTACCAACTAGAGTATGTGAGCGGGCTTCATTTCCACTCAGCCAATAATGCAATTGCACTTAAAAAAATAAAGCTTGTTAAATGCAGTGTTCATAGGCAAGGAAAAGAAAGGATAAGAAAAGAGAAAAAGAGGGATGCAAGCTGTTATAACAGTGAACCTGACACTCCACCTGTGTCTCAGCTCACCTTTGCTTCTGCTGGGGTTTTGATGAATAGCTAAACATGAAGGTTACTGACACCAGCGGGGAGGATTAGAAAGAGGACTAATGAATGGATGGATGAAGAATGAGGAAATATGAGACAGAAAGATGAGAGTAAAAGAGTGAAGGTGAAATCTGAGAGAAGGCTTAATGAAATGTTCTTATACGTGTAGCAGCCACGGACGGAGATATCTTTTTTTAATCATATGAGCTCTGCTCCAATCCTATTGAGATGCCTTTCTGTCTGCCTACAGAGGATGTGTCCTAAATGGCACACTAAGCCCTTCCAGTCATCCTCCAAGTCCAACGGAAACCTAAAACGACAAATGGAACGCCCTACAGTCTCATAGTCAAGTCATGTCATATTTATTTATATAGCACTTTGATACAAAAGTTTGATACAGATTGATACAGCACAAATACAGATTGTTTCAAAGCAGCTTCACAGTAATAAGAAAATAGAAGCATTGACGCCACAAATTTCTCCAATTATGAACAGTTTCAGCTCTAAAAAGACAATGGGTCTCATTCACTAAGCATGTGTACGCACACATATGTATACAGGGCTCCAGACTGCGACCAAATGGTCGCATTTTGCGACCAAAATTTGAGAGTGTGCGACTGAATATTACATCCAGTCGCACATGTGCGACCAGTAAATGTGTCCCTTTTTTTTTTTTTTTTGACACGTTAAACGTGGAAGGGGCTTATCAATGAATCCGGAATGTGTGGCAGGCCAATGAGTGTGAGAAGAATAGGGAATGGCCTAATTTTACTGTAAGTGGCTAATGTGTGGGGGGATAATCGAGCGCGCGTTTAAACGTCGGTGGGAAGGAGACGGAGACAACCAGCTATGTGCGTCTGAGCAAGAGCAAGCAAACTATTGACTCGTTCTTCCGACCTGCGGCTAGTGTGCCAGTTAAATTCACTTGCTGGCTTCCCAAATAATACATTACAAGAGCGATAATCAAAAAAACGTGAACAAAACGATTACTCTTTGTAAACACTGTTCACGTGAGTGACAAATGCTCGAACATACCTGTCATTTACACCGTCATCACCCGGGAGTTGATAGTGCACGAGCGCAGGCGAGACCTGAACTGCAGACGTTACCATCGGTGTTTAAACTAAACTCATTAAGTTTTGCCAATGTAAACATTCAAGAGCAAGACGCGAAAGAGAGAACTCGCGTCTAGAAGATTTGTGCGCGTGTGTGTGTGTATGTGTGTGCGCGCGCGCGCGTGTGTGTATGTGTAGGCTACTCATCTCAGACAGCGCGCAAATATTGAGTTTTCTTTCAAGTCTTGCACTTGAATGGACAAATTCACACAAAAAGTATGTCAACATGTCCGTCTTGATGAGTATCCAGACAGTCGTTTATGCCTTAAGTGAACTTATATGGTCAAGAAAGACACACTCAGAATCGATGTAAGCCTACTGAATCAGCTCTGAATTGAATAGCTTTTGTAAATTTAATAAGGATTAATCTTTAATTTATATAGTCAAATATGCAATGCTATTTTACATTTGATTATTTTATTAAATTTCTGTACCTGTAAACTAATGTTAGACCTACCTGAAAAGCATTGTTTATTTTATTAGTGTCTTTGCTCTATTGTATTTATTTGTGCTTTTGCTTGTGGTTAGATTATTTGTTCATATTTTCTTTATTTTATTTGACATTAGTCTTTTTTTCCCTGAACATATCACATACCGAATCATACCGAAACCGTGAACCTAAAACCGTGATACAAACTGAACCGTGAGATATTTGAAACGTTGCAGCCCTAGTACAGTGTCACAGGTGGAAGATGATTCAGAGTGAGAGGTTTTTGTGGCGAAAAAGGCCAAACCCACCATTTTCGGGAAGACTGTCTGCGAGAATTCAGCTGGTTGAGGTAGTACTGTAAGGAGACGAATTCCATGAACTGCAAATGTTGCAGTCGCTACCCCATAACTGCGGGGAACACGAAGTTTGACGAGAGTGCAGGCACTTCAGTTTAAACACAATACGCTAGTTAAACACAATCTTAGCCTCAAGTATAGAGTGCGGTGACATGTTAATAAATCAAAAAGCAACGCCACTGCCGGTTGCTTTTAGAAGACGAGGTTGTAACGTTAAATCAGAGCGCAAAGGCATTGTAATTTCTGCATCTATTATCAAAGTATTTATTAGTAATACACTGGAAATTACTAGAAATGTGAATATTTGGTTAGTATGTTGATTTACGGTGTGTGCTCCTAAATTTTCTGGTTGTGCCCCTAAAATTTTCAGTTGGGGGCAACTGTGCTCCTAGTGAAAAAAGTTAGTCTGGAGCCCTGGTATGGAAGCTTGTTTCTGCCATTGAATTAAAAAAACATTTTAAAAAGGTAAATTGGGAAATTTTATCACACAACTTTTTTTTCTTGCAATTGCAGTTATAAAGTCAGAATTGCGAGATATAAACTTGCAATTTCGACTTTATAACGCAATAGCAAGTTTACACTCACCTAAAGGATTATTAGGAACACCTGTTCAATTTCTCATTAATGCAATTATCTAATCAACCAATCACATGGCAGTTGCTTCAATGCATTTAGGGGTGTGGTCCTGGTCAAGACAATCTCCTGAACTCCAAACTGAATGTCAGAATGGGAAAGAAAGGTGATTTAAGCAATTTTGAGTGTGGCATGGTTGTTGGTGCCAGACGGGCCGGTCTGAGTATTTCCCAATCTGCTCAGTTACTGGGATTTTCACGCACAATCATTTCTAGGGTTTACAAAGAATGGTGTGAAAAGGGAAAAACATCCAGTATGCGGCAGTCCTGTGGGGAAAATGCCTTGTTGATGCTAGAGGTCAGAGGAGAATGGGCCGACTGATTCAAGCTGATAGAAGAGCAACTTTGACTGAAATAACCACTCGTTACAACCGAGGTATGCAGCAAAGCATTTGTGAAGCCACAACACCACAACCTTGAGGCGGATGGGCTACAACAGCAGAAGACCCCACCGGGTACCACTTATCTCCACTACAAATAGGAAAAAGAGGCTACAATTTGCAAGAGCTCACCAAAATTGGACAGTTGTAGACTGGAAAAATGTTGCCTAGTCTGATGAGTCTCGATTTCTGGTCAAACCTTCAGATGGTAGTGTCAGAATTTGGCGTAAACTGAATGAGAACATGGATCCATAATGCCTTGTTACCACTGTGCAGGCTGGCGGTGGTGGTGTAATGGTTTGGGGGATGTTTTCTTGGCACACTTTAGGCCCCTTAGCGCCAATTGGGCATCGTTTAAATGCCACGGCCTACCTGAGCATTGTTTCTGACCATGTCCATCCCTTTATGGCCACCATGTACCCATACTCTGATGGCTACTTCCAGCAGCACCATGTCACAAAGCTTGAATCATTTTAAATTGGTTTCTTGAACATGACAATGAGTTCACTGTACTAAAATGGCCCCCACAGTCACCAGATCTCCACCCAATAGAGCATCTTTGGGCCCTGGATGTGCATCCCACAAATCTCCATCAACTGCAAGATGCTATCCTATCAATATGTGCCAACATTTCTAAAGAATGCTTTCAGCACTTTGTTGAATCAATGCCACG
Source organism: Chrosomus eos (assembly GCA_036326025.1). Lineage (NCBI taxonomy): Eukaryota > Metazoa > Chordata > Actinopteri > Cypriniformes > Leuciscidae > Chrosomus > Chrosomus eos. Next base: position 35,344,215 of record CM070827.1, on the reverse strand, counting down.
TAGAATTAAGGCAGTTCTGAAGGCGAAAGAGGGTCAAACGCAGTATTAGTATGGTGTTCCTAATAATCCTTTAGGTGAGTGTATATCACGCAATTCTGACTTTATAACAAGCAATTGCAAGAAGTTAATTGTGAGATATAAACTTGCAATTGTAAGAAAATGTCCGAATTGTGGGCTTTGTGGACTTTTTCTTCCTCAGAATTAGACTTTATAACTTGCAATTGCGAGTTTGTATCTCACATTTCAGAGAAAATTATTTTTTACTCGCAATTATGACATTATAATTTGCAATTGGAAGTTTACATCTTGCAATTGTGAGAAAAAAGTCAGAATTGTGCGATAAAAAGTTTTTTTTTTTATCTTTATAAAAGAAAATTCTGTGGCAGAAACAAGATTTTTGTACAAATCTGTATACAAAAATGTTCATGAACAAATGATTTACCAAAAACTTTAATACAAAAATGTATTCCAAAGTCAAGAGAAAAAAAAATAGGAACAACTGAAACCACACATACACAAAAAGCACTTACTGTGTGGCCTAATAATTGTGTTAAGAAGTTATATTTCATCTTATCACATCATCACATAAATGTCTCTAACTTCTGTCGGATTCATGGTTAAAACTAGAAAAAAAAATCAATTTGCTAATGGGGCGAAAATAGTTTGTTATGCAATGTCAACTTTAAAATAATTCTGATTTTAAAAGATCTTTACATATTTGTACTGGGAAACAGTATAAGTACAAAAGTACTCATTAGGAAATCCTGTTTTGCAGTTCATGTTTTGGAAAAGAACCATGGAGTCTCATCTTCCAATGATGGCCATCTCTAATGCATCTCTACCACTAACAAATGCAGCAGAAAAAAAAACATTTTGTAGACCAGACAATTGATCGGCTGCCCACTAATTATGAGGAGCGATGGCCGTATTGTTTTCATATATTTTTATTTTCGTTTCCTCCTCTGCCGCCCGCCTACATGGGCCATTACTCTGTGAAACCGCAAAGGGGGGCGGGACGTTCATCAAGATGGGATTTGACATCTGGTCAACGCAAGGGTGGCTAGAGATCAGGGGATCAAATCGATGAGGGAATCAAACTAATACTAGTCCGTGACATAGTATCGTGACATCTATATAATCAATAAGCCGAATCCCTGAATCACCTTGGCTCAAGACCTCAAACATACACATGTCAAATGGGTATGTAATAACTGCTTACATCCATATACTCTAGATTTCTCTTGCTCCTTGACAGATTTAGAAGATCTTTAGACCTTCTATTCTTCACCAAATAATGAGATTCACAAATATAAGTGGTGTGTGTCCTGTTTACACACTTATAGAGAGGATGGATGGTGTTTGTGTTGCCAAAACTCAGTGTCAGACCACGTCTCAAACAGGACCCATGTGACCTCTCCAGAAATGTAGAAACCGTCCTGTTATAATGCTTGTTACACACAAACATATTGAAAATGATTGTAAGCTACAGCTCACAAAGGAAGCCATGCAACACCTGTGCAATCACAGTTCACATCTATGTCATATTCATATTTCAAACACAGAAGACGAAAATAGAGCAAAAATAAAGTATAATTTCATTAACTTAACAACATGTTAACATCAATAAGAAAGGTTAAGTGTGTGCCACAGATTTGCCGTCTATGTAGGGCGTTTCAGATCAGTCAGTGATTCCATCCTGTTAGGATGTTGCCTTAGAAAGTAATTGAGGATGTAGGCTGCAGACTTTAAGTTTAAGCAATTTTATTTTATTTATAGTTCATTTTATAAACTAGGTTTTGATGCCCTGTGAAAATAAGATAAAATAGAATACATTTGAACACATACAAAGTTACAATCACTTGAATTCTGACACTCCGCCTAGAAAACAAGGTAGAGAAGTACCGTTACATTGGACAAGCGAAGAGTTTAGTTCAGAAAGCTGCTGCCAAAAAACAAATTAACAAAAGAGGATGTTTTAGAAATTGGATCCTTTCCAATCGTACAGTCGTCTGTCCGTATACAGTGCTTTTAGTGTATAGCTTATCTTTAGTAAAAATGCACTACCCATAAAAACAAGGTTTGAAAAGGCAAGGACATCCGATACGCCAAAGCGAGCCAGAGTCACAGTGCCTTTCCAAGAACGCTCATATTCCTCTTGGGTTCGTCTTGTCTAATCTATTAGAGGGAGGAAAGAAACTACCGAATTTTTTTTTAATGAACAGTGCTCACATGTGGGTCCCTGTTCCCCCGCTCTGCATCTGTGAGTGGTTAAATTAGCACAGAGGTGCTGAGACATGGAGACTGTCAAGACTACTGCATTGGAACATGAACACACACACGCGCGCACACACACACACAGTGTGCATTCAATTCCCTGGAAGCCACCACTAACCAGGGACACCAGTGAGACACGAGCAGGAGCCCTGCCAAAGACTAAATCAACGGGGATAAAAGGAAAGTGACTGTAGCTCTGTTCCAAACCCTAGTGAGGAGCCTGGCACGTTACATGAAAATGGTACACTTTAGTGCCTTATTACTTGTTTCTACAGCATTACAGACACAAATTGCATGATTTTTGTTTAAAAAAACATTTAAGTATGGTATTATCTAGGATTAAATTAGTCTAGCATGAAAAGATGCATCAAATGCCTTTAAAATTGGGATTTAGCCTGTCTCATCTCCCTTGCATTCTCTAAATTAAAACCATACAACAATGCAATAATTTTGTCAATCTATTGTTTTAATATTCAGTTGCAATTAAACATAAATGTGCTCATTAAAATGTGCCTCAAATGTTTTGCATGAAACATTTTTAATTAACTTCACAGAATCACAGACGACATAATATTAGCAGTGTCACATTTTGTAGTGTCCCATTTCTAAGACAGCATTGCTTTCTCTACGAAGGAAACATTCAATCCCAAAGCACTACAATGATCTAAGAGGGGGAAAAAATATCACCCAATTTGGCAAGGAATTGAACTTATTCACCGCACCTCCATTATGAAAATCAAAATGAGGCTAGGGGGTACACTCTACCGGAAGTTCAGTGACAGAGCGCTGCTTTTTGTTTCGGGAGCTTCCTCTGTTTCTCTGACTGAAAATATCTGTAACGTTAGCCTACTGGGAGTCGGGAGAGTGCTAAAGCTCATCAGGTGTTATTTTTGGTGGCATATATTTGTAGAAATTATCATTCTTTCTAAATGTGATGTTTGTCTTGTAACGTTAACTACCAAATAAACAGAAACAGACGCGACTGAAGAAGTGTGTCATCTTATGTCATCTCTCAACGGTAATTTATTTCTGTGTGACTAATGTGCAATTTTGACATACATTAATTCATGATTAATGTATCACTTTTTATTGTAAACCTGCGGTAAAACATTGATGCTTGGGTTTTAAATATTCAAGTAAACAACAAAAATGCCAGCAAACGGTCGCTTTTCAGTCGTTTCCAGTGATTTCTTTTTGATTAGTTTTCTGATAAAACTTCCGTTTGTTGGTAAAATGATGGGTTAGTGTGACGTTGTTCCATAGAGGCCTGTTACGGGCGTTTAATTTAACGTTATGACTGTAGCCTACAGTGGGCCAACGTTACTTCCGTACCCCACAGCCTCGTTTTGGTTTAAGCTGGTGACGTAGGTGAATAAGGCGAATGAAAACTGTTGATTTCAAATATGATTCTAATTCAGTCAATACTGAAAAGTATAATATAATATAACATATTATAATATGTTATAATAATATAACAGCACTGTATCATTAGCTAGGCACCAAACTCTGTTGATATCAGTTATGAGTCAAAATCTTCGTCATGTACCTTTCAAGGTTAAGTTCACCTAAAAATAAATATTTTGTCATTAATTACTCACCCTCATTTCGTTCCAAACCCATAAGCATTTCATTCATCTTCGGAACACAAATGAAGATCTTTTTGATGAAATCTGAGAGATTTCTGTCCTTCCATTGACAGCTACGCAACTGACACTTTGACACTTCAAAAAGTTAATAAAGAGATCATAAAACTAATCCATAAGAATTGAGTGGTTTAGTCCAAATTCTTTGAAGAGACTCGATCGCTTTATATTATAAATTCAGATTGAATTTAGACTTTTATTCACATTTAAACATTGATCAGCAAATCTAAAAAATATTAAAAAAAAATAGAAGCTCAACCGAACCTGCTTGATGTGCGAGAACAAACCTCATTGGTTCTTTCAGAAGCTCAAACGTGCTGCATAACACGAGAATGAACCTCATTGGTTCTTGCTGAAGCTCAAACGTGCTGCGTAACATGAGAATGAACATCATTGGTTTTTGCACTGAAGAGAACATGCTTGAGCTTCCGTTTACCATGTGTGAACTGATGAATGTTTATGTGTGAATAAAAGCCTAAATTTATAAATAAAGCGATAATGCCTCTTCTGAATATTTGAAATAAACCTCTCAATTCATATGGATTAGTTTTATAAACTCTTTATGAACTTTTTGAAGCATCAAAGTGTCAACGAAGTGACAAAAAGCTCTCAGATTTCATCATAAAGATCTTCATTTGTGTTCAGAAGATGAACGAAAGTCTTACAGATTTGGATGAGGGTAAGTAATTACTGACAGAATTTACATTTTTGGGTGAACTATCCCTTTAAGGCAAGTCAGTTCACTCGGCGGCCATCTAGATAACAACCCAGGCCAGCTTTTCTATGTAGGATACAGGCATGTAGTATAGCAGATAATTACTTGAGAAGTGAAATACCAAAATCTCAGTTTTACGTCAATAATACGCTTTTTAATCAATAACAAAATCAGGAAAAATATTGTATCATAAATTGGGCTTCTTTAGCTCAGATTCATTGAGTGTTTTATATTATCTCTGGCTGTGCTTTAGGATGAAGTTACTGCCCATTTAGAGCATTCTAAATTGGTTACTTTTATGAGGTTGCAGTTCAGTTAGGATGCCCTCGGTATAGCCATATAAAGTTTGGAACATCGTGTGTGTGTGTGTGTGTGTGTGTGTGTGTGTGTGTGTGTGTGTGTGTGTGTGTGTGTGTGTGTGTGTGTGTGTGTGTGTGTGTGTGTGTGTGTGTGTGTGTGTGTGTGTGTGTGTGTGTGTGTTTTTGTCTGGAACAAAGACAGACGTGGACAATATGCCTCTGTGTGCCGGCATTGTGCCACGCTGTAAAAAGCCTAACCTGAGGCTCTATCGGTCTCTCTTTCTGTCTGCTGCGGGGGCCTCCAATTACACAGGCTTAAGATTTGCCATATCACAAAGTAATTAACTGATTTCAGCCCAAATCCTGTGGAAGCTGCTTAGCTCTGCATCTTTTATTGGAGATCTTACATTACGGGAGCCATGTTTAATTTGGAGAGGGAGATCTCCTTTCCTAACCCTGACTGGAGCTGGTGAGAGGCGACATGTACCCAGGCAGCGGATGATCTCTCTCCGGATAATGAGGCATTGTGCTGAGATCCCTCGAGGAGCCAGAGGAGAGCAGGATATTGAGATGAAAGCTGGATCATCCAGCCAGCTGGGCTGATGTAGAGACGTCCTTATTGACCACATGCTGGTGACTGAAGAGGTTCAGAAACACACACACACACACACACACACACACACACTCATGGATGTACTCAACAACCCCTAAGTGTGGAGACAAAGTCAACATTGAATCAAAACTGACCGTATTTACTTGAATGCACGTTTCTGATCTTACAGTAAATGATTCACCAATCAAATAGCTATTTAGAAACAATAGGCCCTATTTTAACGATCTAAGCACATGGTCTAAAGTTCACGGCGCATGTGCACTTAGGGCGTCCGAATCCCCTTTTGCTAGTATAACGATCGGAAAAATGTTTGGTGTGCGCGCCGCATGGCCTTAAAGGGTTGTTCCAATTCTCTTAATGAGTAATGGGTGTGTTTTGGGCGTAACGTGAAATAAACCAACCAGAGTCACATCTCGCATTCCCTTTAAAAGACAGTTGCGCTCCCTCCATGGCAGATTCGCTATTTACATGACGGAATTTGCAAGCGGAAAGACTGAACATGTCTCCAGAGATCAGATCAAACGGATCTGCTCGTGCGCAGGGTTAAAGCACGCAAGCAGTAGCCAGGCAAGCCAGACCTACATCAAGATGTTAGGTCTGGAAACTCACCATTGGCATACCTCCATCCGAGGGGCGGGATAAACGGTTGTCTTTCAAAATCCCTCTGCACGCAATAGGATAGCGCTACAACCAACCAGAGCAACGAACGGTTGTGGATGAGTGAGTCCCATGCGTTTTCCCACCAGGGCATCAGGTCGGCAAAACTCCGAACACATCTTCCTTTTTTAAGAATGACTTAAGTGACGTTCTCTTAACTCCAAGTCCTCCAGAGTCGCGGCCAAAGCCGATTTGAAAGACCGCTGTTCGCCAGCAGCATCTTCTTTGTTTTTAAGTAGCAGGGAATTCACGCGGAATCGTCACAACTCTGCAGTCATTGTTAAGCCCGCCCACCAGCTCTATACACAATAGCCGCGTTTCCACTGCCGGGCCAGGGCCGAGCCGTGCTAGTGTGTGCCAGGGCCAGTCGCGTTTCCACTGTCACTTCCGGGGCTTGATCGAGGCTTGATCGGGGCCAACGGCCAGGATTTCTGGCCCGTCGAATACCTTGGGCCAAAGCGGGCCAGCTCGGGCTAGAGGCGTGCTCGAGGTAAAAGGCGGAGTTTATCGGTGTTATGGAACGTTATGATCTGAAGCAAGATGCACATTTCACCTTTTTATATTGCGCCAAATAATCGCTGCTTGAAATGGAGAATCGCCTGTAACATTACTGGTCTGTCGAAGATACCAAAGCTCTTCTGAGCATTTGGGCAGAAGAAAGGGTACAACGTCAATTTGAGGGTGTGTGAAGAAACGAGGACGTTATAAAATACATCGATGCTGAACTTTCTAAGCTAAGCATTCAGCGAGCAACGCTTCAAGTTCGGGAAAAAATAAAAAAAGTTGCGGGCGCAGTATTGTACAAGGCGATTAAAACGCACAACGGATAAAGCAGAGCTCAGAGAAGGAACTTTCCATGGTTCGACTTGATGGACGGTGTGCTGGGTCACCGTCCCTCTAGTTAGTGGTGACTCGCGAGACAATCGGGACACTATTGCAGCCACGGCCGGTGAGTTAATATACATGCTATCTTCCTAACTTAAAAAATAAACAAATTCATAATACCCGCTAAAATGGGTGGGGTTGTATGACGTTTGATCCAGAAAGGCGTGTTAAGGGCAGGGTTTAGGGCAGCGCTGTGGGGCTACTGGCCCGGCACCGGAAAGCCCGGTGCTTGAGTCCCGAGGCCACTGGCTCGGCTCGGCTCGCTGTTAGCCCTGGCCCGGCCCTAGCCCGGAAATGGAAACACGGCTAATGTGATTGGCCTGACTAGAGTTTGGTTTTTCCTGCTCGAAAGCCAACGGAGAGTTACTAGACTACACTGGCTGCAAAATATATTTTGCTGCCGCTAGGGTGCGTCTAGATTTCTAGGCTACACAAGCAGACCATCTATGGGACAAGCCGGATTCCACCATATCATTATGTACACAATATTAATCTTTACATTGTAATCCTTTTTAGTTTTAATATTTGGCATGTTTGTGTGCTGCTGGACGTCCCTGTGTGTGTAATAAGCAGTGTACGCACGTTGTGCACTCACCTGAGCATATTACAAATGCGCCCTTTAAATAACCAAAAAAATGCACCATAGACTTTTTTTGTTGGTAAATGGCGCAGTCTATTTCAGTTGCCTCAAAATAGCAAAGTGCCAACAATGCGTCTGAACACACCTCGTTTTCAGACCAGCCACACCCATGGAAGAACAAAGGGGCGCTATTTAAACAACGTAACGCGGGACGTGAAAATCACAACTGCGTCAGGTTGAAACTAGCAAAAAACAATTGCGTCGCGCTTTGCAGACTGTTTCCATCTGCAGTGTTCTAAAAATTACCTTTGAAGGCACATTGAAATTCAAAGCAAGTCTGTGATTGCTTGTTTGTGTCATTGTCATGATACACACAGACTGGCAGATAGAAAATTAAAGAGTCATACTAATGGTGTAAACCCATCTCGACATTGCACTGTCATATAGGAGTGTTTGCTCATTAACTCAGTCGCTTACGCACAGCGGGATGTTTTATGACCCTCAGGCGCATTCGTAGTTGATGAAAATCTACGGCTCTGTTCCAAATCCTAGTGACAAAGGTAACGTTTTGTGGCAACAAATTTGCTCCTGCTGCTGTTCTAAAATGTAGACAACATAATTATGCTTCTAAGCAACCTTATTTTGGGTGGTTAAATGATATGCATAACTGATCAAAAGTGACAGTCAAGAATTCAATTTCAAACAAATGCTGTTCTTTTGAACTTTGTATTTATCAAAGAATCCTGAAAAAAATACATTACATTTTAAAATATATCAGTTATTTTAAATTGTAATAACATTTCACATTAATACGGTTTTTACTGTATTTTTGATCAAATAAAAGATGCCTTGGTGAGCATAAGAAAGTTTTTTCAAAAACTTTTGAATGATAGTGTATATCAGATTATAAATATGCTTAATTTAAATTGTTTATTTGTATATACCGTATATACCCGAATATAAGACGACCCTGAATATAAGACGACCCCCCCATTTTCCAGACTTATTTTTTGGAGAAAAAGAGACACACGCACGCACGCACACACTTATTTTTTGGGGAAAAAGAGGCACACGCAAACACGCACGCACACACACACACACACATAGAGAGGCGCGCGCGCTCTGGAGGGAGGCTGTCGCGCGCTCAGAAGCACGTGAAGAGCGCGCGCTACAGTAGTGATGTTTCCTCGCGCGGACCCGCTTAACCTGTTTGTCAGAGGTACTTTTGAAATATAATCTTATACAAATATGCTAAACGTTTAAACTGGCCATTCTACGTGGGTTTTGTAACTTTTCTCAATTGTTTTTTTACTTTAATACACAAATAAATTAGCTCACCGAAATGCTTGACAAGAAATTTCTCCCTTTCCCCCCGTGATTTTGTCTATATCGCGAATATAAGACGACCCCCCATTTTTCAGCCTATTTTTAGGATAAAAACCTCGTCTTATATTCGGGTATATACGGTAATTCAAATAATGGCAGTTAAAAATACATATATATGATATTAAATGGCCTATTTGACCTCTTTTTTTGCATTTTTATGCACAAATGTTGTGTATGTAGGAAGTAGCCAGCAAGGTAGCAAAAGAGCAAAACAATTGTACTCTAACAATATTCTCAAACAAACAAACTGAAATATTTATTCTGCATGATATTAGGAAGCCCACTGAGATTGGATCCAAAATAAGACTTTTTAATATCTTTTATCATCAGATCTACAGTCAATACACATGAGCTGACAGTTATTTCTCCTGTTGGGTTTCCTGACATGTCTCCTGTGTGGAACTGGCATTCAAAGAGAAAATCACCAAAAACTGTTATAAACAGACATGTGGTTAATACCCACTGACAGTACACTGCTTAATCTGCCAAAAGCCAAATTCAACTTAACTAAAAGGTACCACAAATTGTGCTGTAGAGTCGACAACCTGAAAAAACACAAGAACGTTCTCTTAACATCTCTATTCTACCCCAAATCTAGCTAAAATCTTTGTTTGTATTACCGACAGAAAACTGTGAACTCGCTCAGTCTCCAAACCGTTGGGTAAATGTTTTATCCGGCTCAGACTTGCCCCAATCCTGTTATTACCGGAGTCTGTTGAAGAAACTAGCCGACACAACAGAGCTGTCACTGCTAATCTGAACCATCAAACTG
>CM070827.1:35297129-35325714 GCA_036326025.1 Chrosomus eos | reverse complement strand
TTCAAATTAATTAAAAAAAATCATACCATTGATCGCTTTTACCAAATTTGGGAAATTTTCCTTTTTGGATGTCCGTAATAAAAAAACCCATTTTTTGAGTTGTTTTGATTGATACTTTTTAAAGCAGCTTTGATACAATCTGTATTGTGAAAAGGGGTTTATATAAATATATTTAAATTTGGGACTTGACTTGACTTGAATCAATTTTTCAGCCGCAGTTTTTCAATGTAACGCACTCACTATTTACATCAACAAAAAATTTACACTAACGAATCACACTCATACTGGGGGAGTCCTGTCGGAGTTTTTAGCTTCCAAAGGGGAAAGGCATCTGCATTTGAGAAACACCCTCCCGTTTTTGAAAAGAGACAGAAACATTTTTGGGATGTGGGGAAGATCACAGAACTCTCTAAAATCACACTCAAGTGTTTTCCCGCCCTTTCCGGTAAATACCCAGCGAGTCCGACAAACCCATTGCCAGCTATCCTCCCTCTGAAGAGTCTCCGTCACATTGTCTGTCTCCGAGAGCCATCTTCACTCACACAGCAATCCACCAAGAAGAGTCTTCTTATTTACATACTATCATATTCTATTTCTCATCTTACTTTCATTCTAGCTTTATTTGTTTCCTATCTTTCCTGCTTGCTTTCCCTTCTCCTATTTCTTTCACCCATTACAATTCCAATTTCATCCTGTATTTCGTTCTCCTATTGCCTTCTCCCTGTCTTTTGAAATTTAATTTGGTGGCAGTCCTTCATAAATAACTTTGTCCCTACGGAGAAGTGCGGCCTTATTCAAACTGTAGCCCGGAGCACAAAGACATACTGATTAACGGAGTCTCTCTCTCTCTCTCTCTCTCTCTCTCTCTCTCTCTCTCTCCTCTCTCTCTCTCTCTCTCTCTCTCTCTCTCTCTCCTCTCTCTCTCTCTCTCTCTCTCTCTCTCTCTCTCTCTCCTCAGTGTCTCTCTAATCCTCTGTTATCCAGGGCTGCTGTTGTACTGTCCCTTGCTCTTCTGAGCGATGCATTAACATCCTGCAGCAGTAAAAGATTAATACTGTATAAATGAGGAGGGGAGCACCACAGGGGTGGATTGGTGGCCTAGATTAACATTGGAGTGCCGCGGGTTGAAGGTTTGCCAGACAGCCTCACCGCGAGCTCCCTAATGTAAGTACCGAACACTCCTGAGCACAGATTGGGATCGTTTAGCTGTGTCGAACCCATGTCATGTTCATCCTAAAGCAAAGCAAGCATGTGTGATTTAAAGGAACAGTTCACCAAAAATGACAATTGTATCAACACTTTACAGATTTAAGACTTCTGAAGGAGTAAGTCAATCCAGACGGAATCTACAGACTGGTTAAATATGCAGACTGGATTTAAACGTGGTAAAATTAGAGCTGAAAGTACAAAATCACCAAATGTCACTGTTTTTCATGTTTCAGAATTGACACAGACATGCTAAATTCCTCTCGTGCATTTGAAATTTGAGAAATAAAGCATGTTAATGAATTTTGAGTAAATCAAATATAATATAATAAATAATTTTAATAATAATAATAATTTTACAGTAAAAACAGGTAATATGTGAAATATATTATTACAATTTAAAAGCACTATTTTCTAAAGTAATATATTTTAAAATATAATTTATTTAAAGTTTTGGTGTCAGTACATTAAACTGAATAATATATATTAAAACAATTGGGGAATATTTGTGGTTCCTTATAATGCCAAATGTCTTACGTTACCAGTAAAAAGTGGCCTATTATTTTAAATATAGTCAGTGACAGAGTGCAAGCATATTCGTCTAAAATAATTCTGTATTTTCATCTTTAGAATCATAAATATGTTTATTCTGGTTTCACCATTGTCCTGTGCATTGGGATATCAACACCAAGTCCAAGTCTATTCAATTACACACCCAATGTCATACCAAATTTACCATTTTAATCAACAGTGCATTTTTTGTTAACCTTTTTTCCATTGGAGTGTCGCAATAATATCATATGGTGAGTTCAGTATCGTGATACATGTATCGAATCGTCGCATGAGGGTATCGTTACACCCCTATTTGTAACATATAAAGGTCTTAAAAATCTTACTGACCCCCTTTTGAACATTGATGTATATAGCCAAAATAAGGGATCGGCTTGGAAAACAACTTTGCCGAATCTTCAAAATACAGTTTGAAAGAAACTTATACATGAGAGTTTGAAGATTTTCATTTAAAAAGACTCAGTTTCTCTCTCAGCAGCCTATGGAAATATTGCAGTCGAGGGGGTTTATTGGTCACAGGTTGTTCGGTAAGACCGCTACATATCACGTTACAGATTTCCAGTTCTCAAGGGCAAGGTGGAGAGGAAGGGAGGGGGGACAGAGTGCCTCTCCTCCTCAAACTCACAGAGACAGTATTTCACAGCTACACGCTCCGGCTCATTATCCCTGACCCGTCGTGTCGAATCAGAGCTCGGCGTCTGAGAATCCAGGCTCATTTGTTTTTCGAGCTGACCTGAGAAAGCCCCCCACACAGAAACTGCTGAGACTGACAAACGCAGACGCAAAACCGCCGCTTTTTTCTGTACCGTCAAACAGAAAATGAGAAGTGTGGCACGTTTTCCACATCGCTGCGTTTTATGTCGGATGAGAATGCTTTAAAATCACCCATCCCATCACGCAAAGGCCGCTGGAGATGATTATACCTGTAGACGAGCCGCGAAACGGCTGCGTCTTGAGACCGGGAAGGAGTAATCAGAGGTGACGCATAAACATCTATTGCATTTTAGTAAATACGAACGTAAAAATAGATTCTGAAAACAATGTCACACCTGACACGCACGGACTACTCCCTCTCATAAAAGTCCTGTAAACCTGATTCATGATACTTGAATTGATTTATTTGATCGTTAAAGGTGAAACCCCGCCATTTCTGCACGACTAGCAGCACCTGCAATCTGTTTGTTTGAGGAAACAGTAACATCGGCTCAGACAACGCCATGAGTTTAAGGTTGGGACTAAAGGAAAACAAGCTTGTCATTATTTGTGTAAACCTGTTTGGTGCTGCTAATGGTGCAAAAAATGACATACCCAGCATAACGTGAAGACGTAAACCAGTAAATTACACTGGCTAGTCATTTCTTTGACATAACTTGGAACCTTAATCAGATGTTAAGGGTAAAATCAATATGTGTTGACTGCAGTTAACGAGCAGTCATTAGATTTTATGAGGAACAATTCAAGTCTCTAAGGAAACAGTTCTCACTTCACACAGAGGTAAAGCAAGTGCATTGCTGTGTGTCTAAAATCCTCTCGGTAAGAGACATCCTGCAATAATAACTTGTCATTAGCTGCCTAAGCAGGATCAAGAAGTTACAGAGCAAAAGCAGATTTTTTTTAGATATTTTTAATGCCAACTTCTGCCAATTCGTTACAAGGATATTAATAATTAAAATAACCGAGTCATACAGAAAACACTAAAGCATTGTACTGTCCTGTTGCATTTGGTTTACATTCATTTGTAGTGAAAACACTATTGTTGTATCCCTCTGATGCATGCAAATGCAATAAATCACAAAAAAAGTGATTTTTTACTTCAAATATAAAAATCACTCCCAATCTAAAAAAACATTAATTTCAAGATAGCAGCGCATCTGTTCACTGCAATAAAAGAGAGCAGTACATATTCAAAAAATAAATGCATCGTCCATATTGAAGTTATGTTGTCATAAAAAAGATTTAAATGCAATGGCATAAGGTCGCTCATTATAATGGAAGAGATAAAAACAGCTTGTAAAGATCTGTTCACTGCATCTAAACTCATGAGATCTGACCCTAGATCAGTTATCCTAATCCTATTCTCTCCAGTACTGTGATATTAGCAAAATCCGACCTGATCTCACTTCAGAAACTCACATCGACAGCTATCCACGTACACTGATAAGATATTAATGCGATTATCTCAATCAAGTGCCATTCTACTTGCAATCTATCTCTCTAACTGTCTCTATCTATCTCCGTTCACAAGGCATTTGATGCACTGCCAGGCGCTGTTTCTGTTTGCTCGTGGGTGGTTTTGTAAGCCGGCATATAGCCATAGACCAGAGCCACAGACCAGAGGGCAAAGAGAGAGAAAAAAACTAGGCAAATTTTTTACAGATCTCTCTATCATAGCAGAAATCAATGTCCCTTCCTGAATCTTAAATGTATCTTATAGACCATCTTACACACCACATGCTGTGCTTTGGGAGTTTTGGGGATTTTGCACAAGCATCTGTTTATTCTTCAACCAGGGATGCAGCATGCATGAGCTAAAGGATTCCTCTTTCTCATCACTCACTCTCTTCTCCTTCCTCTGGGTAAATGGTGGTTTAATATAAACATGGCAAAACCAATATGGTCTATAATACCTGGAGAATGTGATCCCTTGATCCATTTCAGCTGGTACATTGAGACCATCACATAAAATCTGGCACTGCTAAAACATCTACTATAATATAATGAAATACTTTCAATGTGCTTGCAGAATAAACCAGAAGTTAATTTATGCTAACCAGCTAAATATTGACCGCTGGGTAAAGCACAGCTAAAGATGTGGCAAAGCTAAACATCTGCCCATGCAAAATTACCCCTGACTGTTTTTCCCCACAAAATAGGATTAATCGTTGCATCGATATTTTGAGTTTGAATGTGGAAGCTCTAAAAACGAACCTTTTTTTAAACTGCCTCTAGAAAGTGTCGCACTCAAGTACTGTAAACTCCAAAAGCGACCAGACTTGCAAAACTGTACCATCTTCAGAAATACATTTGCTTACTAAATTCAAGCACACGTATACACATTGCAACTAAATGTAAGCAGTAAGCGCAGGTATGTGGTCTAAGTCTTTACTGGTACATTAAATTTTACTTTTCTGAGACCCAATTATGGATCCATTGTTAACTTAATGGAGTGTAATTACACTAAATACCTAATTAGCACCTCACATTCTCTTAAGAAAGGCCTTTCTAAAGCACTTAAGTAAAAAGATTGTGTGGGATTTGGGGGTTTGATGACTGTTGGTGTGTGCTGGTTTAATAAAACTCCCACTGCATCTGTTTCTAGCCAGTTAAGAATTGTTTAGCGGCCTGTGTAGCATTGCAAACAGTGTAAATGCATGTGTGAGTGTGTATTGTAAGTTGCTTCTCTTTGTGTTCCTCTTCTCCTGCCAATTACATAATTTAGTTAAGGATTCTAAGATGAGAGCTTCTCGACATGACATCATGAGCCATCTGTAGTATACTGGAGATAAGAGCGCAAGTTTTTCTCAAGATTTGGCAGCAACGCAAACATCTCCAAACCCCAGGACGCCTATGCTGATTTCTGCCAATAAAACATTGAGAGATGTTAGCTAATTACTTGCAAATTGCATCTATCTTAATAAACAAGCAAATACACTTATGAAGCAGTCTCTTTCTTCCTGGCTTGCTCAATTTATCTCTCTCTCTCCCTCCCTCTCTCGTTTTCATTTCTGTAAGCGAAACTGTTCAAGAACTGAAAAGAGGTTAAAACTCTGCCCTCCTGTCATCATGCCTCTCACTTCAAAATATCCTGCTAAAAGGAATTGCAATTTAAAGTGAAAGGAAGCAAGATGGAGTGATAAGTAAGAAAAGTGCTGAGTGTGAAAGTGTGAAAAATGTTATCCGCTACGCTGGTCATTACCCCGGTTCTTCGCTCTGACAGAAGCACCGTCCTTCTCACGGAAAACCCTAGCGGTCTCTGTGGAAATCTCGGTTACTGTCGACAGAACTGAATATGAATATCTTGTGATGTGACTTTGAGAAAGAGATATAGAGACCACGCCGTTTTTGCTGAGAAATGAGACAGGTTTGATGTCTAATGACATCTGCATTTGGCAGCTTTAAAGCTGCAAAGCTAGACTGGAATGACCCTTATTAGAGATATTTTTTGGATATTGAATACAGGAAAAATCATCAAAACCCTTTTTTACATTTTTTATTTGATTTTACACTATCCCCTGCACATATACTCAGCCCATGCTCTTAAAGAAATTGTTCACCCAAAATGCACCCCCCATGTACAAAATATTTTTTTTTCTGTGCAACAAAGCGGATGAGTTATAGTGATCTATTTATTTATTGTTTTTTGTTTTTTGGAGCTTGACATGTGTTCACTATTCAATGTTGTAAAGAATAAAACAGCAAATAAAATAAAAACGTCTATATTTCTGGTTTAAAAAATACCATGCAGGTTTGGAACAACAGTAAATAATGACTTAATTTTGGTTGTACTACTTTTACACTCAAACAAGAGTCTCAATGCCATACCCCATTTATATATGAGCAGTTGCACAGAAAGAACATGTTCCACATTATGCTGATTCTGCAGCTTATTATTAAACCTCATATGCCTTAGTGTTAGCCTAGAGCTCCTAAAACTTCAGTCACCCCCTTGGGCAAAGTGCAACCAAGAGTAACAGCCAGGGAACACATTCTATTGCATAAGTGCAGCTTTAATTGAAGAATGGCTGCATCATGCCTAAAGCTGCAAACGGACTCTCTTACGCACTGGTTCACCAGATTTAAAGCTCTATGGTTTTAGTTGGAGACACTACAGCCGTTTCTGCCCGGTGAATCGAGTGGAATTTGACATTGGATCGCACGACGAGGAACACATCTCAAGCAACAGCATAAAAAATGTTCATGAGTAAATATCTTTGACATATTACTTGTGCAACATTGCAACAGAGAGCATTCGGGTGAGAGAAAGAGATGGAGCGCGCATATATGACAGCTATGTGCATTGCAAGAGAGCGCGCTATGGCATGCCAAACTTTTTTAACTGGTAGGATAAAGAAAGGTATAGGAATAGAACATTGAAATTTTGCCTATATTGCCAGACTTACTTTCATGCAATATTTTCCATGCAACACTAACATTCTGAACATGTTCACGGACATGCGAGTGTTTGTTTGAATTATGAATGCTCCCACCAACTGGCAAAACATCCCTTCAACATTTTCTTTAAACTCCTCATAAAGATAAGTAGAATGGACGGATGTTTATGTCTTATTTATTTGGATGCAAAGGCCAAAACAAAACTCTAAAACACAAATATCTGGATGGAACTCACTGGTGAAACACACTTTCCATTCAGTGCTTATTTGCCTGAGAGCCCCAAAAATCTTGCATCCAATCCAGAGACGTGAATAACTGCACCTGCTACATTCCTTATCAATGATATTGGTTCTGTGCAGTGCTCTTAAAACGGATTAACTAATGAATCTGCGCTCTCTCTCTAGAGTCAAGACTCAAAGCTGCTCTGCTTCCTTGAGAGAAGCGCATGAGCTCATGCTCTTGAGGAATGAACATGCTTAATTCTTTACAGAGAACAGAAAAATACACATATGAGAAAAAATAAAAACCAGTATGTTCATGCTGCCTCTTTAGATTGCTGCATACTCCCTTACATTAGCAAAGAGACTCTAACCCAAATGTCACTAGTAACATTTCTTGTTACATTTTATTTCACTTGTCATATGTAATGGTTAGTCAGAATGGATACTTTGCAGTTCAATTTTAATAAAATAAAAAAGTAAAGGAAGATTAAATATATTACTATAGTAACAATGTGAACACACACTAATACCTAAGGGTATTAGTTTATATGAGATTAGTAGTACTAGCAAATATTTGAAGAAAAATCCTATTTACCACCAACACTATCTGTGACTAAAACAAAGGAACAAGTACTAGTATGCAATGGAAAAGTAGTGGGTCAACAACAACAAATTCAACAGATAGATAGCCACCACTGGAATAATAGTGCCTAAGGAATTGATAGTAAAACTGAAAAAAAAAGCAGCCACTCTAATTAAAAATGAGTTCGTGTTAAAACGGCTTGCCACAATGTACAAATGCATTTATAGTATGTTTGAATATGATACAATAAGCGAATAGGACCACCAAATAAACATTTCATCATAATCATATCTCCTTAGTATTTCAACGAGTGACCGCGCAAAACGCAGAGAACATCGGAATTCAAGAGGTGTGCCGCGAATAGTTTGACAGGAGACAGCGGGACTTACCTTGATCAAGGAGACGCAATGAGTGCTGGAAGGACGGGTCCAGAGAATCCTTCTCCGCCATCAGTTCTGGCAAGTACTTTTCGTTATCCATCTTGTCCAGTGAGTTTGGTCCGACAAAAAGCTTGTCAGTTGTAAGAGAATGTTAGATCCTGCTGTTGTCCTAAAGCAACCCAGGCAAAATGCGCACCAGCCGTACAAGGAAAAGAACCCAGTGATTCTATTAGCTGTCTGTAAGCATCTGCAGCATAAACCTGGAGTTGGCTTCTTTTTTTTTTTTCTTTTTTTTTAGTTGTGCTGAAGATAACTGTCCATGCGCTTCCCAGATGGTTTGTCTTTAGCCCATCTGCAGGAATATGTGGATGCCTCCGTCCAGTCAGACTGCCGCTCGCAACTGTAAACAACCGCTTTCAAGCTCCCCCTGTTGTATCCACGGGCAACGACTGCAAGTCCCAGATCTTCCGTTGATTGGATGTAGCTGGTGCCGCTCGTGAGATATCGGATACCCAGATGTCAATCATTCCCTGAGGGCGGGGCGAGTGAGGAATTGTCCGAGGTGCTGCAGTTTCTCGCGAAATGTGTTGAGAGATGGGAATCGAAAGGAATCTGACGTTTGTGATTTTGGATGGATCATAATAATCATCTTTAACATTCCGAGGACCTAACGGTTCCATTTACTATTTGCTTTGAAATATTTGAGAGAATAAAAAAGTTGGTGTTGCATTTAATCTCCAGTAGTCTATTGCCAGCCTACATTTAACAGAATTATTCTAAAAAGTGTGTTTACATTAGGCTATTTATAACCATTTTAGAGGTAAATACAAACTAATGATTGGTCTTCTTCAGTATAACATTTCTCAGATGAATATTTAATTTATTTTATAGAATAGCCTAGCGATTACTACAACAAAACCCTAATGTGTCCATACAATCTTTAACCACACGTTTAAATGTGATAATCACAGTCAACACGACAAGATACAATAGCTTCACGGTCCTTAAGAGCAACATACCTCTCGGTTTGGAGATTACGAAACAAATAACTTTTAACGGTTCAGTTAGCAAGTCTCCAAGCTATTTCAATAAACTAAAAAGCACCGTCTCATCACTATTCTTTTGTGTCATGTTCGGAATTCGGACAATATGGCCATGCTGTGTGGTTTTAATTCACTAAATCCATCGTCAGTGATGGATTCAGGAAATCAGACTCTAGCACTGTATGGGGTTTGCTTCACTACAATAACTGACCCAAAAGAGTCATTTTAGCACAGTTTTCTGAAGTAATTGAACATCCTTAAATCATTCTATAATCTTTTAAATGTAATTGGTTCTGAATAAAAATTATATTTAAAAAAATTAAATAACCCGTGCTGAATAAGTGGTGATCTTTGCAATGTGGTGGGAAGAGACCTTTATAAAAGACCATGGGCTGATTTGGCAGATTTTAACATGATGTGTATCATGATTTTATATTGTTTTTTACTTACATTTAGCCCTTAAAGTGTGAGACCGTTCAGAAAAGAGCTTATCAGAGCTTTTTAAGGCAGACTTTACTCTGGACCTATAAGTGCAAAGCAGGATTTGCGTATCCGTCCCTGCAGATAAACAGACAGAGAGATGCTTATAGAAAATGCTTATATTCAGAAAAACCCATAGATCTGTGTATCCCACAACATTCGTACCTAAGTAAGGTCAAAGTGATCTCATGGTTGCAGGCTTAGCCTAGAGTTACTCTACCTCCATGTCAATATGCAGAAGCATTAGATGCCAGTCAAAACTGATGTGTGATGCCATGAGGGACATGGCACATGCATGGTAAGTAGCTGCAAGAGACATGCCCAAATTAAGATTTTTCAAATGAACAGCTAAAATGTCAAAAATAGGAATGTGAGCTGTTTTACTGTAAATAGCCTGGGGAAGTAAACTTAACTCAAGAGTGAGTCATATATCTGTAAAATACCAGCTCAGATCTTGCTGATGAGGTCATGCATGTGTAATACTAGAGATTGAACACAGGAAAGAGATGCTGCCAGTATTTCACAGGGGAGCTATCGGCCCACTTATTGAGTTATTGTGTTTGGTAGCACCATGTATGTGTTAGTTCACCATGTTTGCTCCTTTCGTTGTCTCCCGGATCCAGTCATTGAAAAATGGCGCTCTCAGATTACTTTCCCTAAAGAGACACAGCCAAATGAAGAGCAAAAATCCATTCTACGCTGCACCTCTTTTCCTGTTTGGAGGAGAAGAGTGGGTGAAGAGGTTAAAGGTCGCTGTCAGAGCATCGCATACAGTCAATCAAAAATCCACATTAAATTAAGTAGGAGAGATTTTTTATACCTTTTTCAAATCCTGCATCTCATCAGGAATCCAGAATATTTTTGTAGAAATGTATTACGGCACATCTGGACATGTTTCTAAAGTAATGCAGTAATTTTATGCTGTCTTGACTGATTTGCATTGCATTAGATTAAGCACATTCTATCTATCTAGAGAAAATAAATACACCTCACTTTCATTTCTAAAAGACGGAATCACAATTCACTGGGCATATGATGTTTGGGCCACGTCTCCGCTATTCTGTGTGTGTGTGTGTGTGTGTGTGTGTGTGTGTGTGTGTGTGTGTGTGTGTGTGTGTGTGTGTGTGTGTGTGTGTGTGTGTGTGTGTGTGTGTGTGTGTGCGTGTGTGTGTGTGTTGTGTGTGTGTGATTAATCAGATCTCATCTTCCGTTAATGGCTCACACTCTCAGCAGGTTCTTTCACCTCCCTGCTAATGACCGAACTCAAGAGTCACCACAAAGGAAACCCACGGAAGATAATTCAGGTCACAGTTTTGTTTAAGGCTATTTTCTGTTACCATCTGTGATGATTTATATACAGAATACGTTTGTCAACAGACACCCCCCAAATGAGAGGCTGAAGAGCCAAATGAGACAAAATCGTCCAGTAGTGAAGTGGGCTGTCTCATTATACCAGTCAGGGGTAGTTCTCAACTCTTCAGTTGTCAGAAATTGAAAAATAAAAAGGTGGAGGCTTAGGTGGGTGTATTGGACTGTAGGCTGCGGAAACAAGTTGCATAACTCAGAATGTCAGAGTTCTGATGAGCCAAACCCACTCTATCTTCGCAAACCCTGAACCATGGTTCTGAAACCGGAAGAAAATAACCTTCTATGTATATCAGCACTTTTATGTTCATCCACATCAAACTTTGAGGTGACGCTCTGTATGTTTACTGTGTGGACGGGAAGCTTCAAGCAATCGATGAAATGTTTATTTATAGGTACCAGTGGGTTGAGTATATGGAGAGGTTAGCTCTGAGAACAGCTAAAGTTAGAGATAGGAGACAGTTAGCTGCTATTGTATACACTATGCAAACTCAGGGATGCAAGAAGGTTAGGACTATCCATCCTTACCTTAAATAAGCCTTAGGCTGCAATCAAAGTTTTACAAAATCACTTCGAACGCCATAACACTACAAACCATGCAGCTTTTAAATATGACCGCCAGGAGGTCAATCTGTGATATTTTCGTACATCCCCTGCAGGTCAAATAAACAAGTCAAAGATTAAAAAACTTACACTTTGGACTGCTTTCAAAGACAAAACTTATTCACTTGTGCTTGTGTTTCTGGTGCTCACATGCATTGGAACGAAAGTATAGTCTGCCTGCACCTTTAAGAGAGAAAAAAACAGGAACATGTAAGAATTTAAAGATTGCAACCCAGCATACATGATCATGGCAATCTTGAATTATGGTACCTGTTTACACATGTTTGCCTCTGAAAAAAAAAAAAAGGTTATTGCAAAGCTTACGACTCAATGTTTTAATCTCTGGAAGAGACCATTAAAAACAAGCTCAAAAGCACTAATCTCCTTCTCTGAAACATGACTTATTTATAGATATGGTTGCCATCTGGTGCTGTTCTTCTCCAACGTTTCGGCGCAAGATAAATCTGCTCCATTAATGGGCTCTTGTCTTAGCATCCTGCTCCTAATTGCAATATATCACACCATAAAATGATAAATAAACTTTGCTGAGTGGTTTTGTTGGTTATGATACGCTGGTTGTTTCTGGACGCGCAGCCAAACAATTGCTTCCCAGCGGTCGTTATTTTGACAGAGAGTGGTTTTAATCATAGCGAAGGGAGGTTACCTGGTTGACAGCGCTGCCGGGAGAATCTCCATTTAATATTTGTCTCATAAATACCACGTTAATTACACGGCCAAGGGGAAATGACTGACACCTTTGGGTGTTGTGATTCTTTTTGTCCTCACAAGAAGCTAAACATCTGCAGGCATTTGTTTTCACTATAAAACCATTAATGTGTAGCTATGTTTTCTGAGGTAAAAAAGTAAGACTATGAAAGAAAGTCACAATTTTAAACCCAACTGTATAGTCATTTTAACTAGCGCACATTGTAAGCCAATATTTTTAGTAATGATGTTAAGTTTAAATAGGCATACACATTTAATGAATAAAACTGTTATTATAGCCTACACATGCCTTATAACGGTTAAATGAATTCCTCTCATGACAACCTTCCGTCTCACCTCAGGAATGAAGAGTGCTGACATGTAGGCATTTAGCGGTTCATTTGAAACTTTCACGCCTGTCACTGGGAGGATCTTATAGCCTGCGTGACTTTCACTTGTATCCTGCCGCTCTCGAGAAGAAATCACACAATGCTCATTAAAATATAACACGCGCACGTCTTGTAGTGCGGATGAAAAAGGCGCGAATTCTGATGAGAGAAGAGCGCGCATGAATTTGAAGTGGCAACACTGGCTCCGTGTGGCCATAACAAGTAGTTCCGCTTGTTTTGGAATGACTAGGTGAGTCAAACTCAGTTAAAGCTCAGATTAAACCTATTTGTAACCACATTAGCTATTTGTTATCCAAACCGTCTTTAAGCCATAAAAGCCACAAAAATCTGTTTTTGAGGACGTGTCAGTCATGACAGAAAACATATAAACTAGTGTTGATTATAATGTTGACTTTTGACAGTTTGAATTCTGAATTCGTTGTATTGAAGAATAACTTTCAAGAAAATGCTCATTTATAAGGCCATAGGCCTATAGATATTTATGCTATTATTTTCTGAAAGGAAAACGAGATATTTTGAATATATTTGAACATATTCTGAAAGAGAAACAATCCCAAAAGCGAACAGATTGAGATATGAATATTTGACTATTTATTGATGATTATTTGACTATTTATTGATGATTATTTGACTATTTATTGATGATTATTTGACTATTTATTGATGATTATTTGACTATTTATTTATGATTATTACCCAAGAAGTGGTAACACGTTTCGATGGCCCACTTTAGACATTCTACTAACTATCTTTGCAACTAGGCTACATGTTCATTAGAGTATTAGGAGACTGTCTGCTTAATATTTGCTAACACTTAATTTTGATTGCCCACTTTTGACAATTCTACTGACTATAGGCAAAGTAACATGCAACTATGTCAACTTATTCCACTAACCCGAATCATAACGCAGAGTAACAGTCTACTAACAGTCTACAGTCTAATCTAATGAGAGTTAGTTGACATGTAGGCCTAGTTGCAAAGTACTTAGGTATAGTTAGTTGAATATCTATATAAGTGGACCATTGAAATAAAGTGTGACCTAGGGAGTAAATATAATCTTAATATAAAATGAATATAAATGATGATTAAAATGTGTTATTAATAATGATTGCTACACCCTGTTGCCTGTTAAGTATTAACACTGTTAGTCAGTGACCAAACTGACTCATTTCACAAACTCAGCTCTATGAGTAACTTAAAAAGGACCTTTGTGACCCACTCGTGACACACACACACACACACACACACACCACACACACACACACACACACACACACACACACACACACACACACACACACACACACACACACACACACACACACACACACACAACCCATCTGTTAAATGGCCATTCAAACAGAGTGATCTTGCAAGTCCTGATCCTTCACAGGAATTGATCTCCCTTCCTCTCTTTTCCCCCTTTTACTCTCTTTCTCTCTCTCTCATTCTCTAAAGGAAATCGTAATGAGGAGCTGTCAGCTCAATACAGGTAAACAAATCAATGGCACCCAGACTGGAAGCGCTCACAAGGTCAACTGTCTCTCTCACCCTTCCTCTGTGTTTATGATCTATTTCTTTCACACGTTCTCTCTACCTTTCCATTTTCCCCTTTCATAGCCCTGACTGAGTTTGTGGTTTCACAGGGACTTAACCTGACCTCTCCTCTTCTCTGCATCTCAGACAGGAAGACCTGTCAGCTGTTTGTTAAATAATGTCTCCATTTGCCATAGCATATGATAATTTCAAATACATTTGAAATTATAATTTTGCCGTGAAGGCCAATAATATTACTCTTGAAACTCTACATAATTTAACATTATTTAGATGGACTGGGCAAAGTCTTTAGATGCCAGGGCATCACAAGAAAAATGACAATCCCATAATGCTCTCCATGGGTTTTTATTTTATTTTTATTGGCTACTTCTGAATTGTTCTTGAGCTCTGAAATGGTTAAAAGGTAAGAAAGGTAAGGCCTGTGATTTCAATCAAAAAGAGTATTGTTTCACAGACTGACCAAGTTACTACTATTTTATAAATAAAATGATTTTTTTAGATGGCACAAGATGACACAAATCAGATTAGGCTTTGGCTCTCTCACTATAAAAAAAAAAGTATAATCATGACATTTTTAACAATGTATGCGGTATAATTAAATGCAAAAAAAAAAAAAAGAAAAAAAAAACCTCTCCTCACAGATTCAGATGAGCTGAGAAACATTCAACTTAATTAAATTACACAAACTGAGGTCTCTTCCTGGAGCATAAATGTCAAAAACTCAACCTTTCATAAGTCAACCTATAACTAGAGCTGACTCAAAATGCAATTAACATATTTTTTCTCATTGTAAGCATTGAATGGAAGCTAGAGGGACACCTGCATGTCTTGGCCTGTCAGGATTTGAACGCAATAGAATAAAGTCCGTGAAATCCACACGTCCATCAAACCCTGTAGGAGGGGGGCATCAGGAAAAGAAAAGTGAGGGAAGAGTGTGTGGAGAGAAGTGGAGATTGAGACAAAGTAGAAGGCGAGTGAGATTTCGAGAGCGAATGGTGGCTGTCAAAAATCCCTGTCAGGCAGCAGAAGGTGAGATGGCTCTTTCCCATAAATTCCTGTGAGTATGGAGAGAAATCTGTGAGGAAAATGCAGCCACTGGTAACGAATGAACGTAAAAATACCAATGTTTTGGTTGAATCAATGTTTTTTGGGTTGTTAAGCTCCCAGATTACTTGTAGACATGATGTTGTGAATTTTTGGTGGCTTAAATTCATCAGTGTAAAAGTTTCTTTCATTTTCGAGACATTTCAGCTGTGATTTTAGGTTGTCAGCGGTGTGACAACTGGTTAAAAACTTCAGCCAAACATGACTGAAGTAATATTAGTAATTACGGACCACTTGCGATGCGAGTAATTATCTTTTGTGTCGTCAGAAATGAGAATCTGCCTCAGCGTTTTGACTCGAATCTACACTAATAGGTTGCGTCAGTTTCAGCAAAGAAACGAAAATACCAGAAAATGACTGAAATAATTCAACTTCAAAGCCTTTTTGGGAGGGCGCACAGTAATTGATTGGATCAGAGTGGTTCAAAATTGGTTGAAAACTCTGCTTTTTGAAACAGCAACAAAGTTTGAAGCAATTATACATACGCAGAACATATATTCAAAGTTGCTTTTGCTTTCAGTACAGAAGCACATGAAATTCTCCTTAAGAAAACATCAGCTCGTGGATGTTTTCTTTACATTCTACAATTTCTCAAGAAGCATATTGAATAACTGCATGAGGCGGGCAGGAGTGGGATGGGATGTATACAAACTTAAAATAGTCATGGTGGTCTGCTTGAGAGGGTTATTAGCAGACTTTAGAAAGAAGGAGAATTCAGGTTGGAGTGCTTCCTCCTCCAGATCTTCAGGAACCGCTCACTGTGTGGGAAGCAGGTAGGAGGGAGGACCAGCTCCTCTGCCTCAACTTTTTCCTCTTTCTCTCTCTCTCACTGCTTCTTCTCTCCAAGGAGTCTTCCAGCTTGAGTATGGGGGCGTATTGATAGATGCAGAGAGTAAGAAAAAATACTGCTTTTTTACTCTGGCTTCTGTTTTTGCCTCTCTCTGAGAGCAGTACCTTCTTAAAATCAAGTAAATTAAGTATTTCTATAAAAGTCAAATTTGTAGACATGTTCTATTCAAACTCCTGCACTTAAACAATTAAATAATTACAACTTTATTACACAATGGCAAGAAAATTAACAGAATTTAAATTTTAAATGGATTGAATGTAGAATTGACTACACACTCAAACAAACAAAAGGTTATTCATCTCTCAAAGTCAAGTAAAAAGATGAGGGGGGCAAAGAATTCTCCTCTCTCTCTCTCTCTCTCTCTCTCTCTCTCTCTCTCCTCTCTCTCTCCTCTCCTCTCTCTCCTCTCTCTCTCTCTCTCTCTCTCTCTCTCTCTCCTCTCTCTACATATTTTATGTCATATTTATCTTTTAAAAACCTGAAACATTGTGCACGCACCTTGTCCCGGAGGTGTCACCCGATAACACAATCTTGTGTTCTTCTAAAGCGTCCTATCAGTAAGAGACAGCACTTCAGCTCTTCAGAGAAGATAAAACAGGTTTACGTTAAACCCGCATCCTGAAAGCCCTGATAAATGAAACATGCTTATCTGTATTCTGTGTGATGTTACACGTTTTTTCTTTAATATCTCACATTCTCTCTCTTCCAGCCCCCACCCCCCCCCCCCCAATCTACATTGAGAGCGAGCGACACAACGTGACAAAACTAGATTGTTCCCATTACAATCAACGAAACTGTCTACACTGCAAGTGTCCTTCAGCCTCATTGATTATAATGGGAGCAACCTCTGAAATCACCCCTTACATTGAGTATATACTATATTATGTAAGGTGGTGTAATATATACACCCCTTTTGAGTATACTACTCAATTTTGTAGGGGTGTATAGAACAATATAGAGGAGAATATATAGCGCAGAAAAACGAGAAAACGAGACTGTGAGGGATTTACAATGGCAAAGTGACATGCAATTTTCAAAGGTTTTTGTCTAATGAAAGTTATTTGGAAAGTCGGCTGAACTGAGATACTGCTAGTATCTATTGAACACATGTACTTCTGTTCCTCACAGCCTCGGTTTCATTCATGTTAAAAATAAAGTCGCACACTACCGTGAGGTGTACGACTACAGGATACGCATAATTCTATCAACTCGTTTTGAAGATCGATCATAGATGCTGTAACTACACATGGTATGGACAAACCTCAAACATACAAGAAACATTTAACGATAATATCAAGTTTTTAAAACGTGGTTCCCATGGGCAAAATGGCAGAATTTAATTCCCATACTTTCCAATAGCTTTCTCTCGCTCTCGAGTGGAAACGCCTAACAACCTATACAGAACAGAAAACTCCTACAATTTAACCGTGGACTGTGTGAATGTACCTTGACATGGTGTTACCCAGCAACAACTGAACTTTTACATTGACAAAAAGAATCAGAAGTGCTTACTAAGATACTCTGTATCAAGAAAATAATTAAAGGTCTCTGGATCAGTACGGTTTCACTGTCTTCCTCTTTCTTGCACCATGTCTTACTTCGACTGAAATACCATAGGCATTTTAAAGGGAAAACAGAGAGAGAACATAATTTGGAAAACTCAATCCGACAGAAAATTATATTTATTTAGACACCAACCAAAACCCAATGGCTTACAAGTGAAGATTCCAACTTTTAGTATTGTAAGTAGGAAAAAAGGATGTTTTAAACTTTACATTTACATCAATTTAGTGGAGGAGAAAAAACTGAATCAATTAAATGCAGATTATTTGTGTGAATTGTAACAGGGAAAGAATATAGGGCGGCCCTATGACATGCAGTCCCCCTATAAATGGTGTCATGAGTCAAAGTCACAATATCAACATTTATTATAGTTTTCTACCCTATATCACATGAAATACGTTCTGAGGAAACTATTTTGCAAATCGAAATTACGTTACATGCCAACATATAAGCAGTGCTATTACGTTGGTCCTTAACCTAATATAGCATTATTGATTACGTTGGTCCTTAACCTAATATAGCAGCCTGGTCTCATTGTTAATATGTAGGTATTAATACGTTATTTTCAAAGACAGAAAACCTAAACATATCCATTTTATACAGAATATAAAAAGGATAAAACACTTGGACAGAGATGTACGTAAATGGCAGTTTTATTAACAATATCATTAAAATATGTTTTGAGCCACTAACCTGCTCCTACCCCTAAACCTACCCATAACCATTCCTTAAAACTACGTAGGCTAACACAATTATGAAGAAAACATAACAGACAGACAAGTTATACATTTCACAATATTTTATTTATTGCGAAAATGTCAAAACCGGTAACGTTAACATTACCAAAAGTCCACATGATGATGCGTTGCAGTCGCAGTCCTCTCTATAGTAGTTGTGTATGAGGTACAGATCAGATTATTAACGTTAATCCATGAAAATGTTAATCCGATTTCGGTTCGCTCTCTGAAGACGCGCGCACTTCTCCATTTCAAATGTACTACACCGACTGAAACACGGCATGTCGCAATCTGTGACGAAGCAAGCGAGAGCCAATGAGCGTTTGATATCACGGCCGTAAAACCTGTCGTAACGCTTCTAGTATGGAGCTTATAATATGACAAAATGATTTGAATTTGAATTTGTACATTTGAATTATTTGCAAGTGTAATCTAACAAAACTGAATTTTAAATAGTTCTGAATTTGAATTTTTTTGGAACGAATATTGAACATCTGAAATTTAACAAACTGAAATGTTTTTATGGATAAATTTTATAGACCTGTATTTTCAAACTGCTAGTTTTTGTGTTCTGAATTCAAATACTGCAAATATTCAGTTTAAAAAAATACGGATTCAAATTTTCAAGATGAAGAAATTCGGAACTTCAAATTCAGTTTTCTAAAATTCAATGTCAAAAATTCAATGTCAAAAATTCAGGTCTTACAGAAAGTAGGTCACAGGTCATCCACAGGGAAGAGTAGATGATCTCAGAAAAGTCGAACAGAGCATTTTGCCCTTAGTACAGTAGGTGGCGGTGTGCACCTAAAAGTTGTTTGCAATCCGCCATTAAATAAGAAGAAGAAGAAGAAGAAGAAGGAGCATTTTGGCCAATTAGGGGACTGCAGAAGTTTTCCAGCGCGAACGTGGTTGTGGTTCAAGAGGTTGCCGATCATGAATCGCCCGGAGGTAAGTGATTCTTAAACATGAATGATTTTGTGTTTATATGTTAGGTTAGCGTTCTCAGCACGTGAGACATTTGTCTAAGCGGTCTCTGGTGTTTGTTTTAAAGTATATTTTCTGTCAAATTGTAGAACGCCACCGTGTCTATTTTTACACAGACAGGACGCGAGCGGCGCGACGCAACACTCAGTGCTTGAAGCGACTGTTGCAAAGAGCTGGGATTAGGTCAGAAATAGGATGGGGAATCCGTGTGCTGTTGGGGTTTCACGGGTCGCGTCGCTCCGCTCGCGTCCGGTCTAGACTGCGTCGTACATGTAAGTTAAGCATAAGGTACGAGAGGGTGTGCTGTATCGTGAATACGACGCGAACCGGAGTGCTTTCAACCCCTTCAGACGTGACTTATTCACGAGACAGCACTAGCCTTGAGTAGGCCTACCTTATTGCTTTTCTAAAGCGATTATCACTCAATAATCATATTAAAGTAAAAATAAATAAATAGTATACTTTTAGTGCAACTTTCATGAAGTAAAATCACCAAAAGCCTTCCTTCCGCTGGAAAAAAATAAATAGTCCCTGGCCGTGAGCAGCAGCATAAGTTAAAATATTTCGCCTGTACTGTAAGAGGGCGGCAAAGACGGTCTTTATTACTGAGTCAGTCATTAGTCAGTAGAGAAGACTTTAATATTGAAAGGACAATTGCATCATGTAGGCTGTAAGACGTTTAATGGCTTATTCACACGCCGAACTGCAACAAACAGTTGTCACAGACCGTCGTGTTCAAAGACCACCATTATTACCCTGCTCCCTGATATCTAGCTAAAAGCAGTGGGCCATTAAACCAATAATGAACGAGATAAAAATTATTCTGCTTAAACTGTGTTTACAGGACAGTGAAGTTGTAAGGTCAGCCAGGCACTTGTTGTCATTGCTGACTTCTGGCAGTACAGCTGGTGGTCCCAGTCAGGAAAACGCCAGGTTTTTTGTGGATTATTTTTTTGTGTTAAGGATAGTTTGTGAGAAAATAAAACCCTGTTATATGAATGAATTTGTGCATGCATGGTTATGTTGAAATTACTTAAGTTGTATATGCATTCATTTCATGATTTGGCCTCCATAGGCAGCACCCTGTTCAGCAGCACCCTGTTCAGCAGCACCCTGTTCAGCAGCGACTTGTTCAGCAGAGGGCCACCATCCAAACTGAGATGACCCGGTTTTGCAATCACTTTATTTATTTTTTATTTAATACTGACTTAAAGAAACATGCCATTATTTGATGCTAGTTATATTTTTTTTTTTAATTGTACTTTTTTTGCCAACAGATCATTTCCTGGTTTTTTTAATAAAGGACGGGGTAAAAGGCGGATTACTTCAACAACCACTAGCAAACCTGCTAAAATATTACCTGTGAACTTTTATTTGCTGCCTCACCTCTTTGACCGAACGCCTAAAGAGAGTGATCAACTCATTCACATGCAAGCTGGGTTGGGCCGAAAAATGATGCATTTAGAGGAAAATGCCACCTATGAAGAAGTAAGTAGCCTATAAAGGATGTCTCTCTTGCATCTTTTAAAATTGTCTTTTGCTAAGTGCAACAGAGATTAAGATTAATTAATTAGTACATCTGTAGTCTGTATACCTTTGGTTATTTTTTTCTCGTTTTTGTCTTCTAAACGGAAAAACAAAGAAACCGTTCATTTACCACACATTCAACCCTTCTCATGAACATAAACAAATCTTGTCTTTTTTCATATTTTTAATTTCATCACACTTTGTTATAAGCCGCTAAATGGAAAAACAATAAAACCAAAATGGATAAACAGCTTGAATATTAGATCTCTACATGGTTGGGAATTAAACGCTGCTTTTTGAGGATTGGTCCACCAAAATCAAGGCGTGTTGTCATCAGTTCTTACTCAGCTCCGCGCAACAGAAAGAATAATAATCATTTAATACAATTATACGGATTATTACAGTTTATTGCAAGTTGCAACTACATTTAATCTCTTTCTCATCAAACAGCAAGACTAATAAATGTCTCGACACAAACCGTACCTGAACAGAGCTTTCTTAGATATACATATGTGTGCTGTGAAATACTAATTTATCTTATTGAATATTAATTTGTGGCATTTGCTCTCACAACTACCCCTAGCCTACGTATTTTGCACACAGCTGTTTTATTTAGCTGACCAACTCTTGAAATCTGTGTGCTAAAACTATATGCGATGCACTGGACAGTGCAGGGTAGAATTGCATAAGCGAAGCACAAAGCAGAATCGATTCAAGGGTAGATGCGTTGAACAATAAAGCCAGAGATGAAGAGTATCTTTATATTTATTGCCATCTAAAAGATTTAAAAACGATTTTATAAATATAAGAATTAAATTAGTCAATAAAATTAGTTTGACACTAAAGCCAGTTTTAACAGAAGGCATCTTGCGCTGCGTCGGTGGCATAGAAGCAGCTTCATTCTGAAGTTGCTTTTAGATGTATTTGCACAATTTAAAGGAGGGGTTGATTGCGATTTCACTTTTTTCATTTTAAATAGTGTGTAATGTTGCTGTTTGTGCATGAACAGTATCTGCACAGTTGCAGCGCTGAAAGTTCAACGTAAGCAGAGATATCGTCTTTTAAAAATCAGGAAGTTTAATGCCTAAAAAAACGACTCGAAAGGGACTACAGCATTTACGGAAGACAGCTTCCAGAATCTCCACGAATTCAATGCCGGATTCAACAAGAAACTGTTACTAAAACATGAAGCAGTCCAACTTTAAAACCAGAGGCAGCAGTTGTTGGGCCACAACCTGCAAGTAGGCTAAGACTTAATCATTTTAAATGTATTTGCATGTATAATTTCAGACGTAATGTTTTAGTTTTATCCAATGCCAACGCTGGCTTTATATCCACTTAGTTATTCTATTTGTGTCTACGACAAACGCGTACAAACATTTTGGACCTGAATTTATACATATACTAATTTTGCAAATGTTTTTTTCATGTATATATACTTTGACGTTATTTTTCGATTTGATCAAGAACGTAAACCATATGCCAACGCTGTTTGTGTAGTAGCCAGTTAGTTCGATGCTATTGTGTAAAACAAACGTGTATAAATAAATAAAAAATATAAGCAAATTACCATTCAGAAACATTTTGTAAGAGCCGTGTGTGGTGAGGTTCTGCTTGACTCTCTTCATCGCCGCTTTCTGGGTCTGATTCTGGCTCACACTGATACGGCCGTATTGACACCATTATTTACATTTGACAGGAACACACATGGGCGTGAATTTTCCGGACAACGTGCACTACAGTTTAGCCAATCACAACACACCGGCCCAAACTAACCAATCTGAGCCCATTGCCTGTTTCTGAGGGAGTGGTTTCATAGACTCAGGAAGTCAACCGGTCGTTCAAATGACAGAGGAGAAAGAGGCTTACAATAAAGGTGAAATTTATGAAAAATAAGACTTTTAAAAAAACGAAAAACCACGAATACATGTTATATTGCACCCCATAAACACAATCATGTAAAGAAAAAAAGCATTAAACCACCCCTTTAATGCTGCTGTGAGAGGTCAGTAAATGCTGTAACACTTTACTGGCATGCTTTTCTCCCATTGGTTGGTAAGAACAAAAGTGGATGTTCAGATGGCATTTTGCGGTGAACAGTTGCAGTTCTGGCTCCTCCGTCTCAACATACTGTACAATGAGATGTACACACGTTAACGCAGTGGTTGAGTTACACTCACGTGACTAGGGGTGTAACGATACATAAAACTGACGGTTCGGTTGTCCCACGGTTTTGATGTCTCGGTTCGGTTTAGAAAGCTACAATTTTTTTTTATTTTTATTTTTTTTAACAGTGGTTTAATGAAAAAAAATGTCTTTGTCTTTAAATTATTTCAATTACAATTAAACGTTTCACAAGGATAAAGAAAAAAAAACTATATAGGGAGCCGCACATTACTATAACATTAAAGTTTGTAGCCTAGACTTTTAACCTAAATTCAGATGCTATTTATGTTTTAGATATAATAATCAACACACAACACATTGTATGAAAACATATAAACTGAACATAAGGCAGTTTTTGCATTAACTTGTGTTTTTACTCTAATTTGTTATTGAAATATAATAATTTACACAGTTGTCATTTTCATGAAAGAAATTTTAAACATACATTAAATAATCAAGATATCATTAACATGTTTAGTAAAATGTAATATATAGGCTAACATAGTGCATTTATTTAGTGCAAGAGTTAATTTTTAGGAACCAAAGTTGTGGACACTGAATCACTCCTGTTGAGATAAATATAATGCTAGTGACAAGCTGCTGTTTTATTGACGTCTTTCCGCTGCTGAAACACTGATTGAGCGATTACACGAGTTATGATGCCTTTCAGTAAGTATACTGTATCTTTCAACATACCTTCAGGTGTTCATTCTGTAACTGAGGAGGAGATGATCGCGTTTATTTGCGAGCCGCGCTGCCACTTGAAATGAGGAGCTTAGTAGGCCTACAGCGATCTGTCACGCCACATCAAAGAGCGCCAAAACGCCATTTATTGTTTGAATTTCGTGATCAAATAGACAGAATTGGAAAGATTACACCTTGCTTATTATCGGAAGTAACAAAACACGGAGCTTGTTATTTGGTGTTAATCGTGGTTAGGGCTACAAAACTGAATTCGTTGTGTACTGTACACATAAGACATGAGGTCCATTGAGCCGGGCTGGGCGGGGCCGGGGTAGCAGGGGCGGGGAGGGGCGTGTTCGGTACGCAATGAGAGTATCACGATTCGAATCGTGAGTTCAGTATCACGGTTTTTTCGGTTCGGTTCAAATATCGTTACACCCCTACATGTGACTGCAGTTTTTCGCAGTCATGAACGTTTATAATTTGTGTGTGTTAATAAATGCATAACATTGCATTAACATTTCATTTGTTTGCTGTTCTTAGCGCGTACACGCGAAGCATGTGCAATATACAGAAGCTTGCAGCACATGAGTATTGTTATCTTGCGCGTCTTATTGGGCTTAAACTGTCAAATACACAAATTACATAAACACAGTTGGTTCTGTCTAAAAAAGTAGGCTATGGGTATTTGTTATCGCAGATGCAACGTAAATTAATATATAATACGATAAACTAATTTCAATCATGGCACACAAATGTGTGTGTATGCATGCAGAAGAAAGCTCTGTCTATGCTATATCCCCCGGGAAGGTTTGTGTCGAGCCATTCATTAGTCTGGTTGTTTAATGAGATAGAGATTAAATAGTTGTAATAATCCATTCAACTGTAGCAGATGACTACTACTTTTCTGTTTGCGTGGAACTGAGAAAGAACTGATAACGGTACGGCTTGATCTACACGAAACCTGCAAAACAACAAATAAATAAATATATAAATGAATAAATATATAATACATAAATCCACATATTCCTGCAAAAATAAAAGTATAAATAATTAAATGTGCCAGGAGATAAATAAATAAAACGAATGTTGTAAATTAAAGAAAACAAGTTAAAGGAAATTCTAAACTGAATGGTTTAAATTTTTCCTTCAAGACATTTATTAATTTTTGAATGTATCTATGTATTTATTTTTCCTTGGTGCAACATGCAAATGAAGGGTGTCAATCAAACATCAGAAGGCATTCTATATTCCACCATTGGCCGAGAATATTGGAAATCGTAGTAGCTATGCAATCTGCTGATTATATTCTCTTCAGAGTGAATGCATCTACACGCTTTAGGTTAGTTAGCAGCTACATTTGATGTGGGTGTAGATCCATTTGTCTGCTAAAAAAGGGCAGTAAAATTATTTCAGTTTTGATATTCACTGCATATTTGCTTAGGCTGCTAAAGGGGACCATCTGCAAATTCCAATCACAGTCCAAAAATATAAACGTTCAATCATTCATTCAAATGAATGATATTTGCAAAATTAGTAAATGCCTGCCACTATCTCGCTTGTACAGTAAACTGTTAATATAACTGTCAGCCAATGGTGACACAGAGACGGGTTTGTTTGATTGACACCCTCTCATTTGCATGTGCCAAGGAAAAATAAAAATACGGAGCTACATTAAAAAATTAATAAACTGTTAAAAGGAAGAGACAACTTTCAGTTTAACATTTCCTTTACCATTTTTTTCTAATTTCCCCCAACATGTTTTATTTATTAAATTATTTTTCTCCTTGCACATTTATGTGGATATAGTGGATTTATGTATTTATTAGGGCTGTGCAAAGATTAATCGCACCTAAAAAAAAAAAGTTTTTGTTTACATAATCTTTGCACAGCCCTAGTATTTATTTGCACACTTATTTCAGTGTGCTATACTGACAATAAAGGCTTAATGATAAGGCTACCCTGTTTGGCGGTTTTGTATTTTTAGATATGTGCCCGACTGAAGGAGATGTACCCCAAATTTGAAGAAATAAAGGGGGTTGGCTTCTCTACAAATCTTCAGGTGATCACCAGGGACAAAACATTTAGTAAAAACTGACCCTGATCTAAAAAACACAGATAGCATTTTGTATTTTTCTGTATTTTTGTACAATGGTCTTTTTTATTTACTTTTATTTTAAGGAGGATGGGGCTCCCGGAAGCTCACTCTTATTCCACCAGATGAAAGTGGGTACAATGCCAAGCATTTGAAGATGGCAACAAATGGATTTAAAGGAGTTATTTACATTGCTCCACTACAAATAGAACTTGACACCACTGCTCTGCCACCTGAATCTGAATCTTTTAATGAAATGCCAAAAGAGAAATGCCAGAGATGTGGAGTCAGTTATCCACTACTGATTCTCACTACACACATAAATACCTGTGTGACCAATGATGGTGCTGAACAGACTGGTGATGAAGCAGAACAGACAAATGATGATGCTGACCAGACCAGTGATGAAGCTGAACAGACCAAACAAGTAATGTATATTAAAATAAAATTTTTATGAATAATTTGCAAGTTTAGTAGGGTATAAAATAAATATATACGTGTGTGTGTTTTTCTACAGATGTTTTTTTTTAACTTAATATAATATCATATTTCTATACTTAAAATAATATATACTTTAATATTTGTTCTTGTTTTTTTACTTTAGGCAACTTGCCCCATCTGTCAAAAAGAAATGTCTCTCGATGTAATAGAGATTCACGCAAGTTTTTGCATGGGTGACAGGTGAGAATTTATTTGATTTGACCGTTTATTTTTTGATAGTGCACAAAATACTTATTTCCAGATTAATCAGTGAATGTTTTTTCTTAAATTTACAAGGAGCAATATTATATCACTTAGAGCAGGGAT
Source organism: Chrosomus eos (assembly GCA_036326025.1). Lineage (NCBI taxonomy): Eukaryota > Metazoa > Chordata > Actinopteri > Cypriniformes > Leuciscidae > Chrosomus > Chrosomus eos. The sequence goes on along the minus strand of CM070827.1, from coordinate 35,298,961 downwards.
TCCCAATGTGTGGTGCGCGCACCCGTAGGGGTACGCGAGAGGAAAAATGTAATGGCGGTCTGTTTTTTTAAGTGGGATTTATATACCATACTTAAAATAAAAAAAACATGAACAGTAAATAGCTTTCCTTTGTAATAGCTTTTATTTTAAAAAAATATATATATAATTTATTAGTTTTTGATAGAAACGTAGAAGACAGCGGCTGTCTTCTACGCACTGCTCTTCTTTGCACTGCAGCCGCTATAGGCTATATGCGTGGCAGTGCCAACTCATTTAATAAATAAGGACACCAGCATATTTTCCTGATCATTCAATACATGTGTGAAACGAACAATGGATTATGGTGTAATTTGTTTTGAATTGGGACTGGGGAATCCCCGGGTCGGTAAGTGAACATGCTATTTCGTGCAAAACCGTAAAAACGTTGAACTTGAGACTGAAAATATCGATATGGAGTCGTCGTCAAATTACACAATAGTGGCTTTCAAAAATGAAAATGAAAAGAGGAATTCGAGAAATTAATGACTAAATTGCCAAAAATAGGAAGCTTCTTCAAAAAGATAGCACAGGAGGGGGAGATCGAGTGAAGAGTGAAGCACCTGAAGCGACCGTGTGTTTTCATGTTATGATGCGCATCCAGTGTTTTTGTTTTTTTTTGGTGCGCGTAGGCTACTTCTGATTTTGTCAGTCATCTCTTATGCTGTGTCTCTATGATCCTGTCCTATTCATGGTGGCCTACTCGTGGACATTGCTTCATCACGTCACGTGCTGTATCCTGCACAAGTGCCCGGTGTTGGCTCGTTACGCCACTGCTATTCTCTTTAAAGTTGTGGATCGTTTGTAACTTCATTGCAATTTTATTCAATGTACTGTCGTTCTAATTTCCATAACCGTTGTGTTATGATGATGATGATGATGCTAGCTCCACGGTCATTCAATAGGCCTAGCCTTGCTGCAATGTTTCTTTTACACAGCTGAAAATAACCGTGGTTTCTGTTACTGAGCCTGTGTCTGTCACTCGTCCTCTTAAAAGTGGAAGGTTGTGCGTAGCTTTGTTGCATTATATTGAAACTTTGTTGATGTTGTTATTGTCATGCGTGTTCTGGTTATTTGCGCATGATTAAACATGAGTCTTTATATGGCGATAAAACAAAGCTTTGTTGCGGTTTTTTTTTAAAGTGGGGATTGTGGGTGCTCCAACCCGGTTGGGACATAGAAGGGGGTGCGCAGGAAAAAAGTTTGGGAACCGCTGACTTAGAGAGCATGTAACATTCTCTGAGAAATCTGTAGGAACGTATCACTGGTCACCAATGGGTGTCACTAGGTTCTTTTTAGGGGGGGCTTCAGCCCTGTATTAGGCATAAGATCAAATTCATTCACAATGTACATATTCATTAAATAAACTTGGTTTCCATGTTTTCCTGGTAGACTTCAGTAATTTAACATCTCTGAGAAAATGATTCATAAAATCAGTTGACCCTATGTTTACTTTCTTGACTGACAAAAATGAAAAGCCTATATCACTCAAAGCTCAGCTTTAGGAGGGGAAGAGACAGGGCAAGATAAGAACAAATAGAAAAAGAGAGTGATGGAGATGAGGAGAGAAAAATAATCTACTGTGCCCGCTGAAATTGTTTTAAAGCTATTGTTATCCTTTTTTTGGCCTACAAAACATCTTAATGTTATTGCCCAGAACCCCCTTAAAGCTATCATGCATTTGGTACCTCAGTGATTACAAAACCCTGCCATTTATATCTACTAATAAACAGCTAATATCCCAGTAACATGCATGTTAATAAGCAACTACTTAATAGTGAGAATTGGACCCTAAA
>CM070827.1:35035284-35297029 GCA_036326025.1 Chrosomus eos | reverse complement strand
GAAACTGTCTACACTGCAAGTGTCCTTCAGCCTCATTGATTATAATGGGAGCAACCTCTGAAATCACCCCTTACATTGAGTATATACTATATTATGTAAGGTGGTGTAATATATACACCCCTTTTGAGTATACTACTCAATTTTGTAGGGGTGTATAGAACAATATAGAGGAGAATATATAGCGCAGAAAAACGGGGAAAAACGAGACTGTGAGGGATTTACAATGGCAAAGTGACATGCAATTTTCAAAGGTTTTTGTCTAATGAAAGTTATTTGGAAAGTCGGCTGAACTGAGATACTGCTAGTATCTATTGAACACATGTACTTCTGTTCCTCACAGCCTCGGTTTCATTCATGTTAAAAATAAAGTCGCACACTACCGTGAGGTGTACGACTACAGGATACGCATAATTCTATCAACTCGTTTTGAAGATCGATCATAGATGCTGTAACTACACATGGTATGGACAAACCTCAAACATACAAGAAACATTTAACGATAATATCAAGTTTTTAAAACGTGGTTCCCATGGGCAAAATGGCAGAATTTAATTCCCATACTTTCCAATAGCTTTCTCTCGCTCTCGAGTGGAAACGCCTAACAACCTATACAGAACAGAAAACTCCTACAATTTAACCGTGGACTGTGTGAATGTACCTTGACATGGTGTTACCCAGCAACAACTGAACTTTTACATTGACAAAAAGAATCAGAAGTGCTTACTAAGATACTCTGTATCAAGAAAATAATTAAAGGTCTCTGGATCAGTACGGTTTCACTGTCTTCCTCTTTCTTGCACCATGTCTTACTTCGACTGAAATACCATAGGCATTTTAAAGGGAAAACAGAGAGAGAACATAATTTGGAAAACTCAATCCGACAGAAAATTATATTTATTTAGACACCAACCAAAACCCAATGGCTTACAAGTGAAGATTCCAACTTTTAGTATTGTAAGTAGGAAAAAAGGATGTTTTAAACTTTACATTTACATCAATTTAGTGGAGGAGAAAAAACTGAATCATATTAAATGCAGATTATTTGTGTGAATTGTAACAGGGAAAGAATATAGGGCGGCCCTATGACATGCAGTCCCCCTATAAATGGTGTCATGAGTCAAAGTCACAATATCAACATTTATTATAGTTTTCTACCCTATATCACATGAAATACGTTCTGAGGAAACTATTTTGCAAATCGAAATTACGTTACATGCCAACATATAAGCAGTGCTATTACGTTGGTCCTTAACCTAATATAGCATTATTGATTACGTTGGTCCTTAACCTAATATAGCAGCCTGGTCTCATTGTTAATATGTAGGTATTAATACGTTATTTTCAAAGACAGAAAACCTAAACATATCCTTTTTTATACAGAATATAAAAAGGATAAAACACTTGGACAGAGATGTACGTAAATGGCAGTTTTATTAACAATATCATTAAAATATGTTTTGAGCCACTAACCTGCTCCTACCCCTAAACCTACCCATAACCATTCCTTAAAACTACGTAGGCTAACACAATTATGAAGAAAACATAACAGACAGACAAGTTATACATTTCACAATATTTTATTTATTGCGAAAATGTCAAAACCGGTAACGTTAACATTACCAAAAGTCCACATGATGATGCGTTGCAGTCGCAGTCCTCTCTATAGTAGTTGTGTATGAGGTACAGATCAGATTATTAACGTTAATCCATGAAAATGTTAATCCGATTTCGGTTCGCTCTCTGAAGACGCGCGCACTTCTCCATTTCAAATGTACTACACCGACTGAAACACGGCATGTCGCAATCTGTGACGAAGCAAGCGAGAGCCAATGAGCGTTTGATATCACGGCCGTAAAACCTGTCGTAACGCTTCTAGTATGGAGCTTATAATATGACAAAATGATTTGAATTTGAATTTGTACATTTGAATTATTTGCAAGTGTAATCTAACAAAACTGAATTTTAAATAGTTCTGAATTTGAATTTTTTTGGAACGAATATTGAACATCTGAAATTTAACAAACTGAAATGTTTTTATGGATAAATTTTATAGACCTGTATTTTCAAACTGCTAGTTTTTGTGTTCTGAATTCAAATACTGCAAATATTCAGTTTAAAAAAATACGGATTCAAATTTTCAAGATGAAGAAATTCGGAACTTCAAATTCAGTTTTCTAAAATTCAATGTCAAAAATTCAATGTCAAAAATTCAGGTCTTACAGAAAGTAGGTCACAGGTCATCCACAGGGAAGAGTAGATGATCTCAGAAAAGTCGAACAGAGCATTTTGCCCTTAGTACAGTAGGTGGCGGTGTGCACCTAAAAGTTGTTTGCAATCCGCCATTAAATAAGAAGAAGAAGAAGAAGAAGAAGGAGCATTTTGGCCAATTAGGGGACTGCAGAAGTTTTCCAGCGCGAACGTGGTTGTGGTTCAAGAGGTTGCCGATCATGAATCGCCCGGAGGTAAGTGATTCTTAAAAATGAATGATTTTGTGTTTATATGTTAGGTTAGCGTTCTCAGCACGTGAGACATTTGTCTAAGCGGTCTCTGGTGTTTGTTTTAAAGTATATTTTCTGTCAAATTGTAGAACGCCACCGTGTCTATTTTTACACAGACAGGACGCGAGCGGCGCGACGCAACACTCAGTGCTTGAAGCGACTGTTGCAAAGAGCTGGGATTAGGTCAGAAATAGGATGGGGAATCCGTGTGCTGTTGGGGGTTTCACGGGTCGCGTCGCTCCGCTCGCGTCCGGTCTAGACTGCGTCGTACATGTAAGTTAAGCATAAGGTACGAGAGGGTGTGCTGTATCGTGAATACGACGCGAACCGGAGTGCTTTCAACCCCTTCAGACGTGACTTATTCACGAGACAGCACTAGCCTTGAGTAGGCCTACCTTATTGCTTTTCTAAAGCGATTATCACTCAATAATCATATTAAAGTAAAAATAAATAAATAGTATACTTTTAGTGCAACTTTCATGAAGTAAAATCACCAAAAGCCTTCCTTCCGCTGGAAAAAAATAAATAGTCCCTGGCCGTGAGCAGCAGCATAAGTTAAAATATTTCGCCTGTACTGTAAGAGGGCGGCAAAGACGGTCTTTATTACTGAGTCAGTCATTAGTCAGTAGAGAAGACTTTAATATTGAAAGGACAATTGCATCATGTAGGCTGTAAGACGTTTAATGGCTTATTCACACGCCGAACTGCAACAAACAGTTGTCACAGACCGTCGTGTTCAAAGACCACCATTATTACCCTGCTCCCTGATATCTAGCTAAAAGCAGTGGGCCATTAAACCAATAATGAACGAGATAAAAATTATTCTGCTTAAACTGTGTTTACAGGACAGTGAAGTTGTAAGGTCAGCCAGGCACTTGTTGTCATTGCTGACTTCTGGCAGTACAGCTGGTGGTCCCAGTCAGGAAAACGCCAGGTTTTTTGTGGATTATTTTTTTGTGTTAAGGATAGTTTGTGAGAAAATAAAACCCTGTTATATGAATGAATTTGTGCATGCATGGTTATGTTGAAATTACTTAAGTTGTATATGCATTCATTTCATGATTTGGCCTCCATAGGCAGCACCCTGTTCAGCAGCACCCTGTTCAGCAGCACCCTGTTCAGCAGCGACTTGTTCAGCAGAGGGCCACCATCCAAACTGAGATGACCCGGTTTTGCAATCACTTTATTTATTTTTTATTTAATACTGACTTAAAGAAACATGCCATTATTTGATGCTAGTTATATTTTTTTTTTTAATTGTACTTTTTTTGCCAACAGATCATTTCCTGGTTTTTTTAATAAAGGACGGGGTAAAAGGCGGATTACTTCAACAACCACTAGCAAACCTGCTAAAATATTACCTGTGAACTTTTATTTGCTGCCTCACCTCTTTGACCGAACGCCTAAAGAGAGTGATCAACTCATTCACATGCAAGCTGGGTTGGGCCGAAAAATGATGCATTTAGAGGAAAATGCCACCTATGAAGAAGTAAGTAGCCTATAAAGGATGTCTCTCTTGCATCTTTTAAAATTGTCTTTTGCTAAGTGCAACAGAGATTAAGATTAATTAATTAGTACATCTGTAGTCTGTATACCTTTGGTTATTTTTTCTCGTTTTTGTCTTCTAAACGGAAAAACAAAGAAACCGTTCATTTACCACACATTCAACCCTTCTCATGAACATAAACAAATCTTGTCTTTTTTCATATTTTTAATTTCATCACACTTTGTTATAAGCCGCTAAATGGAAAAACAATAAAACCAAAATGGATAAACAGCTTGAATATTAGATCTCTACATGGTTGGGAATTAAACGCTGCTTTTTGAGGATTGGTCCACCAAAATCAAGGCGTGTTGTCATCAGTTCTTACTCAGCTCCGCGCAACAGAAAGAATAATAATCATTTAATACAATTATACGGATTATTACAGTTTATTGCAAGTTGCAACTACATTTAATCTCTTTCTCATCAAACAGCAAGACTAATAAATGTCTCGACACAAACCGTACCTGAACAGAGCTTTCTTAGATATACATATGTGTGCTGTGAAATACTAATTTATCTTATTGAATATTAATTTGTGGCATTTGCTCTCACAACTACCCCTAGCCTACGTATTTTGCACACAGCTGTTTTATTTAGCTGACCAACTCTTGAAATCTGTGTGCTAAAACTATATGCGATGCACTGGACAGTGCAGGGTAGAATTGCATAAGCGAAGCACAAAGCAGAATCGATTCAAGGGTAGATGCGTTGAACAATAAAGCCAGAGATGAAGAGTATCTTTATATTTATTGCCATCTAAAAGATTTAAAAACGATTTTATAAATATAAGAATTAAATTAGTCAATAAAATTAGTTTGACACTAAAGCCAGTTTTAACAGAAGGCATCTTGCGCTGCGTCGGTGGCATAGAAGCAGCTTCATTCTGAAGTTGCTTTTAGATGTATTTGCACAATTTAAAGGAGGGGTTGATTGCGATTTCACTTTTTTCATTTTAAATAGTGTGTAATGTTGCTGTTTGTGCATGAACAGTATCTGCACAGTTGCAGCGCTGAAAGTTCAACGTAAGCAGAGATATCGTCTTTTAAAAATCAGGAAGTTTAATGCCTAAAAAAACGACTCGAAAGGGACTACAGCATTTACGGAAGACAGCTTCCAGAATCTCCACGAATTCAATGCCGGATTCAACAAGAAACTGTTACTAAAACATGAAGCAGTCCAACTTTAAAACCAAGGCAGCAGTTGTTGGGCCACAACCTGCAAGTAGGCTAAGACTTAATCATTTTAAATGTATTTGCATGTATAATTTCAGACGTAATGTTTTAGTTTTATCCAATGCCAACGCTGGCTTTATATCCACTTAGTTATTCTATTTGTGTCTACGACAAACGCGTACAAACATTTTGGACCTGAATTTATATACATATACTAATTTTGCAAATGTTTTTTTCATGTATATATACTTTGACGTTATTTTTCGATTTGATCAAGAACGTAAACCATATGCCAACGCTGTTTGTGTAGTAGCCAGTTAGTTCGATGCTATTGTGTAAAACAAACGTGTATAAATAAATAAAAAATATAAGCAAATTACCATTCAGAAACATTTTGTAAGAGCCGTGTGTGGTGAGGTTCTGCTTGACTCTCTTCATCGCCGCTTTCTGGGTCTGATTCTGGCTCACACTGATACGGCCGTATTGACACCATTATTTACATTTGACAGGAACACACATGGGCGTGAATTTTCCGGACAACGTGCACTACAGTTTAGCCAATCACAACACACCGGCCCAAACTAACCAATCTGAGCCCATTGCCTGTTTCTGAGGGAGTGGTTTCATAGACTCAGGAAGTCAACCGGTCGTTCAAATGACAGAGGAGAAAGAGGCTTACAATAAAGGTGAAATTTATGAAAAATAAGACTTTTAAAAAAACGAAAAACCACGAATACATGTTATATTGCACCCCATAAACACAATCATGTAAAGAAAAAAAGCATTAAACCACCCCTTTAATGCTGCTGTGAGAGGTCAGTAAATGCTGTAACACTTTACTGGCATGCTTTTCTCCCATTGGTTGGTAAGAACAAAAGTGGATGTTCAGATGGCATTTTGCGGTGAACAGTTGCAGTTCTGGCTCCTCCGTCTCAACATACTGTACAATGAGATGTACACACGTTAACGCAGTGGTTGAGTTACACTCACGTGACTAGGGGTGTAACGATACATAAAACTGACGGTTCGGTTGTCCCACGGTTTTGATGTCTCGGTTCGGTTTAGAAAGCTACAATTTTTTTTTATTTTTATTTTTTTTAACAGTGGTTTAATGAAAAAAAATGTCTTTGTCTTTAAATTATTTCAATTACAATTAAACGTTTCACAAGGATAAAGAAAAAAAAACTATATAGGGAGCCGCACATTACTATAACATTAAAGTTTGTAGCCTAGACTTTTAACCTAAATTCAGATGCTATTTATGTTTTAGATATAATAATCAACACACAACACATTGTATGAAAACATATAAACTGAACATAAGGCAGTTTTTGCATTAACTTGTGTTTTTACTCTAATTTGTTATTGAAATATAATAATTTACACAGTTGTCATTTTCATGAAAGAAATTTTAAACATACATTAAATAATCAAGATATCATTAACATGTTTAGTAAAATGTAATATATAGGCTAACATAGTGCATTTATTTAGTGCAAGAGTTAATTTTTAGGAACCAAAGTTGTGGACACTGAATCACTCCTGTTGAGATAAATATAATGCTAGTGACAAGCTGCTGTTTTATTGACGTCTTTCCGCTGCTGAAACACTGATTGAGCGATTACACGAGTTATGATGCCTTTCAGTAAGTATACTGTATCTTTCAACATACCTTCAGGTGTTCATTCTGTAACTGAGGAGGAGATGATCGCGTTTATTTGCGAGCCGCGCTGCCACTTGAAATGAGGAGCTTAGTAGGCCTACAGCGATCTGTCACGCCACATCAAAGAGCGCCAAAACGCCATTTATTGTTTGAATTTCGTGATCAAATAGACAGAATTGGAAAGATTACACCTTGCTTATTATCGGAAGTAACAAAACACGGAGCTTGTTATTTGGTGTTAATCGTGGTTAGGGCTACAAAACTGAATTCGTTGTGTACTGTACACATAAGACATGAGGTCCATTGAGCCGGGCTGGGCGGGGCCGGGGTAGCAGGGGGCGGGGAGGGGCGTGTTCGGTACGCAATGAGAGTATCACGATTCGAATCGTGAGTTCAGTATCACGGTTTTTCGGTTCGGTTCAAATATCGTTACACCCCTACATGTGACTGCAGTTTTTCGCAGTCATGAACGTTTATAATTTGTGTGTGTTAATAAATGCATAACATTGCATTAACATTTCATTTGTTTGCTGTTCTTAGCGCGTACACGCGAAGCATGTGCAATATACAGAAGCTTGCAGCACATGAGTATTGTTATCTTGCGCGTCTTATTGGGCTTAAACTGTCAAATACACAAATTACATAAACACAGTTGGTTCTGTCTAAAAAAGTAGGCTATGGGTATTTGTTATCGCAGATGCAACGTAAATTAATATATAATACGATAAACTAATTTCAATCATGGCACACAAATGTGTGTGTATGCATGCAGAAGAAAGCTCTGTCTATGCTATATCCCCCGGGAAGGTTTGTGTCGAGCCATTCATTAGTCTGGTTGTTTAATGAGATAGAGATTAAATAGTTGTAATAATCCATTCAACTGTAGCAGATGACTACTACTTTTCTGTTTGCGTGGAACTGAGAAAGAACTGATAACGGTACGGCTTGATCTACACGAAACCTGCAAAACAACAAATAAATAAATATATAAATGAATAAATATATAATACATAAATCCACATATTCCTGCAAAAATAAAAGTATAAATAATTAAATGTGCCAGGAGATAAATAAATAAAACGAATGTTGTAAATTAAAGAAAACAAGTTAAAGGAAATTCTAAACTGAATGGTTTAAATTTTTCCTTCAAGACATTTATTAATTTTTGAATGTATCTATGTATTTATTTTTCCTTGGTGCAACATGCAAATGAAGGGTGTCAATCAAACATCAGAAGGCATTCTATATTCCACCATTGGCCGAGAATATTGGAAATCGTAGTAGCTATGCAATCTGCTGATTATATTCTCTTCAGAGTGAATGCATCTACACGCTTTAGGTTAGTTAGCAGCTACATTTGATGTGGGTGTAGATCCATTTGTCTGCTAAAAAAGGGCAGTAAAATTATTTCAGTTTTGATATTCACTGCATATTTGCTTAGGCTGCTAAAGGGGACCATCTGCAAATTCCAATCACAGTCCAAAAATATAAACGTTCAATCATTCATTCAAATGAATGATATTTGCAAAATTAGTAAATGCCTGCCACTATCTCGCTTGTACAGTAAACTGTTAATATAACTGTCAGCCAATGGTGACACAGAGACGGGTTTGTTTGATTGACACCCTCTCATTTGCATGTGCCAAGGAAAAATAAAAATACGGAGCTACATTAAAAAATTAATAAACTGTTAAAAGGAAGAGACAACTTTCAGTTTAACATTTCCTTTACCATTTTTTTCTAATTTCCCCCAACATGTTTTATTTATTAAATTATTTTTCTCCTTGCACATTTATGTGGATATAGTGGATTTATGTATTTATTAGGGCTGTGCAAAGATTAATCGCACCTAAAAAAAAAAAGTTTTTGTTTACATAATCTTTGCACAGCCCTAGTATTTATTTGCACACTTATTTCAGTGTGCTATACTGACAATAAAGGCTTAATGATAAGGCTACCCTGTTTGGCGGTTTTGTATTTTTAGATATGTGCCCGACTGAAGGAGATGTACCCCAAATTTGAAGAAATAAAGGGGGGTTGGCTTCTCTACAAATCTTCAGGTGATCACCAGGGACAAAACATTTAGTAAAAACTGACCCTGATCTAAAAAACACAGATAGCATTTTGTATTTTTCTGTATTTTTGTACAATGGTCTTTTTTATTTACTTTTATTTTAAGGAGGATGGGGCTCCCGGAAGCTCACTCTTATTCCACCAGATGAAAGTGGGTACAATGCCAAGCATTTGAAGATGGCAACAAATGGATTTAAAGGAGTTATTTACATTGCTCCACTACAAATAGAACTTGACACCACTGCTCTGCCACCTGAATCTGAATCTTTTAATGAAATGCCAAAAGAGAAATGCCAGAGATGTGGAGTCAGTTATCCACTACTGATTCTCACTACACACATAAATACCTGTGTGACCAATGATGGTGCTGAACAGACTGGTGATGAAGCAGAACAGACAAATGATGATGCTGACCAGACCAGTGATGAAGCTGAACAGACCAAACAAGTAATGTATATTAAAATAAAATTTTTATGAATAATTTGCAAGTTTAGTAGGGTATAAAATAAATATATACGTGTGTGTGTTTTCTACAGATGTTTTTTTTTAACTTAATATAATATCATATTTCTATACTTAAAATAATATATACTTTAATATTTGTTCTTGTTTTTTTACTTTAGGCAACTTGCCCCATCTGTCAAAAAGAAATGTCTCTCGATGTAATAGAGATTCACGCAAGTTTTTGCATGGGTGACAGGTGAGAATTTATTTGATTTGACCGTTTATTTTTTGATAGTGCACAAAATACTTATTTCCAGATTAATCAGTGAATGTTTTTTCTTAAATTTACAAGGAGCAATATTATATCACTTAGAGCAGGGATTCCCAATGTGTGGTGCGCGCACCCGTAGGGGTACGCGAGAGGAAAAATGTAATGGCGGTCTGTTTTTTTAAGTGGGATTTATATACCATACTTAAAATAAAAAAAACATGAACAGTAAATAGCTTTCCTTTGTAATAGCTTTTATTTTAAAAAAATATATATATAATTTATTAGTTTTTGATAGAAACGTAGAAGACAGCGGCTGTCTTCTACGCACTGCTCTTCTTTGCACTGCAGCCGCTATAGGCTATATGCGTGGCAGTGCCAACTCATTTAATAAATAAGGACACCAGCATATTTTCCTGATCATTCAATACATGTGTGAAACGAACAATGGATTATGGTGTAATTTGTTTTGAATTGGGACTGGGGAATCCCCGGGTCGGTAAGTGAACATGCTATTTCGTGCAAAACCGTAAAAAACGTTGAACTTGAGACTGAAAATATCGATATGGAGTCGTCGTCAAATTACACAATAGTGGCTTTCAAAAATGAAAATGAAAAGAGGAATTCGAGAAATTAATGACTAAATTGCCAAAAATAGGAAGCTTCTTCAAAAAGATAGCACAGGAGGGGGAGATCGAGTGAAGAGTGAAGCACCTGAAGCGACCGTGTGTTTTCATGTTATGATGCGCATCCAGTGTTTTTGTTTTTTTTGGTGCGCGTAGGCTACTTCTGATTTTGTCAGTCATCTCTTATGCTGTGTCTCTATGATCCTGTCCTATTCATGGTGGCCTACTCGTGGACATTGCTTCATCACGTCACGTGCTGTATCCTGCACAAGTGCCCGGTGTTGGCTCGTTACGCCACTGCTATTCTCTTTAAAGTTGTGGATCGTTTGTAACTTCATTGCAATTTTATTCAATGTACTGTCGTTCTAATTTCCATAACCGTTGTGTTATGATGATGATGATGATGCTAGCTCCACGGTCATTCAATAGGCCTAGCCTTGCTGCAATGTTTCTTTTACACAGCTGAAAATAACCGTGGTTTCTGTTACTGAGCCTGTGTCTGTCACTCGTCCTCTTAAAAGTGGAAGGTTGTGCGTAGCTTTGTTGCATTATATTGAAACTTTGTTGATGTTGTTATTGTCATGCGTGTTCTGGTTATTTGCGCATGATTAAACATGAGTCTTTATATGGCGATAAAACAAAGCTTTGTTGCGGTTTTTTTTTAAAGTGGGGATTGTGGGTGCTCCAACCCGGTTGGGACATAGAAGGGGGTGCGCAGGAAAAAAGTTTGGGAACCGCTGACTTAGAGAGCATGTAACATTCTCTGAGAAATCTGTAGGAACGTATCACTGGTCACCAATGGGTGTCACTAGGTTCTTTTTAGGGGGGGCTTCAGCCCTGTATTAGGCATAAGATCAAATTCATTCACAATGTACATATTCATTAAATAAACTTGGTTTCCATGTTTTCCTGGTAGACTTCAGTAATTTAACATCTCTGAGAAAATGATTCATAAAATCAGTTGACCCTATGTTTACTTTCTTGACTGACAAAAATGAAAAGCCTATATCACTCAAAGCTCAGCTTTAGGAGGGGAAGAGACAGGGCAAGATAAGAACAAATAGAAAAAGAGAGTGATGGAGATGAGGAGAGAAAAATAATCTACTGTGCCCGCTGAAATTGTTTTAAAGCTATTGTTATCCTTTTTTTGGCCTACAAAACATCTTAATGTTATTGCCCAGAACCCCCTTAAAGCTATCATGCATTTGGTACCTCAGTGATTACAAAACCCTGCCATTTATATCTACTAATAAACAGCTAATATCCCAGTAACATGCATGTTAATAAGCAACTACTTAATAGTGAGAATTGGACCCTAAAGTGTTCCTTTTTTTAATTATACACTCATTGGGGGCTGAGCCCCCCTAAAAAGAAAATCCTAGAATCACCCCTGCTGGTCACATAATGTATACTTTTATTCTGTCTGCTGTTAGGATTGCCTCAGCTCTTCTTCACAACAAATATCAATTGAATAGTTTTATGTTAAAACTATGAATGTTTAACTTATTTAAAACTTTTTAGATAATTAATTCTAAATATATTTTTGTTGTTTTGTTGCACACAAGTATGGTAATGAATTATGTGTATTTTTATTATAAGTATACAACCTCTGGAATTAAATGTGTCTATGGAAGAACCATCTACATCTGGAGTTTACGTGCCATTGACGTATAACGCTGACCATTCAAATGTCCTTCAGAGTCATGGTATGTGTTTTAGTTTTTAGTTTTGATATAGAACTGATAAACGTAACACATTTGAGATGTAGGCTAGCACTGAAGTAGTGGACTACACAATTAGCTTCAACTGAAAGTGTTGACATGTTGCTTCTATGCGTTTTGCAGATTGGAAAATTGAACCAGATAAAAATAAAGCAGCATCCATATACACTAAAGAAATAATTCGCCAACATGAGACTGGAAAATCCCTCTTGATGACCATGGATGTGAGAATGGACAAGGAAGATCAAGACAGAGAACTTGTTGCATTCTACAAACAAAACGGCATAGAATGGGCATGCCCTGTGAAGTGTAAACTCCAAGGTGGTATTAAACATGTACAAATGCATTTATTCAGTGGCATTCTTAGCTGTTTTTTAATGGCCATTTTCTTTTATTTTTGGACTGTTGATTTTAATCTGTTACAATCAGGGGATGCTGCCATTGGTGAAGGTGTGACTAGACACTTCTTTTCAACTGTTATACAGAGGCTTCAGCATGGTTTCAATTTTAACATGGGTATGTTAACTATTTGTATGGAACAAGGACTGGCATTTTGTTTCATCTTTGAATCCACAATGTTAATTTAAGCCCATTATTTAAAAACAGGAAATACTGCAAGGACCTGTCTCTTTGAAGGTGAACCAGGCCATCTTGTTCCATCATCTTCACAATTTCTCATAGAGAGTGATCTGTTCCTAGTTGCGGGACGCATGATTGGACATGCATTCCTACATGGTGGACCTCGGCTGGCTGGAGTCAGCCAAGCAATAGTCCATGTACTTCTAGGTGGTTCAGCTGAGACTGCTACAGTGAAAATCGAAGACTGCCCTGACCATGATATTCGTGAAACCATAAAACTGGTAAGTACATTGGTAGTATAATCTGTAACTTAAATAATGCCACAATTATGAATTGTTTATTGATTTTTCTTCATTTATGCTATTCTACATGGAGCTTGATAGAGAGGCAGAACTCAGTAGTGAAGAATATCAAGCTGTCCTTGACCTGAGTCTTGCTTGGGATCTTCCTGGCCCAACCAAAGAAAACCGGAAGTGGCTTTTTGAGCGCCTATTATCACATGCGGTAGTGTTCTTTTATTGGCTGAGCTTTAAGTTTTAGCATTACTGTACTGTAGCATTATTATTATTATTTTTCATGTAACCTAATAATCTAAAATATGCAATACTATAGGTCATTGGAAGGAGATTACGGCAGTTGAAACAAATGCGTAAAGGACTTAAAGAAACCAGAGTGTGGCCACTGTTGAGTGAAAGGAAAGATGTGGAAATCTTTCTGAGGGAAAATGAAAATTCACTCACCCCATCGGTAAGTTTAAATGTTATAAGATGGTGTGTGTTTCTATATATTATTATACATATAGGTGAAACTCAATTTTAATATTGTGCAAAAGTTCATTTCAGTAATTCAATTTAAAAGGTGAAACTAATTATAGTCATTACATGCAAAGTGAGATTTGTCAAGCCTTTGTTATAATTTTTAATATTATGGCTTACAGCTTATGAAAACCTTTTCGCAATATTCTAATTCTGAATTTGGGCTTTTCATAAGCTCTCATCAAAATTATAACAAATAAGGTTGAATTACTGAAATAAATGACATTTTGCACGATATTCTAATTTCTCGAGTTTCACATGTGTGTGTATGTAGCCAGACACGGGCAGTATTTCAATTAAATGTATTTTAAATACGCATTTAATTACTTTAGTGTATTTTGTAATTAGTTTTTTGCCGGTGTGGAAAAATATTTTTAGGGAGTGTATTTAGAGTGTTTCAAATACTTTCGATACTGAAGAAAAATGACCATAGTAAATGATTTTGCTATAGTTCGGTCTGATGTTGGCAATGCCAATGTCCAGGTTAGATGGACGAAAATCACGTGATACCCTGTAGACTGGGCTCCCTCCAAGAAGTGAATAAGTTTTGAACACAGGACAAAAAGTGGCGCTGCTCCTCTTAAAAAACGGCACTAAATCAGCGATTTCAGGCCCAAAAAAGGCCGAAACATAAATGATCACATCCATCTAATTTTTCCTAGCAATTCGTTAGCTTCCTGCCCCATAAGCATGCTGTCCAAAAAACATGTCTCTGTGGGCAGCCTAGGCTCTGAGATCATCACACCAAAACAGTGGGTTTCACCAACCACCAGAACCTAAATAAAGTGTTTACAGTTGTTTTACCAATCAGGGGGTGGGTGTTGTCATTCATAAAAGGACATCATAGGCCCTACCTATTATGAAACAGCACGTCTGTCGTAACTCCACTGAAATCTCCATGCTAACCAAGCGTTCACAATATAAACGTTCAAAATATAAACGTATTACATTTGAGAAATATTGATCGATTTTGTATAAAACTACCACACCATTGATGTGAACTTAGCTATACGTGGCATTTATGCCAGAGGGAGCTATTTCAGGCCCTGTAGAGATTTAGTGAAATGGCCATACTTTTTTTAGTTTGCTACTTCGCCATTTTGAATTTACTCATTTATCATATTTGTGTTATTGCTAGTAATAAAAAAAGACTGAAGATTATTGTGGGAGTATTTTTGAATTTTCTAAATACTAATTACTTGATTTTCACATATTTTGTATTTTATTTTGTTACATTTCATGAGCCAATATTTGTGTTTTGTAACAAAATAGTTTTTGATGTATTTGTGCCCACCTCAGTATATAGCCTGACTTCGTCACACTCATATTCTAGTCAGAATGTTATGGCGTTATTTCCCTGTCTAATGTCGAGAGCGCATTATTGTAGCGCGAAAGTACATTAATATAATGCGCGAGCGCGAATCTACATTATGATGTGCCGAGGAATATGATGTGCCGAGCGCGAATCTCTCTGCTCGCGCGCGGAATATAATGTGCCGAGCGCGAATCTCCCGCGTGCGTTCTCAGATACACTTCTCTTGTAAGAATTCTCTCTCTGGGCTCGCTCAGAGAATCCTGCACTTAAAACGTGTTCAGTGCAACCGCGAATCTCTCCTCTTCCCCAGCTATCAATTTTAGGATATAAGAACGTTTTCATAAAGTTTTCTGAGATAATGAAAAACGTTTCATTCACTTATTAAAACCTTTCTTAACCCCTTAACTGTCACCGTCCCGCTAGCGGGACGCCTAACTTTACTTCATTATATTTCTATTAAATCCTAATCTAGTCATGACAAACTATATATCGTTGGAAGGGTCTAAGACTCCTAAATAGATATTTTAGCGTTGTTTTTTCTTACAAATTACAAATGAACAGTAAAATATGAATTTATGACAAGAGTGCGCCTCAAAAAATCGATGTCATTACAGGAGTTTCTGACCTTTGTCACAAAGTCAACACACACACTTTTAATAATTGAAACTTTGGTTTTTAGTGCTAAAAGTTCATAATAAAACATAATCTAGTATTTGTCAATAAAAAAAGATAAAATTATATTTTAAAAAGTAAAGTAAGAAGTCCTCTAAAAAGTATAATATATATTATATATAATTATTTTTTTTATTATTATTATTATTATATCACATATTTTAGTAGTTATCATAATATAGGTATCATTTGAAAGCTTACGAACTCAGAATTCATCCTGTGAAAACCGTTTTGAAATTGGACGTTGCGTTACCATAGAAACGGTATTTTTTTATTAGGCCCCTCCCCTTTTGGGCATCATCTTTCATTATTTATTATTAAAACCTTTTCTAATCTTGACAAAACACATATTGTCAGAAAGGTCTGAATCTCAAGGTTCCATATTTAGTGACAGAAGTGATATTTGGATAGAAATGTATTAATTTGTTATGGCAGAATGCATACAATTATATTCAATGGAATTCAATGGCACCCGGTGGCTATTTTTGGTATAACGCCTAAACAAAATCTCATGGGAACTTCAATTTTTGTGATATCAACTTTAAATTTGGAACACAACTTGGTTAGATATATAGCTTTCATTTTATAGTAATTTTATAGTAAAACATATTTTGTAAAATATTTATTTTATATTAAAAAAATATATTAAAAGTATATTTAATTTACTGTAAATTATAACTTCCATAACTTTTTCATACTTTAGTTTTTTGAAGTGCTTTCACTTCAGTAATAATCTGCCGATTGTTTTCTTTAAAACAAGACCAAACTTAGGTCTATATTCCAAAGCATTCTTGAATTACAACCATTTAAGTTTGTATAGTGCATTTTAATGTCAATTATCAAAAGGGGGGGGGGGGTGACAGCTAAAGGGTTAATGTTTTTGGTAACACTTTACAATAAGGTTCATTAGTTAACATTGGTTAATGTATTAACTAACATGAACTAACAATGAGCAATACATTTGTTACAGTAGCTATTTATTCATATTTGTTAATGTTAGTTAATAAAATATACAGCTGTTCATTGTTTGTTCATGTTAGTTCACTGTGCATTAACTAATGTTAACAAATGCAACCTTTGATTTTGCCTATTAGTAAATGTTGAAATTAATATTAACTAAGATGAATAAATGCTGAAGAAGAATTGTTCATTCTTAGTTAACTAAGGTAGTTAAGTAATGTTAACTAATGAACCTTATTGTAAAGTGTTACCATGGTTTTTTTAGATAACAATGTAGCCTATATGAAGAACCTAAAACAAGAACCTAAAACTTTCAGATTTTAAAATTAAGGCAAAAAGATCTAGAAAGATAATTAAAAAAAGACCAATGAATCATGTCTATATGTGTAATGTAGTCCACTGAAGTTGAGTTGTATTGAACCCAAGTATAGTTTAGCTTATTCCAATAAACCGATTTGGGTTGAAGTGACAATATGAAATTAACACGAACATAAACTTTAACATAAACATTAAGTTCATTTAATTTATATAGCTCATTTTAACAACAGCCACTGGCTGGCCAAAGTGATTTGCAGAACAGCAGAAAAATGGAAAAATACATAACATAATAGCGATTTCTGATTGGTTGTTGCCGTTTTGACCAGCGTTTATGCCAAGAGCAAAGAGAAAGAAATCAAAGAGAAGAGTAATTAGGCATGCGTGAACGCACGGGACACTAAGCACATACACACGTGCTTTAAGCAAAGAGGAGAGATTCGCGATTGCACTGAACACGTTTTAAGTGCAGGCATATTTTCTGAGCGAGCCCAGAGAAAATTCTTACAAAAGCAGCGTGTATCTGAGAGCGCGCGCACAGTTCCCACGCGCGAGCAGAGAGATTCGCGCTCGGAACATTTTAATTCGCGCGCGAGCAGAGAGATTCGCGCTCGCGCATTATATTCCGCGTGCGAGCATGAGATTCACGCTCGCGCATTATATTAATTTTACTTTCGCGCTACAATAATGCGCTCTCGACATTAGACAGGGAAATAACGCCATAGAATGCGAGTCTGATACTGCGCCATAGGGCTTTGATTATGAGGCGTGTCTTAACCGAACCAGGAAAAAAACAACTCCGCACTCAATTGGATAGACCAATAACCAATCAGAAAGATGCAGTAAGTGACAGATGTTGAGCGATGCATAGTTGTCAACAGAACTCAACTGCACTTATTCTGGAAAAAGTATTAAAAAAAATAGTGTTAACAATCGTTGCCGGTGTTGCAACAATTTAAAGGAGTAGTTCACTTTTGAAAACTTTTGCTGATAATCTCCTCACCCCCATGTCATCCAAGATGTCCATGTCTGTCTTTCTTCAGTCAAAAATATAATGGACTTCAATGGGAACCAAACGATTCAAGGTCCAAATGACAGTTTCAGTACAAACTGCAAACTGTTCAAAGGGCTTTAAACGATTCCAGATGATGAATAAGGGTCTTATCAAGCGAAACAATCGCTCATTAAAAAAAAATCCCCAAAGTTTACGTTTTATAAGCTTAAATGGTCGCCTTGCTCTGTTCTGTGACGCACGTTTGTGACTCTCCTGTTCAAACTCGTTCATCAAAATGAACGAATCTTTTTCTGAGTCATTTGGTTGATTAAACGAACGAATTGACTCGGAAAAAGAATTGTTCGTTTTGATGAACGAGTTCGAACAGGAGAGTCACAAACGCGCATCACAGAACAGAGCAAGGCGAGCATTTGAGCTTATAAAACTTGAACTTTGTTTTTTTTTTTATGAGAGATCATTTCGCTTGATAAGACCCTTATTCATCGTCTGGAATCGTTTAAAGCCTTAATTTGTTTTCGACTGAAGAAAGAAAGACATGGACATCTTGGATGACATGGGGGTGAGGAGATTATCAGCAAATAAAAAAGTGAACTACTCCTTTAAGGATTCGCGAAGTAGGCCTACTTTGAAACACGAAAAGCATTTTTTAAAAGAAATAAGTTTGATGACGTGATTGCGTAAATGGATGGATTAGCTGTACATCATCGTATAAAGCCCGCCCTGGCAATTTGATTGGCCTGACGATTTCTGAACAGATCATAATTACTCAATGGATCGAGTCCAGTCCGAACTTCCCGACCAAAAAATGTTGTGGGCGGGGTTTGGGCTGGCATCCAGGCTAGTGTGTATATATACATAAACAGTTTTTTGAGATGGGTGTGTGTGTATATATAAATAAATAAATATAAATCCAGAAGGGGGTATGTGTGTGTGTGTGTGTTATATATATATATATATATATATATATATATATATATATATATATATATATATATATATATATATATATAAATCAATCAATCAATCCAGAAAACAGAAATATGTAATTGTTTCCAGATGCTGCTTCAATGTATCTGCTGGCCCTCGGATAACAGTGTGAATGACGATGACGACGATGACGAAGATTGTTCGCTAGAAGATAGATGTCGCATCTCGTGGTATTTGCGTCACTTCATTGAGATGGGTATAAATTTATGTTTTAAATAAATTTTCCTATGGGGTTTTACAATTTGAGTAAAATAAAGCCTATGGTAAACTACTTGATGAAACTTTTTTGTTGGTTTTGGAATGACATGTTGGTGAGTAATTAATTGTTGATTTTGTTTTATTTAGCATCCAGCTCAGAGCTTAAAAACTTGGTGAAGTTTTGGCTTGGGTGGGAAGTGCCAGAAGGAAAGATGGTAGTGGAAGTGGTTAACTCTGAGATGCCGAAGTCCTCCACTTGTTTCAATGTGCTACGCCTCCCAGCCCACTACATGGATTTCAGCCATTTTAAGGATGATCTCCTTATGTGCATTGGCACTTCAGAATATGGTTTTGGCCTTGTTTAGATCTGTGAAATCCAAAACTGTTATGGTAACACTATCTATAAAATAGATTACCAAAGTTTGTCCTGTTTTTTGGACATTGAAGTTAAACTAATACGTTCATGTATTGTTGACGATTATTTTGCAGAAGGGTAAAGTTAAACTAATACGTTAATGTATTTTTGGAAATACGTTAACGTTTTATTTTGGAAAAGGTTAAAAAAAAACCATGCAATAGTTAACACACCTGCTATAAAAGAAATCCATAGTTCTATGTATTCAAACATCCACATGTAATAGTATGGTTTTATTATCCATCGTTAAACTATAATACATGTATTATTGCTGTTTTATTTTGGAAAAGGGCAAAAAAAAAAAGAATAGTTTACAACATACCTGCTGTAAAGCAATTTAACAATCCATACTTCTATGTATTCAAAAATACACTTGTAATCTTATGGTTTAATTATCCACCAAATAAATTCTAATTGTTTCAGCAGTTAATGTGTTATTACTCAAGTGCTTGGCAAAACTGCACTGCAGCCATGTAAATGTCTATCCCATAGGATTGTGATGGTGACCTAGGATCCACTGTGTCCTTCAGTGCAGTAAGTTGCTCTGGTAAAAGTGGACATTGTACAGTAGGAACGTTAACACCAACACTTTCACCAGGAGGCAGCCCACTGCTTTCCCAATCAATCTCGGCAATGTTCATTTCCTGGGTACAAAGGAAAAGACATAAATAAAAATATATATTTGTTTTAAATGCATCTGTAAATGGTATACATTCTCAGTTCCAATAATAGTTCCAAATATTACATTTGTATGATTACTGGAATGCTAATTAGGTGTTTAAATGCCACTGAATTATTTGAATTCTCGTGACCCTAGAGTTTTCAAAAAAAATTTGTAAACATGGCTGTACATTTGCATGAATACCTCTTCGTTTGGGGGATCATCAACTGGATAGTGAATTTGACCCAATTCCCAGAGCTGGTTTGGAGACATGTTATGTTCTGTTCTCAAAGGGTGATTATCCCACCCATCTCGGAAAAAGTTTAGATCATCTTGTAGCCTTGGTAGGAATGTGTAGTGGCAACAGAAGAGATGTGTTTGGTCTGCAATATTAAGGTAGTTGTCCTCCTCAAGATAGTGTAGCACATCATAGTACACACTGATCACTGCAGTCCACACATCTCTCCACAGTCTCTCTATTCTATAGCAAAGCATTACAAGAAAACTCATAAGCAATTGCAATTAGGTGGTTCAGACAAACACTTGAAGCATGAAGTTAAAGCACACAGTTACATGGTGGAGATATGTTTGCCACATAGTTCTATCTTTAAATACCTTTGGTTGTGGACACTTTTTCCTGAAATGAAACTGCTTCTCCCTGTGCCACGAATTGTGAACATTAAACGTGCAATGTCCACATTCTCAACTCCATGGTCTCCTCTGACCCTACAATGTTACAAAGTTGGCCAAGGCAATGTTTTAATACTTAACCCAGTCCTCATTTCCAAAGGTTAATTTAATGTTACTGGTGAAAATGATGCATAAAAACAATTAATAGTTGTTACATTTGTGCAATGGACAACATTTGACGTTAACATGACTACACCATACTTCTGTAAGGAATAATTGACGACAGGCTGTTAAATTATTAGAAAATAATGCACACCGGAGGTGTAAAGGCCACTCCGCTTTGTGACTGCATTACCAACTCGGGTGTACATTATTTTTCTAATAATGCAACGGCCTGAAGTCAATTATTCTGCTTTTACAATAGTTACCACACCTTGAAACATTGTTCAGATAATGTATTTCAAGACGTTAGTAAAGTTTTTGTCATTAAAACGCTCTTGTATGTGGGACTAATTTCTTACGCATCTAATCCCATGCCTCCGTTGCTAATTCCAAAACGTAATTTTAGAGTTACTGTAGTAACGGAGGTTTCAGCCACTGATGGCAGACTAATGCTGGGACACATTTAACGACTAGATGACATTCTCTGACTGTTTCCATCATCGACTGCAGAAGATTTTAAACACCGCTGTAAACATAGACTGAACATACTGAACACTCGTTTGGGAATGATCAGTCATAAGTATCAAATTACATTCATAACCGGCCTTACAGTAAGTGTGTCCCCGGCTTTATGCAGTTATTAGAGAACGAGAGACATGTTGCAATGACATAAAAGCGTATGCATCATTATTATTTATTTATTCAATTCATTTTAATTAAAAAATTGTTTTTCTATTATTGACAGATGACAGTAGACTAGCCTAATAAATGAAACACAAAATCCTTTTAACAAGTAGGCCTTTTAATAATTTTTTATATTATCTGCATTAAAAACCCATGCTGCAGGAATATCCATTTATTTAACCTATATTCAGTTTAATTTTCTATTGATTACAGATAGGACTATATACTTTATTTATTCAAATTCAACTGCATGTTTCCATTGATTGTGAAGCTAGACATTGAAAATTGCAGATCAATCGTTTGGGAGCATGGTTTTTCTTGTTATGAATTGTATCCTATTTTCCGTTATTACAGTTAACTACGCAACGTGATATGGAACTGTAGTCAAGACCTGCCTGGAACAACTGTAGTCATGCGTTTCCCTGAAAATAATTGAGCGTTCGTCAACCAATCAGATTCAACCATTCAACAGCCCTGTAGTATAAACTATTATCTTATTTATGTGCTATTTGGGTTTTGATGGACCCCAAATGATGTTAAAGGATTGACACCACAACACATCCATGAAGGATAACTGATGCAAATATACACACACACACGCTTGTTCAGGTTTCACTGTGATGTCAATTGCAACAAAAATCAAGTGTAGCGTTAGTTCTGGCAGGTCACGTTGGTCAAGCTTGCATCAGTGACTCTCAGATGATCCTATATAGAAATACGACGCCTATCACTATATAAATATATAAGCTCCTTCAGTATTATTAGCAGTATTATTATCGTGTTTCTCATGAGTTCATTCCCCTTCCCACTCCTCCCTCCTCCTTCCTCCTGTCTCAGTCAGTGACTCTCAGCTGATCCTCTACCTTTAGGAATACGACACTATTATTGTATACACATATACATTATATATATATATATATATATATATATATATATATATATATTATATATATATATATATATATATATATATATATATATATATAATATATATATATAAATCTGTCATAATTTACTCTTAAGTTGACCTTGAGTTGTTCCAAACCTGTACAAAATCCTTAGTTCCGCTGAACACAAAAGATGATATTTTGAATGTTTGTAACTAAAAACTTTTGGGGCACCATTGATAGTAGTACAAAAATAATATGGAAGTGAATGGTGCCAGACGACTGTTTGGTTACCAATATTCCTCGAAATATCTTCTTCTGCGTTCAGCAGAACAAAGGAATTTATACAGGTCATGTTCATACTACTGAGGAAATTTCAACCACAATACCCCACGATTATGTAGTGAACATATGTATTAAAAAAATAATAATTATTATTAATCTGTACCACAACTTACCTGAGAGGGAAGCCATATCTTTCCACAGACTCTTGGAAGAAGGTCAGTGCAGTTAATGCTGTATTGTTTGTGGCAGCACCAAGGTACATTATCTGTAAAATTTGAAAGTGTTGTTAGTTCTGTTTATCTGGTACCCTGTAAATAATTCCAATGTTACTTTACACTGTACAAAAGAAGAAAAACAAAATCACCTTTCGCGAAAAGCCGTCCACCCCTCCAAACAAGACAATGTTATACCTAAAACCACAGGCATTAGACTAGGATTCTCAACATGAACTTGATTCTGGCTCTTGAACTCCTGCAGAGTTTAGCTCCAGCCTTGATTAAACTCACTTGCCTATAACTTTCTAGAAATCCTGAAGACATTGATTAGCTTGTGTAAGTGTTTTTGATTAGGGTTGGAGCTAAACTCTGTAGGAAAATAGACTTCAAGGGCCAGAATCTGAAAAACGCTACATTAAAGTCCCCCTGTGGTGAAAATCTATATTTTTTTATTAATGTTTGAGTGGTGTTTTTAATATACTTTAAGACAAACCATGTGTAATTCATAAGTCGACAGCATTGCTGAGTACTTTCTGCTTAAAACTGCAGTGAACCAAAGACAGTCTCAAAAACACGGTTTGAAATTCGCATATTCATAGAACAGCACATACTAAATGAGGCTAGGGTGTCAAGTTACATAGAAGCTATTTTAAGGCATTTAAGGATTAGTTCACTTTAAAAAAAAATTGTGCTGATAATTTGCTCACCCCCATGACCAAGAACAGCCAAGATGTCCATGTCTTTCTTTCTTCAGTCACAAAGAAATTAAGGTTTTTAGGAAAACATTCCAGGATTTTTCTAAATATAAATGGACTTCAATGGAAACCAAAGGTTTGAAGGTCCAAATGCAAAAGGTTAGCCTGGGAAAACCCAGACAACTTCCGGCAAATTTAGATTTGCTCTGAAAGTTAGTCTGGCAAAGAGCTCATTCAAGCCCATTTCTAGTCCGCAGAAATCGAGGCACCAATCAGAAACGTTGGGGCGGGCTTTACACGATGACGACAGCGCTGGGATTTTGAAGCAGATACATTACAAAGATGGATGCCGCCATCAAACATCACTCGAATCAGCTATCGCGTCTGTTTTAAGCGATTTAATTTTTTTTCTTTTCGTTAAAACCCGAGCAAAGAACAACACTCAAAGCCTTCATGTCTAAAAAAAGATGTTATCGCTGTCTTACCGATTGGATTCTGCAAAAGTCTGATATACCAGTGTGGCGAGCAGGACGATCGAGGCCGAGGGACGTGAGAGAACAGCGTTGAGTGAGGCCGGTCTCGCATCTCTCACGGAGGAGCGGAAGCATAAAAGGAGGAGAGACGACGTTGAAGATCGAGAGAGGACAGGCCTGAATTTTATTTGATGTTTTGTTTTATTATGTGTGGCAGCAGTCGACCGTGAGGGATTTTGTATTTGTTTTATTTTGTCATTAAAATGTGTTAATGTTCGCCGGTTTCCGCCTCTTCCTTCCCATAACAACGAGCCCCGTTCATCAATACTAAACGAATGGGTGGGTCTTAGCCATAGGGCGAGAACCCTCTGCATACGTCGTCTTCTTCATCGCTCTGATTGGTTTTAGGTCTATCCAATTGCGCAAAGAGGAATTTGAGGGACGTCAGTTGGTGACGCCCCTTTGGAAATGATTTGTCTATGCAGCTTTGCCATAGCCTGGTTCTACCAGACTCTCGTACATTTCATTTGTACATAGAGTCTGGCATCGCTCCATTGACAAACGTTTACTTCCTTGTAGGCGGGAACTTTATTGAAGTCTAAAACTATTGGATCTGCCCAGAGTCACTCTACCTGCCATAACCAATCGCTAACGTTTGGTCGTGACATATGTCTTTTCCCGAACCCCGTGGGTGGATGGCCATAAACACAAAACTAAGCAAAGATTGCTCTTGCTCCAACTTTAACTTCTTGATATTCGGCAGCGTTGCCACAACGGACCGAATGGCTTGCTCGCATCTTTCTTATTTTGAACTACAACTCAAAATAACGCACGAGTCGACAGCAACGTCATCGTTCTCAGCCACCCCCTCTGTTCGCTGATTGGTCCTACAAAAAATTGATTTCTGGAAACCGAAGTCTACGGCACAGTCCCAGACCTACTACTGAAGGAAAATGAAATTGAGCGGAAGTGCGTAGGAGGGCGGAGCCAGGCTAGCTTTGCCAGACCCTAACTCAGTTTCAAACTGAGAAGGGTCTGGTTTTAACCAGGCTAGCAAAAGGTCTCAATCAAAGGCTTTACACAATCCCAGTCGAGAAATAAGAGTCTTCTAGCGAAACGATTGGTCATTTTCTATAATAATATATATATTTGTGTCAGTTTATTGTTTAAAATGGTCCATACGTGAGCATATCATTATTGGTACGTATATTAGTCTTTGCCTGTTTGCTTTGTAAACAAGTTTTGCATGACCAATCCAATGTGATGACGTAATACGTGGCGCATCTGAGATGGTACAAGACAGGCATTTGTGGTTAAAAAGTACATAATTATTTTTATTTATTTTTTAGAAAATGACCGATCGTTTCGCTAGATAAAGATGCTTATTTCTCGACTGGGATTGTGGAAAGCCTTTGATTGAGACATTTGGACCTTCAAACCGTTGGTTTCCATTGAAGTTCATTATATTGAGAAAAATTCTGGAATGTTTTCCTAACAAAAAAAAAAACACATCTTGGATGACATCAGGGTGACTAAATTATCAGCAAAAAAATGTTTTAAAAGTAAACTGATTCTTTAAGAATTTTTTTTTCACAAGAAAAATACAATGTTTAAATATGTCATTTTTTACATCAAACTTCAAAAATGAGTTTTAAGGGATGAGTTTTAAATGATTGATTACAGGGGGACTTTAAACAAAAGTTTTCATATTAAGACAATAGTGTTAAAAAGAATAAAACCTTACACAATATTTACCTTATTAATTTGTGATTAGTGTCAATGTGCATCAATGATTTGGGACCTGGGACTGAATATCGCCTCCGTACAACACAACCCAGCTCTGTCATCCTGGATAAAACTCCCAGTGTGTCCACTCGATGAAGTGATGCCCTCACCCGCTCATATTGTACCTTGTGCCCTTCAGCTTTCAAAACTCCCTTCACCATCCTGTACCCAGAGTTTGGCATTCTGGACTTAATAGAAGACACTAATGTGTCTAGTTCACTGTCTGTTAGTGAACTATACAGTGATCTAACAGATAGGTTGAACTCTGCCAGTCGTCTATGTACAGTCCGTTCAGATACCCCCAGAATAGAGGCAATGCACCTGACTGGTAAGTTCATCTCAAGCAAACTGGTCAGATATTCACAACCAATGACTGCTTTTGGTCGTCCACAACTGCCTTGTTCAAAGTGCACTGTCACATCATGCGTCTCATTTATTTGTCTTTCTGAAGTAATTGCATGATGCAGACCTGTCAAACCTTCCCATATATCATCAGGAATGATGACCTGGGGGGATACGGCACTGAGGAACACCAACTCCTGAACACAGATAAATTCCAAGAAGTCTAAATCCACAGGCATCCTGGCAAGTGCATGCTCCAAACGTGAGCGAAGTCTTTCCCATGTATGGTCTAGAAGTATCTGTTCCTGTAACAATAAAGGCTTGTTAGTTACTGCCAGCACTTGGGGAAAGGAATGCATAAATTATATTTTCAAAATGGTTAGTGCTCATGAGGGACTTCATTTGGAAGACTTGGTAGCTAACCCTGTTGTATACGTAATTTATTACTATTATTATTATTATAAAGGGCAGTAACTGTATCATTCAGGACAACAGATGCGCATTGTTTGAACACGACGGTCTGTGACAACTGTTTGTTGCAGTTCGGCGTGTGAATAAGCCATTAAACGTCTTACAGCCTACATGATGCAATTGTCCTTTCAATATTAAAGTCTTCTCTACTGACTAATGACTGACTCAGTAATAAAGACCGTCTTTGCCGCCCTCTTACAGTACAGGCGAAATATTTTAACTTATGCTGCTGCTCACGGCCAGGGACTATTTATTTTTTTCCAGCGGAAGGAAGGCTTTTGGTGATTTTACTTCATGAAAGTTGCACTAAAAGTATACTATTTATTTATTTTTACTTTAATATGATTATTGAGTGATAATCGCTTTAGAAAAGCAATAAGGTAGGCCTACTCAAGGCTAGTGCTGTCTCGTGAATAAGTCACGTCTGAAGGGGTTGAAAGCACTCCGGTTCGCGTCG
Source organism: Chrosomus eos (assembly GCA_036326025.1). Taxonomy (NCBI): domain Eukaryota; kingdom Metazoa; phylum Chordata; class Actinopteri; order Cypriniformes; family Leuciscidae; genus Chrosomus; species Chrosomus eos. Next base: position 35,270,000 of record CM070827.1, on the reverse strand, counting down.
TATTCACGATACAGCACACCCTCTCGTACCTTATGCTTAACTTACATGTACGACGCAGTCTAGACCGGACGCGAGCGGAGCGACGCGACCCGTGAAACCCCCAACAGCACACGGATTCCCCATCCTATTTCTGACCTAATCCCAGCTCTTTGCAACAGTCGCTTCAAGCACTGAGTGTTGCGTCGCGCCGCTCGCGTCCTGTCTGTGTAAAAATAGACACGGTGGCGTTCTACAATTTGACAGAAAATATACTTTAAAACAAACACCAGAGACCGCTTAGACAAATGTCTCACGTGCTGAGAACGCTAACCTAACATATAAACACAAAATCATTCATGTTTAAGAATCACTTACCTCCGGGCGATTCATGATCGGCAACCTCTTGAACCACAACCACGTTCGCGCTGGAAAACTTCTGCAGTCCCCTAATTGGCCAAAATGCTCCTTCTTCTTCTTCTTCTTCTTCTTATTTAATGGCGGATTGCAAACAACTTTTAGGTGCACACCGCCACCTACTGTACTAAGGGCAAAATGCTCTGTTCGACTTTTCTGAGATCATCTACTCTTCCCTGTGGATGACCTGTGACCTACTTTCTGTAAGACCTGAATTTTTGACATTGAATTTTTGACATTGAATTTTAGAAAACTGAATTTGAAGTTCCGAATTTCTTCATCTTGAAAATTTGAATCCGTATTTTTTTAAACTGAATATTTGCAGTATTTGAATTCAGAACACAAAAACTAGCAGTTTGAAAATACAGGTCTATAAAATTTATCCATAAAAACATTTCAGTTTGTTAAATTCAGATGTTCAATATTCGTTCCAAAAAAATTCAAATTCAGAACTATTTAAAATTCAGTTTTGTTAGATTACACTTGCAAATAATTCAAATGTACAAATTCAAATTCAAATCATTTTGTCATATTATAAGCTCCATATTATGGAAGGCGCAATTTTTGAATTTGAATTCATCACCAGCGCGGGATAGATTTGACGTTTGCGGTCGCTGCTGAGAAATGAAGATGAAGATCACTGGATAAAAGGCTGAATTTGGATCTGTTTCTTGCAAACAACGTATGGATTCTAGGATTTGGATTACATCAAGCTAATAAAATGTATGTCTTTTGTGAATGTATCAGTATGTTGTGTTTTATTGGAGAAAATGCTTTTTGTGTAAATACACTATAAATACTACAAAATTGTTAAACGATTAAACAAGGTATTTTTAAGGTTAAAAGTGTATTCCTTTTTAACCACGCAGGCTAGTCCTCCGAAACGAGTTTGCTGCAGAAGGCACAGAGCGAAATGTTAATATTTATAAGTAACGTAGGCCTATTATATTAATAAATGCGAATGAAAATTTAATTGATAAGACAGTTGAATGCAATAGAGTCAAAACATTAATGCCACCATTATGCATAAATAGTAATACGTACAAATTTCTACGTCGGTAGATTTGTTCATACGTAAATAAATGACGTTGTGCTGCTACGTGTGAAAAGAAACCTGCTTTGGATGTAACGTTATTATGTTCAGGACAAACGTAATAGCACTGCAATAGATTAGGTTAAGGACCAACGTAATAGCACTGCTTATATGTTGGCATGTAACGTAATTGCGATTTGCAAAATAGTTTCCTCAGAACGTATTTCATGTGATACACGGTTGGGTTTTCTGGAATACTTAAGTCAGCATTCTGCCGTCAATAACTTTGCATGATTTGAATGAAATAATTATTTAAAATCAGATTAAATCAAGAGCAAAGATGGTAGAATCCAGATTGCATACTTTTAGCTGCATGCACTAGCCAAGCATCTGGCATTGAGATGGATAGCAATATTAATGGACGGATGGATGGGGCTGAAGTTTTTAAGTTCAGTTCTAGTTCAGACACCTTCACATTCTAGGAGTCTCGAGTTAGTAACCGACAGGAGGACAGAAATGTGCTGTCCATTTCACTGTGTGTGTGTGTGTGCGTGTGGGTGCGTGCGTGCGTGCGTGCGTGTGTGTGTGTGTGTGTGTGTGTGTGTGTGTGTTCTCAGGTCAGATGAATGAAACAGCCACTACAGACCAAATATCGATCTGACCTTTGACTTTTCTCTCTGTGCTGTGGAGTGAAACTCATCAGTAATGAGAAGCTGTGATTTCAACTGCTGATCAGACCAGTGAGAGTAAGACGGACACAGAAAGAGAAAGATAGAGGGAGATGTTAGAACACTGTAAATGAACAACAATTTTTCAACAAATAATTATAAAGAAACAGCAAGAATTAAACATGACATTTTGAAGTAGAAAGACTAAAATAGTATTTTCTTGTTAAACATTCTCCAATAATCTGTTTTAGTTACAATTTCGAAAACTTTTTTTATTTTTACAGTGATGGTAAACACTAATTGTAACTAGAAAAGGAGGTGAACTGAATTGGCCAGAGAACACAGGAAGTTGAAATTGAATCTGAATTAGAATTACAAGAGGAATTTACTGCAATTGACCCTTCGCAAAGACCCGTCCCCCTTAGTTACTTAGTTACTATGTCCGACAAGCTACGCAGCTCTCACGCTCTCACCATGTTCTCACGCAGTGAAAAATACATCCCGGAGCAGAGAGGAGACTGTCAACACCCGGACAGACAGAACAGACTAGGTTACTTTTCGGTTACTTTTGATATTAAACATATTAAAGTCTCACCTTTCAAATATGGTCATTTTTTGAAAGAAATTTAAACAATAAATACCGTTTTGTGGCTCTTTAATGTGTCGTGACAGATCGCTGTAGAGCATCAGTTAAAGCTGCTCGTGAACCGATCATCTCTTCCTTCTAGTTCATTTATAGCATCAAATAAACGTGAATGAACATAAGAATGAATGTTGTTTTAACCGCGGAAAGGCGTCAGTATATTCAGTTTTTCAAATTCAAATCTCCCATGTTAATCTACTAACTCTCCTGACTGCTTTGTCGGACAAAATGGCGGATGGCGAAGTATGATTGGTCAGAACACCTGTCAATCAAGTTCCATGCGAAGGGTCAAAATCTATCTATAAACATTTTTCAAACTTTCTAACAAGGCTTTGTTAGAAGCCAACATTCAAAGTGTATCTTGACAAACCTTGCAATTCTAGTTAAAATTTAAAACAGTAATGTGAATTTCTTTGAAATTCAGTTCATTTTCATTCTAATTCCTCACAAAATGTCATTTTCAATTCTGCAACCTGTTCAAGTTCAGGAACTGAATAGAAATTTAGAAGGCATTCAAGTCAATTCTGAATAGCCTAATAGCTTTACAGCTCTAGATTGCAGTCCAAAGTTTTCTGAAAAAGCCTGATCAGTTATAAAAGTCAGAACAAGGTAAAAGTCTGTTCTGAATTTGTTGGATATACAGTAATGTGGCTGAAATATCTAAGAGGAGTTAAAGTGAGAAAAAAAAGGCATCAGTATAAAAAAAACATATGTTGTTGGCTTAGTACTTGTGCAGTAGTATTGAATAGGCCATTGAATGTGTTTATTGTGTCAAGATGGCAGTGCTACACTAACAAGAGAGAGAGAAACAAAGTTAAATGCAATACAAAATTTGAGAGCCACGTTTACTATCTCGCAGGGTCAGTTATACAGTGGCTGTTTGATCACAGTGGATAATGAATAGTGTCACACGTCGTAATTCCCATAATTCCTTCAATCTGGACTTTTTTGATGTCCCTCGTTGCCCTCTTGCTCATTGATTTGCTATTTCAATAGCCTTTTGTATCTTAAACTTATTCTGCAATGTCCTCACCATTAACCGAGTGTTTTGACGTTTGCTCCAGTCGGTTGGTTCAAATGTGATGTTCACTGAAGGGGTTCAAATAAAGGAAGAATATAATGAATCCAGTCCCTTTGAGACCTTTTATGGCATTTTTGCCAGTTTTGTTTAGTAGAATAAAAATACGATCAAAGGCCATCAACAAAAACCAACTTCAGTCTGTAGTTTGTCTCCCTGTCCAATAAAAAAACATTCACATTAAAAAAAAATCATAGAATTTACATACCAGATGTGAGCATCTCTTAATAACTGCTCAAGCACTGAAGCCATCGCCCACCATTAATTAAAAACAAGAGAATTTTGACAAATTTGCATTTGATTTCGGCATTAAGTCTCACAGTAAAAGTTGCCTGTCTTCTTCCTGACCATTGACTTTTTAGGCAGTTAGCAGAAGACTTCTGACAAAACTGACAGCACACTTAGCATTGGCATTAAGAGGGAAAAAAAGGAGAAGCCATTTACAAAGTGTGCCTCAATTGCTTCCAGATGCATGCTGGGTAAGTAGCTGGTTTGATGAACAAAAGTCAAAGGGTGGCGTATGACACATAGACGTCAAAGGCAGGTGGATTTATAAATTCACACACTCATACACACACTTTCATACAATTTGGTCTCAGTTGGAGGTAACAAGTGTAATAGCACAATCACACAAACTGTGCACTTTAATATACAATAATAATGCTCCACAAAGACTGATGTATTCAACGATATTGAAGGATTCCTGATTGAACATTTGAGAATGAATGAAGCAACACAAAGGAGCTACAATCAACATACAACAGTGGAGAAAAAAAGGGGAAAATAATCTATAAACTGCATGCCGCATTTGAAGTCAAATAAAGAAATCCAGGAAGCAAGAGATGGTAAATATGCCTCCATATGTTCTTAAATATAGACATATAGTGTTTAATAGAAAATGATGTAAACTTGTCAATGATGAACCAAACAAATAATATGTCTTAGCATCCTTAAAACAATATTAGAACATTATTTTCTGAGAATATAAGTCTGTTAGTGTTGCACACACAGAAGAGGCTGTTTTCTGGTGGCACATATAGTTTTATTGCTGTCACACACAGGTTCTGCAAATTCAACAAAGACAACAGTAATATTAGTTTCAGCATCACAGTGTTGAATACTTTGGCAGTGTGACTTCTTCATGTAAACAAGTGAAACAACCCCGCGGCTCTCCACTGTCCCCTAGTGTCACCCGCCAGTATATACAAGTTTAAGTGATGATAACAGACAACTAAACTTAATAAATCTTAACCAGAAATACATAATAACAATAACACACATAAATAAAAAATACATAAGAGTATTTTAATCTATATGACTACATCCTCCCCCACTAAAAAAAAAAATGTTCCTTGACATTTTACCACAACTTCAGAAAAATATTTCCCGGCTGACCCGTTCCTGGCTGCAAAACAAAAAGGTAGGTTTTCAGTTATTTTAATTCTGTGCATGGAATCAGTCATCCCCTGTTTGCCATGGCTTGTTTAAAAAAAAAAACAAAAAAAACAAGGGGTCTCACTAATGCTACATTTTCTGACTATTGCACTTTGCCATTAATCTGATTATTTCTACCGGCAATGTTAGTATATGTAAACAGTTACATCTTAATTAGATGAATCTTACCATGTAACTAGACTCCATAATTACCGGCCACCTATTCACTTAGTCTTGTTACCTCTCTCTTTTTTTCTGTTTACTTTACAGGTCCCAGATCTCAGGTCACACGTCTCAGGTATGTAATCTTTTTCTACTTTCTTCTTCTATCCTTTTTTTCCTTTCTTGCTGTAATAGTCAATTGTCTTCAGTGTACTACCATGTTTTTTATTAAAGTCCATGGCCTCCACAGGTTCTGACCACAGGCAGTCTGGAAGTCGATCTCCTTCAGAACTAGATTTCTCCGTTCCACTGTTGGTTCTCCCAGTTCATTATAAGTCAACACCTTTGGCTGATGTCTCTGTCTTTTCGGGTAAGTTGATGGTTGTGGCACCTCCGGTTCACTCACAGAATCTCGATCCTCCTCCTCAGAAACACTGTTTTCCTGTGGAACATTCTCCTCTTCAGCCCCAGTGGCGTCTGGATTCTCTTCTCCTCCAGAATCAGGCATGTAGGCGGGTAAGTCCTCATTCAGTATTGCTGGTTCGAATGGTTCTGCCTCCGGATTCAGCGTGATGGGTTTCCCACATTGTTTAGAACAGGGAGGAAATTTACAGTACAGTTTATACCCTTCGTCATCATCACTGTCCGAGTCAGCGTTGGATTGTTGTTCTGGCTCCTTCCTGCTCTTAGCTGTGTGCTTTCTTTTCTGTGTTTGACATTCTCTGGTGTCCAGCTTTTCCACAGGTAAACTGTCACAGGGCAGCAGGAGGTTCCGGTGTACCACCCGACTCTGTCCTCCTTTCTCTGGTCTGATCTCGTACACCGGACCATCTGGGCTTTTCCTACTTACTACTGTATACACACAATCTTCCCAGTGTGAGCGCAGTTTGCCTGGGCCTCCTCTTTCACTTAAGTTCCTGAGTAAGACTCTGTTGCCAGGGCAAAGTTCAACACCATGGACTTTCTTGTCATAGTATTTTTTTCCTCTCAAGGCCTCTTTCTTTGCAGTCTTTGATGCAATTTGATAAGCTTCCTGTATCCGTGTTTGCCAGTTTGCCACATAATCTGTATAACTCTGCTGTTTCTCATTCGCCTGCAGGTTGAACATGAGATCGATGGGAAGCCGAGGTGAACGCCCGAATAGCAGGTAATATGGAGAGAACCCAGTCGCTTCACTGCGGGTGCAGTTGTATGCATGGATCACTTTGGACAGCGAGTTCTTCCAGTCAGCCTTTTTGTCATCACTCAGTGTCCTGAGCATGGACAAGAGCGTCCTGTTGAACCTTTCAACTTGCCCGTTGCCCATTGGGTGATATGGGGTTGTGTGAGATCCACGCACACCACAAACCTTCTGCACCTGATCCATCAGATGATTCTCAAATTCCCTTCCCATGTCGTGGTGGATTTTCTCAGGAAAACCAAACTTGAGGGCAAAATCACAAAAGACGTGCTGTACCACAGTTTTTGCAGACTTATTTCTTGTGGCGTAAGCCTGGGCAAAACGTGTGAAATGGTCCATCACTACAAGTATGTACTCGTACCCATTTTTGCACTTCTCAAGGTGAAGAAAATCGATGGATACAAGCTGGAAAGGGTATGTAGTTTGAATGGTCATCAATGGGGCTTTAGTAATCTTGTGAGGTTTTTTTCTTTTCAGACACTCACAGACACGTGTCACAAAGTGCTCAGTCTCTTTTTGCATATGGGGCCAATAGAATCTCTCACGTATCAAACTTAGAGTCCTCTCAGTTCCGAGATGCCCCATCTCCTGATGCAACTCCTTGTACACCACTTGATGATGTTCTTTTGGTAGAATGAGTTGGTTTCTCTTTCCTGCTTTTCTGTACAGGACTCCGTCATCATCCAAGTGCAATCGTGTCCACTGTTTCAGCAGGAGTCTGGCATCCGGAGATTCTTTTTTGAGAGTACGGCCGAATGGACGACTGTTATTCTTTTTGTACTCCAAGACACGGCTGATAACAGCGTCTCTCTGCTGAGATTGCTTGATCTGCTCCTGCGAAAGACACAGATTAGTGGGTAGTGAGATTCCATCTTCCACCAAGTGTACAGCTTGTATGTCTATTGCACTTGTCCACAGAGGAGCATCCTTTAAAGGTAACACCACACCCTGTACTGTAGCACTTATCACGTCTTGGTTGATCTCCTCTGTGCACATTTTTATGTACTGGTCAATGTTTGGCGGCATCCTCGACAAGCCATCCGCATCTGCATTGCATCTCCCTGGCCGATATTTGATGGTGAAATTAAAATCGGCCAGCTCCGCGACCCAACGGTGTCCTGTTGCATTGAGTTTGGCTGATGTCAAAATGTACGTTAAGGGATTATTGTCAGTGTACACTTCGAAATGTGGAGCATGAAACAAATAATCCCTAAAGCGCTCACAAATAGCCCACTTTAGAGCAAGAAATTCTAGTTTTCCTGAATGCATGTGATAGTTTTTCTCAGGTGGTGTAAGTGCCCTGGATCCATATGCAATCACTGACATCTTTCCCTTTTGTCTTTGATAAAGGACTGCCCCCAGACCGTCCTGTGACGCATCACAATGGAGGACAAATGGTAGAGTCAGGTCAGGATAAGCAAGAATTGGCGGCTCTGTTAAATGGTCAATCAGTGTGTTCAATGCATCTTGATGAGTCTGTGTCCAAGTGATGGGTGTGTTAGGGGATGCCTGACCTTTTGACTTGGTACTGACTCTTTTTTCCTTTCCCCTCATCTCAGCAGGTAATGTGCTTTGTGGTGGTGCGGCGATCAGCTGATAGAGAGGTCTTGCCAGACGAGAGAAATTGGGTATGTATGTTCTATAATAGGAGAGGAATCCCATAATTTTCCTCAGATCCCCTACTGTAGCTGGTGTTCGGAGCTTCAGGGCCTGTACCGGGGCTATTTCGGCTGGATCCATGGAATATCCATCCTCAGACACAATGCGGCCCAAGAAACGCACTTTCCGTTGAAACATTTCACACTTGTGTGGGCTGAGTTTGACTCCATGTTTCTGGTATCTCTGGAGGACTGTGCGAACATGGTTCACATGGTCATCGAAAGAGGTACTATGAACAAGGTTATCATCCAGGTAAGGCTGACAGATAACATCTCGCAGATCCTCCAGACAAGCTTCCATGTTCCTCTGGAACTCGGCTGGAGCTGAGCTAAGGCCAAATGGAATCCTGTTCCACTGAAATAGTCCCCAGGGTGTTATAAAGGCTGTTAAGGGTCGGCTCTCAGCATCAAGGAATCCTTGGTGATAGGCCTTTCCTTGGTCCAAAACTGAAAACCAAGAACTGCCACTCAGGGAGTCCAACATATCCTGGATCCTGGGAATGGGGTGCCTGTCTGGTACAGACCTACGATTTAACTCGCGATAATCGCAGCAGAGTCTCAAGCTTCCATCCTTTTTCCTTACACATACCACGGGGGAGGAGTAAGGAGATCTTGACTTGCTTATCCACCCTCGATTCAGCAGATCTTGAAGGTATTCCTTCACCTCCTGTAAAAGTGGCTTGGGCACAGAGATATAAGTCTTTTGCACAGGTGTTTTGTCATGGAGTGTGATATGCATGTTAAGTGAGGGGATGTAACCAACATCATTATCATCAAAAGCAAAAGCATTGCATTCTTCCTTTAACAGTTGTCGTGCAATCTGTTGCTGAGACTCTGTTAAGTGTTCAAGTTTAATTGGGGGATCCCAATGACTTGGTTTCTTTGATTGATGTGGTGTAACACTCACCCCACATGTCTGTACCGTGGATGTTGGCTGTTCTATCAAAGAGTCTGTTGTTGCTGGGTAAGTTGTCTTTATCACTTCCAGGTAGCCTAGTATGAGTTGTGGCGTAAGTATGACTGGGTGTTTGGCTGTATTAGCAATGGCAATTGGCACTTTCGCCGTTTTCTCTGTACCGACTTTGACTACGCCTTCTTGCATTACCAAACCCTCAGGTAGTGGTGATGGTTCACTTGGAGAAAATAATAGGCTTTGTTCTGGAAATCGCCCCCCAATGTTTGCTTGCGCATAGACAGTGGTTATTTGCCCTGCGTGGAGTCTGATCTTATGTCTACCCACTCGCACTGTTCCAACAATCACATTTGAATTCACAGTCTTCAAAAGTCTCAGCATTGATCTTGCCTTATTGATTGATACAGAGAAAGCTTTGCTTACCCTACCGACAGTACTGGATCGTGGACCCCGTTTCTCCCACCTGCCAATTATCTCCTCAATGATATTGTAACCGATGATAGGGTTTTCTGCCACGCTAGAACCAGTTGCCACGAGCATGGGCACTTGCAGGGTCCCTTCTGAGCCTTCATCATCATTCAATTGAAAACTCACTTCCACCCAGCCATCAAAAGGGATCTCCGTGTGATTGGCAGCCAATCCAGTCAGTGTTCCTGGCCCTAGGAGCTCCTCAATCGGTCTCACGGTGGTATGTGGTAAGTGTCGTTTTCTCCAGTCCGCGTTGATAATGCTGGCTTGGGCTCCTGTGTCCCATAAGGCTTCAACTGGGACATCATTGAGCAAGCAGTGGATCAGGCACCTTTTTCCAATAATGTTCAAAAGTCCAGGCGTGGTAGGCGACAGTGACTCGTCAACAGGAGTGATTTCATCTGTGTGGATAGTAGGTTGGGTGTTATTTTCTTCACTGCCTTGCTTGCTATGTACAGACCTGGATGGCTGTAGCACTTCTGAGCTTGCTTGGGACCCAAAGACAGAATAGACTACTGGGGGGTCCAGTTCAGCAGTCCCCTCCCGTTTCCCGATGCTGGCCTGCGTTGTCGACAGCCCCGTGATAGATGTCCATCTTGTCCACAGCGAAAACAGTGCCTGCACTCTTCACCCTTTTGGGCCTCCTGACATGAACGGCAGCCTTTGCCCCTCCTTTCAGTCCGTAGTGGAGTAACGGGTGGGTGAAACTGTGACCTGGTCGCTTCCATTGTCTCTCTGAACACTTTTGTCATTTCCATGACGTTTGCTCTTAGGTCTTCAATCGCTTTAGTAGTGTTGTTGTCATTCTCTTTGCTTTGTACCTGTTTCTTCTTGTCTTTGCCAATGAGAATGTCTTTCATCAATGACTCTTTTTTCTGGCCTGGAGTCTCAATTTCGCTGCTCATATGTCGCTCAGTGTCACAGGCATGTTCTACTGCTTGAACTTCACTTAGTCTGAGGGGTTTTGGGGTAGCTTTCTTTAACTTTGTTTGTCTCTCCAATTCCAGATTAGCGGCTTCACCAATTTTCTCGATCAATACTTCATCTGCCACTTTAGGATCACTGAGGTATGGTTTGACTTGAAACTTAACTGCATCATTCAGGAGGCCTGTCTCCACAGAGCGAAGGAACTTCCTTTGAATGAGCTCAGGGCTAAACTGCTCTCCATCCTGCTCCTCTCCAGATGTCCACAGTAGTTTCTCCCTCAGTTCAATGGCTCGGAAGAGAAAACTTTGAGCAGACTCCTTGGGTTCCTGTGAGATGTTCATGAGCCTGTGCAGCAGATCTGATGAAGAATCTATTTTATAATGTCCTCTGAGGATGGTCTTCAATGTGGAAAGTGTGAGGTCTCGCTTTATTTCAAGGAGTTCCCTAAGGGGAAGGCCTGGACTCACTGCTCTGATAACTGCTTCAATTATTTCTGCCTCAGCGTACCCCTTTCTCACTCCTGATTCGATCTGGTTGTTGAGGCTAGTGTAGGACAGTTTTTCCTTTTGGCCAGCCTCCCCAATTTGTCCGAAGATTCGGAATTCCCTCCTCATAGTAACTTCAGGGATCGAATCGTGTCTTGTGGTTTTCTCTTTCACATTTATTTCAACTTTTCCTCCCTGACATTTTTCTTCAAGTAGCTCGATCTGTTCCTCTAATGCGCGACGAGCATTTGCATGTGTCTGTTGTAGTTCTGCATACTCTTTTCTTAGCTTCTCTATCTCAGCCAGATTTACTGGTGGCGGTTCGAGCTCGGCTGGTTTCTGGAGGGATTCGATGAAACACAGAAGTTCATTAAGGATCTCTGCATACTCTTCCTGTTCTAAACTTTCCTCAATTTCATCCAACGTCTTCTCAGCCACTCTTATTAGTGCTCGCCTTGTTTGACCTCGGAAACCTTCACCTGCTGGTTCGCTGCACTTTAGTCGTAGGCAGACTTTTATCAGTTCAGGCTTCTCCAGCGTCAGAAACTTGGAGCTAACACGGTCTTGAAGTTGTTCCATTTTTTTATTTTTACTATGTACCTTATTCTCTGTATTGATGACTTTCTGATAATTCAAGGTTCGTCTCAAGGAGGAGCTGTCTCTCTCACATCCAATTAGCAGTCCTCCTGGCTTGGCTCGCCATGATTATGTTGCACACACAGAAGAGGCTGTTTTCTGGTGGCACATATAGTTTTATTGCTGTCACACACAGGTTCTGCAAATTCAACAAAGACAACAGTAATATTAGTTTCAGCATCACAGTGTTGAATACTTTGGCAGTGTGACTTCTTCATGTAAACAAGTGAAACAACCCCGCGGCTCTCCACTGTCCCCTAGTGTCACCCGCCAGTATATACAAGTTTAAGTGATGATAACAGACAACTAAACTTAATAAATCTTAACCAGAAATACATAATAACAATAACACACATAAATAAAAAATACATAAGAGTATTTTAATCTATATGACTACATTAGAAACCTAGTAAGGTTGCAAAAGGGAATTTTCATAGCAATGCAATAGTAGAACATTTTGAGTTCCCCAAAGAACTCATCTGAGAACTTTTCTTGAAATAACCATTTTTTTCTAAGGGTGTGTTCAGATTTGGCATGTTTAGTTTGATTAAAATGAACCTGGGTGGGATTTCCATATTAGTGCGGTTCATTTGAATAAGTGTGAACGCTGCCATCTGAACCCTGGTGTGCATCAAACAAGCGGACCGGGATATTCCTGGAAAGATATTCCTGTCGCTGTTTTGACTCCTTTTACACATTTTATAAGCTCTTCCAACCCGATCTCACGGCAATTCGTACGAATTTTACGAGGTGGCTAAATCGTAACAATTCGTACGTCCTCACTTCGTACATGCATACATACTTCGTACATGCATTCGTACATGTTTTACGAGTTGCCCAATTCGTATGAATTCGTACGAATGACCTACCCCTGACCCCGCCCCTAAACCTACCCATCACGTGGGTTTAGACAAATCGTACAAATTCGTACGAGTGAGGTCGTACGAATTCTTACGAATTAGCCACCTTTTAATCAATCGTACAAATTCCTACGAATTGGTCGTGAGATAGAGTTGGCTCTTCACGAGTTCTCAGCTGGTCAAAATACCACTACCATTTAGCGCATTTAGCCCAACACAAAGCATTGTTTTGGATGTTCGGTAAGTTCTGTCGTCATATACGTAATAAAAGCAACCAATCACATCCCTATGCCTTTAGGTTTAGGGCCAATCCCAATTCTACCCCTTACCCCTTCACTTACCCCTTCCCCTCTGTTTTGCACGTGCACGTGAAGGGGTAGGGCTGTCCCGATTCTCTTTTGGTTGGAGGGGGAGGGCTAAGGGGAAGGGCCAGATAGCCCTTCAAACGAAGATTTTTCGGGACCACACTTCAAACGAAGGAGTATGAGAACCATCACTGCATACACCGGCGACAGACGCAAAGTGGCGGCCCAAGCAAAAAACAAGACCCATAAATGTACGAATTTTTGGCTTTAACAAGTATTTTAACAACAAACAATGATTTGCTTTATGTTACATTCAATCTTGTGTTCATATTTACAGTCAGTTTCTTCAAAGAAAGGTTTGTAAAAAAAATCGCTAAAATCGCTATAGTTTGCTAACGACAGTCCCGCAACATATTTACATGTCTGATAACTGGTGAATGTAATTGCGGAAGGGAATTGACTTATATTTTACCGTACATCTGCTATGAACACATTTTTTTCTTGTGGTTATATGTGAACACATATAAATGAACAGTGCTTACAGTTTCGTGCTTTTTGCAACATGATCAGATCAACCAGTCTGACAGCGAGCAATGTTTCCTTAAGTCCAAATAAGTCCATTTTGCAGCCATCATATATAACGTTACCATAAACTGATCCACCAGCAAACTTAGGCGTCGAAGATATCTTCGTCTCCGTTGTTTTCTGCGAACTTCACAAGACAAATGCAAAAAAATAGCTGTAACCCACGCAACTGAGATGACTGCAGCTGTCGACGGCATCTTGGAAGTTTGTGATAAACATCGGCCGATTCGGCGCATCTCATGGAATGTAGGCGCTACGACGTATAATGACGTGTATGGTGTAGTAGTGGTGTCCCATTTCGCCTTGCCACTCTTTTTCAAGGGTCAAAGGGAAGGCGAAGGGTTAGGGGTAGGGGTAGGGGTAGGGGTAGACAAAGGGGAAAGGGGTAGAATTGGGATTGGGCCTATCTTTAGGTTCAGTGTTAAAATGCCAATGCACACTAAGTGAACCAGGACTAAATGTTTGTTTGTTTTTGTCTGGATCAAAATACAAAGGTGTGAACACAACCTTAGTGTGAAGAGCATTTTAATAGCATAACGAATATTCCACTGTAACTGTAAATGTTCCACGGCTGATAAAGCCGGCTTCATGGAACCCGTTAAGAACCTTTATTTTTAAAAGTGAAGGTTGTTTTTTAGAAGAAATTTAACTGATCAAAGACGAACTGAAGAAATGAAATAAAAAGTAAAGTTTGTGAAATATGACAAACAAAACATTTTTATCTGAATAGGTCTCGATATGTTGTCCTTTAGCAGACAAACCAATTAACTTAAAGTGTTGGTCAATCAAACAGTTGGTAATATGACATTTAATGCAAAGGCAATTAACTGTCTTTTAGCATGATTATTTCATCAGTAGGCAATTCCATCAGGAAAAGGTGATCACATAGTTTGGCTCCAGGCTGAAAATATCTCATTAAACGTGTGCATCTGAAATGGAATCTGTCAAATCAATGTCATGTTATGACAGCAATAGAAAAATCATTACTGGTGATGGTCTGAACGCGATAAAAACCGCACTTGTAACCACACACCCTAGCTGAAAGACATTCAAATGCACACACGCTTATTCTTGGCAAGAAATTATGTGTTGAAGTGTTTCTTCTTTGTACGGGAAGTTAGTGTCCAAAAAAAGTAGACACAAGTGGGAGAGAAATTCTTGCAGATAGCAGTCATTCTTGTAATGGTGAATAACCAGAGGATGTGATTAAAATCAGACCGCAGGGCTCCAACAACCTGTCCATACACAAGGTTAAAGGGATCTCTACAACTGCTCCTGTCACGCACACACTCACTGCGAGTGTAGGTTGCTGAGAAGGAGTGCAGTAGATATTGATTGGTGATATGGATCATCTCTCTGCACTCCTGCGTGACTCCTGCTCTCTTTCTACCAATCAGTCTATCATAACTCAGCATGTCTCCGTCAAAATGTTGCTTTCATGTGTGCCAATGACATCCAGAGCGTGCAGAGCTTATCCAAACAGAAGCCCACCTTTCGCTCGGGACCTCCCGGAATCAAGCACACGGCAAAATGTTATTAATCAATATTTTTGTCCTGTTTTCCAATGCAAAAAGATCTAAACATACTTAAAACAAGACAACTTTAGAAGCAAAGTTGAGATTTTTTTGAGATTATACAAGTAACAGATCTCTGATTTGGATGATCTGTCTTCACATGTTTGCAGCAACTCAAATAGAGCACAATGCAGATAATCGACACACTGGGCGGAAAAAAAATCTTGTTTTGTCGCGTCACGATTGATCGTGCCCGGTGTGAAAAGCTCCATATATAGGGATCTATTGTTTCAATTCAAGAGCATCATCACGTCAAAGGGCCATAAGCCTTTCAGGCACAAAGTGGGGCACCTTTCTGGAATTTCCATGATGTCCTAAAATAATTCAATGCAATTAAAAAGGAAATTTTTGTACTCAATATTTGTGAGCATTATGTATTTGTATGCTTAGGACAGTTATATTAAACATAAAAATACAGGCTGGTTCAGCACTACATGTTTTATTTTTTTAATGCATTACATATTAGTTGAGATACACACACTTTAATTGGTTGTTTAAACAAGGGGGAAAAAAGGAAAAAAAAATACTCTTTTTTTATGCAACACACTAGCTGACATGCATAGGCCTATACATCCATCAAGAGCAAAAAGAAAAAAGAGAGAAAAAAAAAAGCAAACAAACAGGGTAAGCATGGTATGTGTATGTGTATGACGGCCGGAGGTGGGGAGTGTTCTTGGTGATGAGTGATGAGGGAGGGCCTTGGGCCCCAGGCTCCAGAGCACATCTTCTTAGTGGCCCATTGTAGTGTGTCGTGGCCAGGGAGGTCAGAGGAGTTTTTTCTTTTTTCTTTTTCTTTTCTTTTTTTTAAAAAAAAAGGGTTAGTTCACCCAAAAATGAAAATTCTGTCAGTAATTACTCACGCTCATGTCGTTCCAACCCCATAAGACTTTCGTTCATCTTCGGAACACAAATTAAGATATTTGTGATTAAATCTGAGAGCTGGATCACTCCTCCATAGGCTTCTAAGGGATTGAAACTTGCCAGCCCCGAAAAGTTATTAAAATATATCGTTAAAATAGTCCAAGTGACTACAGTGGCTCAATCTTAAGTTTATCAAGCGACGAGAATACTTTTTTAGCATAAAAAATAAACAAAAATAACGACTTTATTCAAGTATTCATTTCCTTCTCTTTGGGCCTCGAGATTTCACGTAGTGTTATAGCGCAACGCTTCTGGTTGAACGTCAGACGCATCACACACATGACCATGTCGGCCAATAGTGAGCCTACGTGTGACGTATAACCCACAAGTGCTGCGCAGTTACACTACGTCAACAGCTTAGGAGAAAGACATGGAAGAGAAGAAATAGTTGAATAAAGTCGTTATTTTTGTGTGTGTTTTTGCGCCCAAAAAGTATTCTCGTCGCTTGATAAACTTAAGATTGAGCATTAGTCACTTGGACAATTTTTAACGATTTATTTAATAACTTTTCTGGGCTGGGAAGTTTCAATCCCTTAGAGAAGTGATCCAGCTCTCAGATTTAATCACAAATATCTTAATTTGTGTTCCGAAGATGAACGAAAGTCTTATGGGGTTGGAATGACATGAGGGTGAGTAATTACTCAGAATTGTCATTTTTGGGTGAACTATCCCTTTAATAATAGCCTTATTTTTCATTGATATTATTTGTCCTCTTCTTTGTCCTCCAACCAAACCCCTCCCCATCAGCCCCCCCCCCCCACATTCCTGATGAAAAGATTAGTTATTATCGCTACTACTATATTATCATATCTTCGTCATCCTCCAGTTAATACCATTTTTTTCCTAACTTCTATTATTTAGTTAATTTTTATTATGTCTGTTGTATCTGTAAGATGCTCCTCTGTTAGATTACTTCCAAACATACACAGTAATACACAAACACACACACACACACACACACACACACACACACACACACACACACACACACACACACACACACACACACACACACACACTGTAATGGACAGCACATTACTGTCTGACCTGATTTTTTTTTTTTTTTTTTTTTTTTTTACCATACTGGCAAATAGTTTTCTTTCTAAGACTAAGACTTTCTAATAGAATTGAAGGTCTATGCTTAATTAAACTATTTTTTACTTGATTATCCAATGGAGTGAAACTTATGTATATAAAAAAAGAAACAGTAGCCAGATTCAAACCTGCATACCCCAACTGATGGTTTAACATATCTGGAGCATGTGTGCTAATCAATAAATCAATCATCTCATATTCTTTATTTGAACATATTTTAAACTGTTTCGACATTGTACGGCAATATGTTTCGGAAGCATCAACTTCATCATTGCAATGATATGCAGCAAACTGAGTTTGTGCGTGTGTGTATTCTGCACACTGCGGCTTGAAGTTGCAGGTTATAAATGCCAAGGCTTTCCTCACTGACAGATCCCACACAATGACCTTTAGCCAGACTTACACAACAACTCAAGAGCCTGTTATTCCTCATGTATACACAACCACACATATACACAGAGGCTGTTTGGATGTTAGAACAGCACTCCCAGTCGCTGAAGACTTTACTGGACTTCACTTTGGTGCTGACAGAAACCTACAAACTCTCTTATTATTGAGGCCTTTCATCGCGGCCATGCTGTGCAATACTGAGAGTGAAAAGGCAGAGAACGCTAACCTGCTCATTTGCCCCTGTGTCTTTTCAGCCCGTTCTCATCCCAAGGCGTCATATACTGACGCTTTTGCCATTTCGTCTAAATCGAACGCACATGGCACCCTATAGCGTCAATAGACGCAGATTATGGGCCAGAAGCACCTCGTAGCGGTCTAAACCTAACCCTACCCCAGACCTAAACCTACCCATATCTATCTGTGTCTCATATTGACGCTAATGGGTGCCATGTGCGTTCGATGTAGACGAAATGGCAAAAGCGTCAATATATGACACCTTGGGATGAGAATGCGTTGGTCTTTTTTATCCTCCTAGTCTCATGTAGCCAGACCTTCAGACTGACGGCAGAAGATCTGGACCTCTTCGCAACTTTCCGAAGAGGCTGCTCACTACAGAGCTAATGGGTGGAGCTTAGGTGTAGCTCCTCCTCGCTAGACGTCCAGAGAGGAGGATCGGATGTAATTTGGGCCTAATGAGTGGAGCTAGAATATCCAACCACACCCTAAGAGTCCAGAGAGGTGGAGCTGGACGTCATTTGACTCTGCAGTGAGCACCACTTGGCATTCACTGGCCAAGTACCGCCCCAAGAGGACGTCTGACCGACATGTCAAGAAACCAATCAAAGTATGTTTTGTTGAGCATCATGCTTAGGGGAGGAAAATTGTAAAGTCGTTCCTACAATAACAGACCGGCGTGTATATTTTAAAGAGTCAATGCAGTAGTGTTGCACGGTGTACCGATACTTCAAAAGTATCGCGATACTCGGAAATTAAAAACGTCACGATACCTAAATTTATTAGTATCGATACTTTTTTCTCCTCACGCACGCAGCAGAAGAAGCTGCAGCTCTCATGTGACAAACACTACAGCGAATTTTTGTCCCGCCAAAGTCTTATTTGATCGGTGAGTAATGTAACTTACTTGCGCGTGTGACAGGGCGAGTAATGTAACTTAGATGCGCGTGTGACAGGGCGCATGTCTAACTGAAGAGAGAGAGAGAGAGAGAGAGAGAGAGAGAGAGAGAGAGAGAGAGAGAGAGAGAGAGAGAGAGAGAGAGAGAGGAGAGAGAGAGACCTGCATGGTCGCGCGCGCACGCACTCTATCTGCGGAGCCAGGCGAAAGTAAACAAGGCTTCCGTCTCAAAACTAAGCGCTGTCTTGCTCTCTCCCACATATTAATCAAAATAAATCGACACGATGGTATGGTCTGAAAACTAAATTTTCATGTGGAGCATTCGGAGATTTGTTTTCCTGAATTTCCGCTGGGTGTGAATTGTGCTAAAATATGTTGCCTTAATTATCTTCTCTGAAAAGCGTTCCGCACATTCAGCTGATATAAACCACACTTTAAATAAACGAAAACAAACCTATCCAGTGATGATGTTTTCTGTGATGACACAAATCTTGTGGGATGTCCTAAACTGCGGGGATAATCACACAACGCGCACACGTCCGATAATGACACGTCCAATTCGCGAACTAATGACTCATTTGAACCGATTCGTTTTAATGAATGGTTTAAACAACTGATCTGTCCAACACTGAACTCACGAGACATCTGAATCGGTTTATAACTAATTGGTAACACTTTACAATAAGGTTTCATTTATTACATAAATTACATAAAAATACAGTTTGCTTACTCAAGTGTAAGCTTTAAAACAAATAAAACCACTTGTTAGCATGAGACTACTTTTTTCCACACACTGCTATCAGGAATCGATAAGAGAATCGTTAAAGAATCGGATCGATTAGCAGAATCTTCAGTGGCATGGATATTGATAAAATCTTATCAGTTCCTGTTAACTCTTATGTTGCTTATGATAACTGAGATAATGGTGCTAAATTTATTATTTTTTTACCTTGAATGTCATTGCTCTAATTTATTTTTTATATTTTGTTCAAATGTTTAACATATCTGCTGTTCATATGTTCATTTATTAGTGTGGTGTGTATGATTAGAATGTTGTCCCGGTTTTAAAATAAAGCACAGCAATGATATTTGAGAGTGTTTCTCCCTTTTCAGGAAAAGTATCGAAAAAGTATCGAAATCGCAATACTTGACTTGGTATCGGTATCGAAACAATAATTTTGGTATCGTGACAACACTACAATGCAGTGGACCATTCTTTAAAAATCCAGTGTTTAGTTGATCCTCATTGTCACAGTAGTAAACACCACAGCTTTCTTCTTCCATGCGGGGGTTTGAAGTCATCAAATTTCAACCTTTGCAGATCGTTAAAGAACGCGACGCAGAAATTCTGTAGAATTCAACCAATCAGATGACGACTTCGAAACTCCTGAAGTGTTTCCAATTATTATGTGTGCCATATGCATCAGATGAGAGATATCGCATGGAAATCACTGATGCTACAGTCAGTCAGGGCTTACATTGTGTGAGAGGAATCAAATGCCAAGAAGAGTACGAGCACCTCCCAAGCTCCCGATCATTTTTAAACATTTTGTCCAGTGTATAGGATGTCGCCTATAGCCAGATCATACACAACCACGTCATTTATGCTAGATATATATTATTATAGCCCAGTGGCTGCAACCCTACAGCATGTGCATACACTGACACACACATTTATATGCAACACTATCTAGTTGTTTTTGTTGAAGGGAATGGCTGTGCTGTTCTCTGATTTTCACCAAATCATTTGCAAAGTCTTTTATTGTCTTTCTTTTATCTATCAGAAGCTATAGCAGCAACATTGAAAGCTTCAGTCTCAGTGTTTAGAATAGAATATTCAACAGCATTTATTTGAAATAAATAAAAGGAATACATTTTATCAGTTGTATTACATTGCATTTCTTGGAAATCGAACTGTAGCAACACGATGGTCATGGGTGATGGTGTTGCTACAGTAGCTTCATATTCTGTTTGACCTACAGGAATGGCATATTAACAGGGATGTCAAATCCTGCTCCTGGAGGGCCACTGCCCTGCAGAGTTCAGCTCCAAGCCCAGTTAATTACACCTGAACAGCTAAACAAGGGTTTACTACTAGAAACTTCCAGGCAGATGTGTTGAGGAGCTAATCTCTACACCCCTGGCATGTAAGATGCAATATTGGCCAGACTTCACAAAAACTTAACAATGCAAGTCTATGGAAGCAAAGTCTGTAAGCCTTCATCCCGATTCCTCTCCTACCGTCTCTCTACCTCCCTCTATTCCCTCCCTCTGTTCGATGGGCATCGATTACCCAGAGCCTGACGCCCGGGTCCCATCGAGGAGTAAGCGGATACAGCTCTTTACCTCCTACAAGCTTGCATGCGCCCCTGCAGGGACAGGTCGAGGTAAATGAATAGTGTTCTCGCACGTAGTAGATATCACTACTGTATCTGCTATTGATAGAGTGAGACAACATGAGTAGCTTCGCCTTTACTTTATACAAAACATAAATCTGGCAGGACAGCGCCAAGGAGCTTAGACAGAGGTCGGGATATCTCAGGCAACGTCGCTAGATTGTAGCAGCTTTCTTTTATAAAGGTTTTTAACATTTTAATATTATATAGGCTACATGATACTACTAAGGCTCAGAATGTTGTTAATGTACTACCTTAAAGTAAGCTGAGCTTTGTGTGATTGGACACTTTTTTATGACTTATTTTCTTGCCAAAAAGCCCATTAAAATGTTCAAAGACATTGGCCTCTATTTTAATGGTCTAAGCACATGGTTTAAAGCGTACAGCACATGTGCACTCAGGGCGAGTCCGAATCCACTTTTGCTAGTTTAATGACGTGAACAGCGCACCCGGCGCATGGTCTAAAAGGGTTGTCCCTAATCTCTTAATAAGTAATGGTGTTTTTTGGGCGTAACATGCAATTAACCAATTAGAGTGTCATTTTCCATTCCCGTTAAAAGCCAGTTGCGCTCGCACCATTGTGGATTCGCTATTTAAATGGAGGAATTTGATAGTGGAAATACTGAACATGTCTCTAGCGAGGAAACGGGTCTGCTCGTGCGCGAGGTTAAAGCACGCAAGCAGACCATCTACAGGACAAGCCGGGTTCCACCATATCTTTATGTATACAATATTAATCTGTTACATTGTAATCCTTTTATTTTTAATATTTGGCATGTTTGTGTGCTACTGGGCATCCCTGTGTGTGTAGTGTAGGCACGTTGTGGAACCATATAGGCACACACATATTACTAATACGCCCTTTAAATTAAATTAAATTAAATAAAGCAGTCTATTTCAGTTGCCTCAAAATAGCAATGCGCCAACAATGTGCCCGAACACACCTTGTTTTCAGACCAGCACACCCATGGGTGCACAAATAGGCGCAAATGCATTTGCTATTTAAACAACTTGAAAAAGACGTGAGCAGGACGTGAAAAAGATAACTGCGTCGGGCTAAAATTAGCAAAACAAAAACACTTGCGTCCCACCTGGTGCCACATTGCACCAGGTTAATGATAGGGCCCATTGAGTGTACTTGAGTGACAACAGAATATGACAAAGAATTGATTTTTTGTTCCTGTAGCTCAACTGCTAGAGCATGACATTCATAATGCCAAGGTCATGAGCTTGATTCCCTGCACAAGGGCTGATAATGTACACCTTGAATGCACTATAATACACAAAATAATGACAAAATGTTCCTTTACGAGTGATCTGTTCCTTTAAACACTTTCGCATCTGTTATTCCATTTTGAAATGTTCTAGTATGCTCTCGTATACTTTTACAAAACTCAGATCGCAACATTTGGACTAACTCTTACAAAAATATAATAATTGCCTCAGTTTAGAGCAACTGTTCCAGTCTTTCATCCTGCTAAACAAGCAGGGAGCTGTATATTACATGTGTTCATACTAATTGTTTTCTGAAGCCATGTTGATTGGCTCATATCTCACCTGTAACGACAAGACCAGCTTTTACTGAGAATAAAGGGGGCGTACACACACACACACACACACACACACACACACACACACACACACACACACACACACACACACACACAAAACACACACACACACACACACACACACACACACACACACACACACACACACACAACTGCTATCACTCAATGGCCAGGAAAATTACTGACCACACAAAACGGCTATAAAATCAATCTCAAGGTTTCACTCCATTACATTTCAAATTGATCTCTCTTCAGATATTTTCTCTCTCCTCACCTTCCCTTCCCTCCCTCTCTTTTTTCTCTTTCATATCTTGTGATACAGGATATAATGACATATAAATGGCCTCATATCAGATAACCAGGGGAAAGTAAAAATTATAGGTTTTTACAATTCTTTTCACACTATTCTTCACACTCTTCGTAATTATTTTTAAATAAATATTTTACTTATTATTAATATAATGTCATTTTCATCTTACCTTGACAAGCTTCACACATGCCTGTTTGTAAAAAAAATTGAAAAAATTGAAAAAAAAATTGAAATGAAAAACCTGTTCCTGGGAGAGCTGCATAATTGGCCATGTTTCCATATGGAAGCTATTTCTTATTTCGAAATAACACCCCTCAATTCAGGGGTCGAAACATATGAATAAGCACAGCAGGATGAGAAAGCATGTGATTACCGTCAATTTATGTGGCAGTTTTAGACTTCACAAAAATATAGTGTTTTTATCAAAGGAGACTTATTCAGTTACACGTGTGGAGGCAGATAGATTGTATTATCGGAAACTCTCAACAAGATAGAAACTCAAATCCATGTTGAACGTTTCCTTTTCAATAATGCACGCGTTACCCCTCAGAGATGTCATCGGCTTGTGCGCTGGTAGATATCAGGGTCATCTTTTTGCTGTCATGGTATTCTTCCTCCAATAGCGTCTGTCTGCAGTAATCAAAGAAGAGAAACATTATGTGAGTGGTTTTGGCGAGCACAGGATTCATGACTTGTTTTGGCACCACATTGCCTTGTGCTTCGCTAAGAAGAGACTGTCTTCTTCATTAGTTTGTTACCCTTTTTAAGCTGTAACTGCATTTGCAATTCACAATTTTAGCTCAATGTAACAATTAATGAGCTTATACAAATTAACTACAATCAAATTGAAATTCAAATCACAGTGACCACCCACTTGGTCTCTTTGGTTCCAAAAGTATTTTTCTCATTCATTTTCACCTTAGAGATTTAAAAATAAAAATCAATAAACAAATTTAAGCCATGAAGCAAAGCAAACAGAGATGAATCATAACATTACAAACATTGATCTGATGCAAAAATATATGAATATCTGGGAAAAAGAAAAGAGTGCAGGAAAGTTAACGTATTTTAAGCGAGACTTTTTTTTGTCCGTTTTACTCGGATATACATCTGTATCTCAAAGACTCTCTCGACGAATGAGTGAATCAAAGGAAAACTTTATTTTAATTTCAAAACCAAGAAAATCTGTAATATCCAGGCAGATCAGCATCAAACAGACAATGCAGCATTTAACTTATCCTGACAGCAAAAACACAACTATACACCATTTTACCTAAACAAGGAAAGCAACTTTAAACGTTTCTGAGATGCTGCCAAGTGACAGGAGTAACCCCTGCTGAGATGAAGACACAAATCTCCATAATGTATGTTCTCATCATCTTAAGAAGAGTGTGAACACCTGCATCCAAACAACAAGAAGACAGCAAACAGATAAAGAGTGTGATTTACATAGCAATTAAATACAGCTGTTGGCAGTTATGGATAAGTGTAGGCCTATATGTGCATTAAATCAAAATGCATGTATTTTCAGTTTGTATTTGCATGTGAGACAAAGATAACAGCTGTTGTTTTATGTCATCTTTGTTAAGTGATGGTAAAAATTCTCAATATAATATATACAAATATCACAATAATAAAAGTCTGAGACTAATTTATTCTCCCGTGCGTATTCCACTAGCCAAGTCAAATTTTAGTTGGGGATGCCAAGCCTATACGGACTGTTTTTGCAAAACTCTTGCCCATCACGGAGATCTGTCCAGGCCCGGATTGGCTAATCGGGAGCACCGGGAGAATTCCCGGTGGGCCGGTCTGTTTTATTGGCCAGGAGGGCCGGTGTTGTCATGGCACTGGGTTGAATGCTTTATAGAGGCTCCAGTCACAGCTTTCTGAGTGTATATTTTTCTGAGTATATGAACGTTGTGAAATAATTACCTGGTGCATATCGCGACGATAACCGACCTCATAATCTGAGCTGCTTCAGTAAACACCGCTCGTCGGCAATGGTAAAATGTTTGAAATGAGCGATCAAAGCGGGATTTATGTTCACAGAAGCGCGAGCCGCGGCCGCGCGCGAATCCCAACGCGACGCTTCACGAGATATGCAAGTGGCTAAACTAAACAACTGTTTTTATTACGAAAGAAGTTTTAAACGGACGACAGAAATAATCAGTTTGTGGTAGATCAGGTAGAAGAATGAGAGGACATGGAGATGATCGAGAGATGAGAGCAGGTAGAGGAATAGCCTTGCAGCCCAGAATGAGAATAACTTTATTACAATGGATTCCTATTTAACACAGATATAGGCTACATATGTTCTTTGCCATTGATGACAGTGTAAAAATAAGCTCAATTTAACAACAGCACCTATATATATATATATATATAGATCAGTAAGATTTTTTTATTTTTAAATGAAGTCTCTTCTGCTCACCAAGGCTGCTTTATCTGATGAAAAAAAAAATGACAAACAGTAATATTGTAAAATATTATGACAATTTAAAATGACTGTTTTCTTTTTTAATATATTTTAAAATGTAATTTGAAAGCTGAATTTTCAACATCATTACTGTTGCTGATTACACATCAGTTTTCAGTGTCACATGATCCTTCAGAAATCATTCTAATATGCTGATTTTATGCTCAAAAAACATAAATTATGATTTTCATTTTTTTCCCCAAAATTCTATGATGAATAGAAAGTTCAAAAGAATAGCATTTATTTAAAATATAATCTTGTCTAACATTATAAATGTCTTTACTGTAACTTTTGATCAATTTAACTCATCCTTGATGAATAAAAGTATTTTTTAATTTCTTTTCTTTTCCCCAAAAAATAAAAAATAAATTCTTACTGACCCTAAACTTTTGAATGGTAGTGATTAATGTTACAAAAGCTTTCCATTTCAGATCAATTCTGTTCTTTTGAACTTTCTATTCATCAAAGAATCCTGAAATAAAAATGTAAAAAACTGTTTTCAACATGGATAATAATCATAAATGTTTATTGAGCATCATATTATAATAATTTCTGTAGGATCATGTGACACTGAAGACTGGAGTAATGATGCTGTAAATTCAGCTTTGATCACAGGAATAAATTACACTTCACTATATATTCACATAGAAAACCGCTGATTTAAATTGTAATAATATTTCACAATATTACTGTTTTTTTTTTTTTTTTTTTTTTTTTTTAATCAAATAATTGCAGCCTTGGTGAGCAGAAGAGACATCTTTTAAAAACATAAAAAATCTTACCGATCTAAAACTTTTGACCGGTTGTGTATATGGGTCTCGTATATTGCGATTATTATTGTATAAATATTTGTATACCTCGAATGTGTTTATATTTCCCCAGTACTGGGACTTTTCTGTTTGTATTACTTCACTTGTCTGGGTGGGCATATGCCCCCTAACCCCCCTAGCAAAAGATCACTTTTCGGACCTCTGTATTTATAATACCCCATGTACGGCTATTGCACTGAATAACAAGGCTGTACAGAACACTGCACTATTGCAGACTTATATACTGAGGTTTCAATTACATTATTTTAATATTAAGTCAGGAACTAACGTGGGCCGGTCTAAGGCATGAAACTCCAGGGCTGAAAATGAGTCCCACTCCGGCCCTGGATCTGTCCATCAAAATAATAAAGAAGTGACATACTCATGCTGTAATAAACATCTGCCTCTGACATTTTCCTCACATTCCCTGTCTCATGAGCTCATAAACTACTAAGCTACATAAACATAAACTGTTGTAACGGGTCGAATTAAAATGCATTTCATGGTGAAACTTTACCCTGAATGTGTGTGATGTCTATTTGTCCCTTCAAGGTTGCTGTAGAAATCTGTCTTGCAAAGTCTGTCTCTGTTATAGGCATCCTAAACATCTTAAAACCTTGTGAATGATTGATTTAGAACATGTGTGAAACACAAATATATTAACAAGTCGCTATGCACAATATTCATCAGAAATGTGCAATTATCATTTTTACACCAAACAATTATTCAATAGATTTCAGTATTGAATAAAAATGTTGGGGTCAGTAAGATTTGGAAAGAAGTCTCTTATGCTCGCCAAGGCTGAAAATACAGTAAAAACAGTAATATTGTAAAATATTATTACAAATCAAAATACCTGTTTTCTATTTTTCTATATAATAAAATATAATTTATTCCTGTGATGCAAAGCTGAATTTTCAGCACCAGTCTTCAGTGTCACATGATCCTTCAGAAATCATTCTAATATGATGATTTGCTGCTCAAGAAACATTTTATATTATCATCAATGTTGAAAACAGATGTGCTTGATATTCTTGTGCAAACTACGATAGCCTACATTTTTTCCCCAGGATTCTTTGATGAATAGAAAGCTCAAAAGAATAGCATGTAGGCTATTTGAAATAGAAAGCTTGTGTAACATTATAAACATCTTTACTGTCACTTTTCATCAATCAAATGCATCCTTGCTGAAAAAAAAGTAAGTAAAAAAATATATATGTATTTAAAATCAATAGGCCTATTTCTTTCATCAGCCACATTGGATTTATCTTTTACATTGCAATGCATTCTGGGATTGCCAAAATATGGCATTTCGCTTCGTTTTAAAACGAATAATTAATGTTCTTATGCAATAAGTAAGTATAAGATTACATTACAGTTTTTTTCTCAATCGCTTTGGCACATTTGGAACCATTTTAACATTCTCTGAACTGTAGCCTACGGGTGAATTGTCACAGCTGTTTGAATGGACATCTAAACTCAAAAATGTATTGACTCATAAAATATGAATGAATGCTTAAAGTTATTGTGTCAATAAATTGGCCAATTACATCAAAATAAAAATGTTTTGTAATCGCGTGATCCACACTGGTAAAAAAAAAAAAGAAAAAAAAAAAAAAAAAGAAGTATTTTCACCATGGTATATAATACAAATGTAGGCCTGATGTTTTTTTCTTTCTATTTTGTTGGCATTGAGAGTTTGACCGATTCACTGAGAATCAACTCATCAGTTTTGATCAACAAGTAATTTGCATTTAGTTATTGTGCCAATTAGAAATTCTTTTGCACACATGCAATTTGCTTAAATCAATAAGAAATTCAAATCTGATGTAAACAAGAAACTAATTGTTCAGAGATCTAAACTTGTTTTGAGACAAATCTAATTCGAGAATTGACCCAAAGCGATTGAAAAGAATGCAGGGACAGAATAAAACACAACCATTATTAGTACACTTATTCTTTGCTTTGCGTTTTTAAATTCTGAGGAAAAGTTTCTGATAAGAAAACACAGTCCCTTCTGGCCGCAGTGAATAAGGTGAAACGGGCTGATGCTGCTCTCTATAGGCACTGAATGGTATTTTCTACACCCTCTCATGAGCAAACCTTCTCTGATTATACTAAATGTTAATCATCCGTTGGCCTGAACTTCTGTCACTCGTTTAGGAACTACATGCTGCATTATATAATTTAGGAGAATAATTACATTTATATTATATGATATATATATATATATATATATATATATATATATATATATATATATATATTATATATATATATATAATATATATTTTTTTTTTTTTTTTTTTTAAACGATGCTTTACCCAATAAGTGCCTATTCTTACCAAGAATAGAATTTGTACTGGACTGGGCTGGGTTTCCAAAAAGCAGCCTAATTTGATCGTGGAGACTATTGGTGCCAATTGTTCTACGATCAACTTTTGCTTTTGGGAAATGCAGGCATTGAACGTTTTCGAAGTCCTATGAGACACAAACACACTGTTATTTGGTGTCGTCGTGCTGTTCTTCAAAAAAAAAAAAGAAAGCGGCTGCTGCTATCTAGTGGATTTACAGTGACATTGTTCTTTGGATTAGGTCCTAATCAATTAGAAATAAATGAATAATCATATATTTACACTCAAGACGTGTGAGTGTAATTATGCTGAAAACTAAGCTTGGCATCACATAAATAAATTACATTTTTAAACATTAAAATAAGCAAGAAGAGTTGATGGAGACTAAAGAAGTCTAACAAAAAATATATATATTTAATGAGTTGCATCGTGCAAAAAGTGCAGGTGAATTAAAAACAGGTAAACTGGTGTGAGTAGGGGGCGTTTCTCAGGGACCGTGGTGGGGATGGAGGTAAATGGAAGCATCAGCATCTGTGAACTCAGACATGTGTAAGTACCCTATATTTTATACCACAAGTATTAGAACGTGATTGTATAGATGAGAAAGAAATTAGTTATGTAACAATTGAGTCTTCCCGGCAGAACTTACGCTAGAGCTTCGTTCATTTCTGGTGACCCTTCTGACCTCTGAAGCCCCTCTGCTCACCCCGAGTTCTCAATGAAACCGTCTGTCCTATGCTCTAAAAGTAATGCATTATTGTGATAGCTGTAAGTGTGGTAATGCAGTAATTAAATTGGTCCTAGTTATGATTACAGTTGTTGTTGTATTAGTCTTTGCTTAGACGTTTTTTTTAACATATTATTTATTTATCTAATTTAATTACATGTAACAATCTAAAATCTATAAGTAATTGTTATAATTTGTACAATGGTAGATCTTGCCCATTGCTGTAGCATGAATCGGTGTCCATCAAATATGTTTAGGAGCATCATATCAAGTTTGCCATGCAAAAAAGCTTAAAAGTGAAATATTTGAGTGTATACGCACCCAGGCACCTCCCCCTCATGAGTGTATACATCCCCTAGGCAAAAAACAAATTGTGAAATATTGGACACTTCATGTACTCAACAGTCACTACATTACTTACAACATTCCAGAGAGGCAATCAGACTTGTGTTGAATGACAAAATAACCGTATAAAATTCATACAGTTGTGTTTGTAAAGCAATCGTCATTAAAATGACGATTAAAATGAACACAGCACAAGGTTCGGGCTATACTTGCCACTGATTCTTCACATGCTCGTCTCTGGGCAGTGAAAAAAAGGTCGCTTTTGATTCGCAATTCAGAGCACAGCGTCTTGTTGTCGACATGATGTTTTCAAGTTTCCCTGGTGTCTGCGCGGCGCACACAATGAGTGGGCGTGGCCTATTTGATCACTTTTCGCCTTGACGTCACAAGGAAAAGGAAAATGACTCATTGGAAAAACGATTCATTAAATTGACTCAGAGTCGACTCATACTTTTGAGAGACAATAACTTATTTTATTGTGAACTTTCATATATAAAACTTTGCAGGATGTTTTTGTTCACTTAGATCTATGTTACACACTACATGAAAGGTAATTTGCAAAATTCCATAAAAGGTGCTCTTTAAAAGTGAAATATTTGAGTGTATAAGCCCCCCAGGCACCTCCCTGTATGTATACATGTATACATCCCCCAGGCAAAAAACAAATTGTGAAATATTGGACACTTCATGTACTCAACAGTCACAACATTACTTACAACATTCCAGAGAGGCAATCAGACTTGTGTTGAATGACAAAATAACTGTATAAAATCCATACACTACATGGTTGTTCAGCCTAGAAGGACATATGCATCCCCCTGGCACCTCCATCACCCTCATGAGTGTATACACCCCCCAGGCCCCCCCCCCCCCCCTATCATGAGTGTGTATGCCCCCCCCAGACACCTCCCCCCTCATGAGTGTATACGCCCCCCAGGCTCCTCCCCCCCCTATCATGAGTGTGTACGCCCCCCCAGACACCTCCCCCCTCATGAGTGTATACGCCCCCAGGCTCCCCCCCCCCCCCCTATCATGAGTGTGTACGCCCCCCCAGGCACCTCCCCCCTCATGAGTGTATACGCCCCCCAGGCTCCTCCTCCCCCACCCCCCCCCCCCCCCCCCCCCCCCCCCACCTCATGAGTGTGTACGCCCCCCCAGGCACCTCCCCCCTCATGAGTGTATACACCCCCCAGCCACCCCCCCCCTTCATAAGTGTATACACACCCCAGGCACCTCCCCCCTCATGAGTGTATACAGGCCCCAGGCTCCACCACCCTCATGAGTGTATACATCCCCCAGGCAAAAAACTAATTGTGAAATATTGGATACTTCATGTACTCAACAGTCACAACATTACTTACAACATTCCAGAGAGGCAATCAGACTTGTGTTGAATGACAAAATAACCGTATAAAATTCATACACTACATGGTTGTCCAGCCTAGCAGGACATCACTTTTGGCCACTATAATAAAGGTTAAATTTTTTGCCATGCAAAAAAGCTTAAAAGTTAAATATTTGAATGTATACGCTCCCCAGGCACCTCCCCCCCCATGAGTGTATACACCCCCGGGCTCCCCCCCCCCATCATGAGTGTGTGTACGCCCCCAGGCTCCACCACCCTCATGAGTGTATACGCCCCCCCCCAGGCACCTCCCCCCTCATGAGTGCATACGCCCCCCAGTCTCCCCCCCATCATGAGTGTATACACCCCCGAGCCCCCCCCCCATCATGAGTGTGTACGCCCCCAGGCACCTCCCCCCTCATGAGTGTATACACCCCCCAGGCTCCACCATCCTCATGAGTGTATACGCCCCCGCAGGCACCTCCCCCCTCATGAGAGTATACGCCCAATCATGAGTGTGTGTACGCCCCCAGGCTCCACCACCCTCATGAGTGTATACACCCCCCAGCCCCCCCCCCCCCCCCATCATGAGTGTATTCGCCCAGGGCAGCATACCTCCAAATACTCCATGTTGTTGATGAATGCTGATGAGACGGGCGCTTTCACAGAAAATCTGGTGCACACGTACTGACGAGCACAAACTCGGTGGGAGGGTATTCGTTGATAGTGGGGGAGGGGCATGAGAGTTGTAAACATTCAACATTTTGGCTAAGTCCATTCAATCTGCCAGACTTGCCGACTGCAGCTTTAATTTGCTTTGTTCTCTCAGAGAGTTGCAATATCGATTTAAACAGTACTCGACTGGGAATAACTGCTGTTGCACAAGTTGTTACCTCGTCTGTCCATGAACAAATTTAGATTAAATAAACTCATGACCATTTCTCACTCATTTTCTCTGATTGTTTTTCTTTATTTGTTTTCTTCAGATCTGCCATTAGTGGTTTACCGGTATGGAGGCCAGTCAAGACCAACTGGGATGATTTTTCATGCATCATGCTTTTTTTGCATATTGTCGTGATCTCTGTTTTGATTTGTTATGAATTCTGTTTTCTTTTTGCATCCTCCTTTTGAATTAAATAAATTTTCTCATGTATTAACTCGTTATTTCATCTGACTCCATAAATGAAAAGGTTTTTATGATATCTGTGCATCATTAAGTGTGAGCGAATGTTTGACTATTCTTTTTAAACTCATGAATGAAAATAAGTCAATTAGAATAATCAAATGTAACCATTAATTATGTCAGGTGCAAATTTCATAATCAGGTAAAATATAATCAATACAATAACGTCAAATACATGAAGCTGAGAGTCCCGTCGGCTCTCAACATTCATGGACTGATCTGAGATACAGAAGGCCCTGAGCTCTAGTTGCGTTTCATTATATAGACAGACCTCATTTCAAAGTGGGAATTCACATTAGTTCACATTAACAGAAATTCCCTTACCTGTCTTTGTAACGTGGATCCAGCAGAGTAGCAACTGAGTATAATGGCTCAGATTACACGTCATTAAAACGTCTGTTGACTTCGTCAAGGAGGGTACTTTTCATTGTCTTAATCCCCTGATCAGCCTCGTTTTCCCAACTGAGAACATTTTTCAGGACACACACAATGGGGATGACATCAGCTACAGATGCGGAGGAGGCACTCACCTCCCTTGTCATTTCCTCAAAAGGGGCCAGAACCGTGGAAGCCTTCTCCAACAGCCCCCACTGGTTTGCTGTCAGTGTGGCTGGCAGGTCGTATTCAGTATATGCAGATAGTGTTCGTTTTTGCGCAATGAGGCTTTCAATCATGGACTGGGTGCTGTTCCACCCAGTTTTGATGTCCTGCTGCAAATGCTTAGGCTGCATATTTAGCTCTACTTGGATGTCTTCTAACCATGAACAGGCAAGCGGTGAGTGTTTAAAGTGGCCTACAATTTTTCTCGTATTGGCCAATGTGTCACTTACACTGCATTGCGACAACAGTCCCTCGTGTACAATTACCTGCAGTGTGTGCGCGAAGCATCCTAAACTCTCCACGCCAAGTTGATCCATGGCTTTCTTCATGTTTTATGCATTGTCCCTTAAAACTACATGGACTTTGTTTTTATCCATCTTCCATTCACGCAACATCTCCTCAATGGATGCCGTAATAGAATCCCCTGTGTGCCAGCCACGAAACTCTCTGGCATGCAACACAGCTTTTTTCAAACTAAAATCAGAGTCTATCCATTGCGTGTGAACCTCAAGTGTCATAACACCATCAAATTAGGTTCTAAAAGAACTGTTGTGTAGAAGTAGTTTTCCTTAAAACTTTTAGGTTTACAAAACTAAAGCCAGTTACAGTAAAAGCAGTGGGAGAGAACTACATGGTGAAGAAGCCCCACAGCATGAGCAAGGAGGGGGCCCGTGATTGGCAATAATAGACCTAGATTGACTAGCACCTAAACTTTGATGACACCTGTTTGAATTGCACTTTTAAGAGGACATGAATCATTTCTTTACCAGTAAACCAAACGCAACATCTGCATTCCTGTATTGCAGCACTAATGATCTATTCTGGTTAGGGCTGACTTCTAACTCTGGGGCTCCACACCTCAATCTATTACAAACAAAAAGGAAGCTTTTGACACACTATGATAAACAATAGCATGAGTGACACTGCTTTGATGCTCCTCCAAAAACTCAAATAATCTGGAAAGACCTGAATGGTCAAGTCATTGACGCTGTGATTTCATCTTTTTTTCTTTTGAAACTGATTGTGTAACCTACTGAAATTTTGCAATTTCAAAGAAGGAAATAAAGTGTACTTTTCAACCAGTCGTATGGCAAGCCGTAGTCTCTATTTTCATGCTACTAGTACTTATTTTTTAGATACTAGTATCTATTCCATTAAGTTATTCTTGATTCTTAAGTTATCCTTATTCTCTATTCTTTAGATACTAGTACCTTCGGTAACACTTTATTTTACAGTGTCCTTGTTACATATGTTACATGTACTTACCGTAGTAATAACAATATGCATAATTACCTGCAATTAACCCTCAACCAAACTCTAATCCTACCCTAACCCTATAGTAAGTACATGTAGTTAACTATTATTACTCAGTACTTAATTACATTGTTACAGTGTAATTATATATTTAAGTACTGAGTAATAATAGTAAGTACATGAAGTTAACTTTTATTACTCAGTACTTAAATATATAATTACACTGTAACAATGACACCTTCAAATAAAGTGTGACCGTACCTTCTTAAAAGATACTAGTAGTTAGTCAGTAGATTCTAGTGCCTAATAAATTGGTACTAGTACGTATTTATTATACACTAGTACTTATTCATTAGTTACTACTTATTATTAGATACTAGTACTTATTTCAATTGTGACTAGTAACTTTTCTTTTGTTACTACTAGTAACAAATAAACAAAATTTGCCATTGACTTCCATTGACCTGGCTCGGCCAGTACGGTGCTACTAGCAAAAACTCCTGGGAGCAGAGCAATCGGGGGGAAAGTGTACAGGCGTAGCCTCGGCCACCTCTCTACCATTGCGTCCAGTCCTAGCGGGGTTGGATGTGTGAGAGAGATTTTGAAGAATGTTGTATTCAAACAGTTGATGGACCCCATTTACTTAGTATTTAGGGTCCATCAACTGTCTGGTTTTTGACATTCTTCAAAATACCTTCTTTTGTGTTCAGCAGAAGAAAGAAATTCATACAGGTTTGAAACAACTTAAGGGTGAGTAAATGTTGACAGAATTTTCATTTTCAAGAACCAATGAGGTTCATTTTCGTGTTACACAGCACGTTTGAGCTTCCACCCACATAGCAAAATTGAGGTGGCCCAGTGATGGGCCACACGACCCACTTTCACTTGGCCCATGTACCGCAATGAATTACGGTACATGACTGGACCAGGTCTGGTTGCCAGAACTCGGGCCATAAATGGCCCATGGCATAGCCATATCTCAGCCAAATGTATGACTAATAGCTGGCCCTATTCTGACCCAGAATAGGGCCAGCTATAGTCATACATCTGGCCCTACAAAGGGCCAGCTATAGTCATACATTTGGCCCTACAAAGGGCCAGAATAGGGCCAGCTATAGTCATACATTTGGCTGAGAAATGGCTATGCCATGGGCCGTTTGTGGCCCAAACAATTTATTCTACATATCAGCCTCAACTAAACCTTGATCTAGCCACTTTATACACACCCTTGGCCTAGCTAAAGAACGTCTGAAAAACAACAGTATTCTTAACAATTTTTTATTGTTTCACATAAACAAAACAATTAACAAACATCCTAAATGTATGATGACATTCTTCTTTCAGACGAATACATTCTTCTTTCAGTCCTGGATCTTCCTAGCTTTATAATTGCAGTGAATTGCTGTTTCTGTTTTAAAGTCCATAATAGTGCAAACAAAATCCCATTCAAAGTCTGCAAGTTTTCACAGAAGTAAGGAAACCTGTAGGCAGGGGTGTTCCTTTTTTTTGCACAATTTGGCCAGTTTTCTTTGAAGTTACTTGTCCTTTCTTTGTTTTTGATCCACGTTCAGGATTGATGACAAGAAAGCATCTAAAAGGCAGAAAAGAAAAAAAAAGACAATGCAAAATTATGGACTGAGTGTATATATTTTGACAGAGAAAGAGACAGCACAGATGATGTGTAAATAGAAACCAGATATCTATTTAACGACTAGTTTGTTTG
Organism: Chrosomus eos; assembly: GCA_036326025.1. NCBI lineage: Eukaryota > Metazoa > Chordata > Actinopteri > Cypriniformes > Leuciscidae > Chrosomus > Chrosomus eos. The sequence continues at coordinate 35,234,367 of CM070827.1, read as the reverse complement.
GATAAAACTGAACATGAAAAAAAAAATGCATGTATGTTGTGATCAATAACTGATAGTTTTTCTGCCCAAACTTTTTGTGCACAAAACCCCCCCCCAAAATAAAGGTTTGTGACACAGTTTAGTGTAATATGTCACGCTTGCGCTCATTCATATAAAGGCAATGAATAGGAACCAGCATCAAGCTTTTTAAAAAATGTGCCAAATGATCACAGAATGGATAGTATGTGACAAATGCCATATATTTCAAACATTCTGGGGTATACAATTGGGTTTGGTAAAAAATCAAACCAAAATGTAATGTAATATTTAATGAAAATCCTGACCTTGACCACGGGTCTTCTGTACTTGACAGATGTGAACGTGAAAACTTATTGTTACAACGAACACAATATAAAATATTCTCATTAAATAATGTACATGGATAGTATATTTGTTTGTTGTGAATTTTAATTTCTCACAACTGCGGCACTAATAGTCTCATGAACAAGCATTTGAGCACAGAATACCAACAATCAATGTCAGGATTTTCATTAAAAAAAATATGGTAACACTTTACAATAAGGTTCATTAGTTAATGTATTAACCAACATGAACTAACAATGAGCAATACATTTGTTACAGTATTTATTAATCTCTGTTAATGTTAGTTAATAAATATCCAGCTGTTCATTGTTTGTTCATGTTAGTGCATTAACTAATGTTAGCAAATACAACCTTTGATTTTAATAATATATTAGTAAATGCTGAAATTAATTTAATCTAAGATTAATAAATGCTGAAGAAGTATTGTTCATGCTTAGTTCATTTTAACTAATGATTTTAATTAATGAACCTTATTGTAAAGTATTACCAAAAATACATTAAATGACAGTTTATTTTTCATCAAACCCTATGCATGGGATCATTTTGTGATAGTTTTGCATCTTTTTTTTTTTTTTTTTAAATATTGATGCAAGTCAAGTCAACTGTATGTGACAGTTTTTTGTATTCTCGTTTAGTAGTCAGAAAAGAAAAAAAGTAATACGATATTGAAACAACACCCCACTGCAAAAAATACTTTACTTAGCATTTTGTCTTGTTTCCAGACTAAATATCTAGACAAGTAACAATGATTTTCTTGTTTTCTGAAAAATAAATAAATAAATGTGCGTAACGCACTGACATATTATTTTGCTTGTTTTAAGCATAAACTCACTTAATTTTGACTTATTTTTTCAGAAAACAAGACAATTTTTACTTGTCCATTAAATGCTTCTTCATGTAAGAATTTTAGATATCTGGACTGGAAAAAATAAGAAAATAATAACTAATAAAGAAAAAAAAACATTTGCAATGGTGTGAGTAAATGATGGCTTTTCATTTTAGGGTAAAACTACCCCTATAATGTTTACATACCAATAAATACAAAGCGTGGACTCTGTCAAATGTAGATTGCTGGACATCAGAGTTGCAAATTCCTGAAACAATTTTTTTAAAAGAACAGCACAACCATGATCAACAGAACCAAAACATAAAAAAATATTATAACGTTAAATGAATGAGATTTGTTGAATAATCTGTAGCTGCTACTTATCTGCTTGAAGGATAGCACCGTCTCTTCTATTTGAAGTGGGCGAGTAGTTGTAGGACCATGGCATAGCAATCAGGAATAGGCCTACCACATTTGAAAACAGCATTAGGAACATGGATTTTCATGTGCTGGCAAAATGACAACGATTCAAAAGCACGATCACAGAACTGATCTGACGCCATAGCATTTTTTGTTACCACATAGATAGACTATAACTGTAACACTATGTTATTTAAACACACTTACGTTAGCAATGGACCGTCATCAGATTAGAAAGCCTGAAACGAAAAATCACATCAATATATAACATGGTCAATGTCGCCTATTATGTGAAATACTTAAGTTACTTGGTAAACAGGTGGGACAGAGTGAATTGTTTGCGCGGTCGTAAACCGCGTTCGCAAAATCAAACTAAATTCGTGGAAACAATGTAGAAATGCGAACCCAAAAAATATATATTGGCTTACCGTATCACTCAGTTGAACAATTTTCCATCTTCTCAAACTCTAAACCCCACTTATCGTCAGTCACACGGGCAAGTTAAAGGAGTAGTTCACTTTTAAAAAAACTTTTGCTGATAATTTACTCACCCCCATGTCATCCAAGATGTCCACGTCTTTCTTTCTTCAGTCGAAAAGAAATTAAGGTTTTTGATGAAAACATTCCAGGATTTTCTCCATATAATGGACTTCATTGGGAGCCAAACGGTTCAAGGTCCAAAAGACAGTTTCAGTGCAGCTTCAAATGGCTTTAAACGATACCAGACGATGAATAAGGGTCTTAGCGAAACCATCGCTCATTTAAAAAATAAATAACAAAGTTTAAGTTTTTTAAGCACAAATGCTCGCCTTGCTCTGTTCTGTGATGAGCGTTCGTGACTCTCCTGTTCGAACTCGTTCATCAAAATTGACAAATCTTTTTTCGAGTCATGACTCGAAGGGTCCTAGATAAGACCCTTATTCATCGTCTGCTGTCGTTTAAAGCCATTTGAAGCTGAAGGAATAGGGGAAACAGCGGTGTGTATGAAAATATTATGAAATATCTGAAATTATATTTTAACTTTGGGAAAAGTCTGGCCACACATATGTGGGCCACATTTCTATATTTTACATGTGGGCCAAATAATACACTTAACCACTGGCCCATATCCTGTTTGCCGCCTTAAAGACGGTACCATCTCCCCATAACCGGGCCATGTTTGGTTCACATGCCTCATGCCAGTGCGGGCTTCATGCCAAATCTGGGCCAGAACAGGTTATACTATTCTACAATATAAGATATAATATCATACATCATCGCCTGTCATATGAGGCATGAATATCATTTTACATAGAAACACACATAATTAAATAAGCTAAATGAGCTTTATGTTATGCATTTTAAAAATATATTTTCAAAATGTATTTCAATATATTTTACAGTGTTTCACATAGGCTATATGTGAATATATTACATTTTTGTATGGGAAAACATTGGGATTTTACTCAAAAATATTTGAAAAGGATTTTAAATGTGGCTCAAGATCGGCCGTACATATATGGCCCACATATTTGACATCTGGGCCAAATACTTAATTTGACATCTGGCCCATGTCTTGGGTGCCGTCTTAAATCCAGTGCCATCTCTGCCAAACCCGGGCCATGTTTGGCCCACATGCTGTATGCCAGTGCCGGATGAATATGCCACATATGCCATTTCATTTCATTTATTATTATTATCCCAGGTGGGAAACTTGATTTCGAAAAAAAGATTTTCACCTGCCAAATCTGGGCCAAATTTGTTTGCTGACTGGGCACTAAAGGTTTGTTCTCGCATATCAGGTTCGGTTGATCTTCTCAATGTTTATATGTTTACCAGTGGGAGAGAACTACATGGTGAAGAAGCCCCACAGCATGAGCAAGGAGGGGGCCCGTGATTGGCAATAATAGACCTAGATTGACTAGCACCTAAACTTTGATGACACCTGTTTGAATTGCCTTTTTAAGTGAATATGAATCGTTTATTTACCAGTAAACCAAACGGAACATCTGCATTCCTGTATTGCAGCACTAATGATCTATACTGGAGCTCCACACCTCAATCCATTACAAACAAAAGTCTAAAGGTAGCTTTTGACACACTGTAGCTTTTGACACACTATGATAAACAATAGCATGCGTGACACTGCTTTGATGCCCCGCCAAAAACTCAAATAATCTGGAAAGACCTGAATGGTCAAGTCATTGACACTGTGATTTTATCTTTTTTTTTCTTTTGAAATGTATTGTGTAACCTACTGAAATTTTGCACTTTCAAAGAAGGAAATAAAGTGTACTTTTCAACCAGTTGTACGGCAAGCCGTAGTCTCTATTTCCATGCTACTAGTACTTATTTTTTAGATACTAGTATCAATTCCATTAAAGTAATACTTATTCATTATCTGGCTCGGCCAGTACGGTGCTACTAGCAAAAACTCCTGGGAGCAGAGCAATCGGGGGGAAAGTGTACAGGCGTAGCCTCGGCCACCTCTCTACCATTTCGTCCAGTCCTAGCGGGGTTGGATGTGTGAGAGAGATTTTGAAGAATGTTGTAATCAAACAGTTGATAGACCCCATTTACTTCCATAATATTTAGGGTCCATCAACTGTCTGGTTTTCAACATTCTTCAAAATACCTTCTTTTGTGTTCAGCAGAAGAAAGAAATTCATACAGGTTTGAAACAACTTGAGGGTGAGTAAATGTTGACAGAATTTTCATTTTCAAGAACCAATGAGGTTCATTTTCGTGTTACACAGCACGTTTGAGCTTCCACTAAAGGTTTGTTCTCGTATGTCAGGTTCGGTTGATCTTCTCAATGTTTATATGTTTAAAAACCAAAATTCAATCGGTTCATCATATAAAGTGATCGTGTCTCTTCAGATAATTTGGATTAAACTGCTCAATTCATATGAATTCGATTTCCGATCTCTTTATAAACCTTTTTTAAGCGTCAAAGTGTCAGTTGCGTAGCTGTCAATGGAGAGACAGAAATCTCTCAGATTTTATCAAAAAGATCTTCATTTGTATTCCAAAAATGAACGAAGGTCTTACTAGTTTGAAACAACATAAGGGTGAGTAATTAACGACAGAATGTTCATTTTTGTGTTAACTAACCCTTTAAGACTAAACCTCAAGTGTCATAACACCATCAAATTAAGTTCTAAAAGAACTGTTGTGTAGAAGTTGTTTTCCTTAAAACTTTTAGGTTTACAAAACTAAAGCCAGTTACAGTAAAAGCAGTGGGAGAGAACTACATGGTGAAGAAGCCCCACAGCATGAGCAAGGAGGGGCCCGTGATTGGCAATAATAGACCTAGATTGACTAGCACCTAAACTTTGATGACACCTGTTTGAATTGCACTTTTAAGTGAATATGAATCGTTTATTTACCAGTAAACCAAACGGAACATCTGCATTCCTGTATTGCAGCACTAATGATATACTGGAGCTCCACACCTCAATCCATTACAAACAAAAGTCTAAAGGTAGCTTTTGACACACTGTAGCTTTTGACACACTATGATAAACAATAGCATGCGTGACACTGCTTTGATGCCCCGCCAAAAACTCAAATAATCTGGAAAGACCTGAATGGTCAAGTCATTGACACTGTGATTTTATCTTTTTTTTTCTTTTGAAATGTATTGTGTAACCTACTGAAATTTTGCACTTTCAAAGAAGGAAATAAAGTGTACTTTTCAACCAGTTGTACGGCAAGCCGTAGTCTCTATTTCCATGCTACTAGTACTTATTTTTTAGATACTAGTATCAATTCCATTAAAGTAATACTTATTCATTAGCTACAAGTGCTTATTATGTATGTAGTGCCTATTCTTTAGATACTAGTACCTTCTTAAAAGATACTAGTAGTTAGTCAGTAGATTCTAGTGCATATTAAATTGGTACTAGTACGTATTTATTATACACTAGTACTTATTCATTAGTTACTACTTATTATTAGATACTAGTACTTATTTCAATAGTGACTAGTAACTTTTCTTTTGTTACTACTAGTAACAAATTAAATTTTTTGCCAGTGACTTCTATGGGATCTGTCATTCAGTTATCAACTATTCAGTTCTGACTAGTAGATACTAGTAGTTATTCATTAGGTACTACTTTTATTCAATAAATAGTACTGATTCATTAGATACTAGTATCTATTACATAAGTACTAGTAGCTAAATAATAGGTACTAGTATCTATTCAATAGATACTACAGTAGTACCTATTTATTAGATACTAGTATTTATTCCAAATGTTACTAGTACAATTTTTTATTTTACTAGTAAGATTTTTAATTGAACTTAATTGAACACATTACAGTGGCCATTCTGAGTATAGTCATAAAATAAGACAATTAAAAAAGCAGTTGTGACTATTAAAATAAGAATAGTTACTAGTAACAATTACAAAATATACTAGTGTCTAATAAATAGGTACTAGTACCTATTGAATAAGTACTAGTAGCTAATTAATAAGTACTACTATCTAATTAATAGGTACTAGTATCTAATGAATAAGTACTAGAACTGAAGATTATATGCATGCAAAACACCACGATGTGGGCTACTGAAAAATTGAATTTGTAAAAAAAAAAATGCCTGTGCATTAAACGTGTATCCTTGAGAATATCACAGTTAGGACATGGACAGCATTACTTCTTCCTTTCTGCTTTCAGTGTCTTAAGTGCCACATGAATTTTCGCAAAAAGGCCTATGCTGATTTTGTGCTCATTTCTTATCATTATCAATGTTGAACACAGTTGTGCTGCTTAATATTTTCTAAGGAAACGGTAATATCCAGATCAAAATCAAGATCAAATTCTAACGCAATTTCACACTAAACTTCAGAAAATACAGAATAAATATACCAGTTCCAGCAAGGTTCGTAAACAACCATGGAAGAATTTGACACATTTCAACTCCTTAAACAGAAGGCCTCTCTCCTTAAAATGTACAGGTTAAGTCGAACACCAGAGAGTAAAAATATTTTCATACAAATTAAAACTAAATGTACTGTTGAACTGCGTAAGGCTAACGCTGTCTATTTTCAACAGCAGATTACCCTATCTGCTACTAACCCAAAGACGTCATGGCAGACCCTTAAGGTCATCGCTGGCGAAAATGTTAATGTTAATGTTCAAATTTCTCTACAGGTACTCTTATCTCAGTTTCAGAGAAGATTGCTTTCAATGATTAGTTTGTATCATCTGTTAAAGAATTGGCAACAAATTCTGCAACTTCTTCCTCCTTTTCACCTGTTCACTCTTTAACACCTGATCAGTTCTCATTTTCTGAGATCTCAGAACGAGGTGATAAAAATATTGGGCTCATCAAAAAACTCTCATGTCCGTGATATTTATGGTTTCAACACTTTCTTTTTGAATACTCATGCTGATAGCCTTATACCTCTCTTTCAGCACTTAATCAATCTTTGTATCAGGCATTCGATCTTTCCTACTGATTGGAAAAGAGCACAACTCACTTCAATTTTTAAATCTGATGACCCTACTCTGGTTTCAAATTACAGACCTATTGCAATACTCCCAGCAATGTCGAAGTTGCTTGAAAAAACCCTGCATAACCAGTTCTTACCTTGAAATGAATTACTGGCTCAGTGATCGTCAACACGGTTTTCGTGCTAAGAGATCTACCATGACGGCATTACTAATCTTCACTGAACAAATACATGACGCTCTCAACAAAGGTCACGCTGTTTTTATTGATTTTCGTAAAGCCTTCGACACAGTGAACCAACAGATATTGCTTAACAAACTTTATTATTTAAATTTGTCTTCATCTGTGATAGAAATGCTTTCCTCCTTCTTGACGAATGAGTCACAAGCTGTCAAAATTAATCATGTAACATCTCAACCTTTAGTCTGTGATATGGGTGTTCCTCGAGGCAGTATTCTTGGACCCATACTTTTTCTTTCATACCTAATGATCTCCCTCAAGTACACTGTAAAAAATAAAACGTAATTTTTACGGTAAAAAAACAGCAGCTGTGGTTGCCAGAACTTTACCGTCAAAAATACGTTAGCAACATTATTGGTTTTATAGACTTAACTTAAAATTTACAGCAATAAACCGTATTTCATTATCTGATATAATGTTAATTTACTGACCTATTGAAGTATTAATATCTGTTTTGTACCATTGCAATACACTGACAACCAACAATCATCACAGCAGTGATGAGTCACATGGTCAATCAAAGCTCATCACAAGCAGCTCTTCCACAAGAAAGTTAATACTAATATATAGAAGCTGCACAGTGTCATTCGCACAAACTTTAAACACTGCAACACACATGAAATTTTAAAAATGCAATAAACATTATTTTAACAACATTAAATGTAACATAACACCCTAATGTACACAACTGATTAGAAAAAAACGAAGAAAACTATGAAGAAACTAGTTATTTCAACAAAAATACATCAAATGTGAAGTGTCACGCAGGGAATTGTGGGAATGTCAATTTGCGTTTGTTCACTATAAATTATACAATGAGTTGTTCTTTTTCACTTTCAAAAACTGTACATTTAAACATGTCTGTGCATTAAACATGTATCCTTGAGAATATCGCAGTGGCATGGACAGCATTATTTCTTCCTTTCTGCATTCAGTGTCTTAAGTGCCACATGATCTTTCGCAAAAAGGCCTATGCTGATTTTGTGCTCATTTCTTATTATTATCAATGTTGAACACAGTTGTGCTGCTTAATATTTTTAAGGAAACGGTAACATGTATTTTTTCAGGATTCTTTGATGAATAGAAATTCTAAAGAACAGAATTTAAAGGAAATATGTATATTATGTCTTTATTGTAAATTTTGATCATTACAGAGCATCTTATAAATATTAATCTTGAAATAATCGTGTAACGGAAACTCGAGTCCTCGTCCTTCTCACCACCCTCTGTATATTCTGATCAGCTCCCTTTCCTGAAGTTCTGAGATGGTCTGGGTCTCAATCCCTCCCATGTGATTACCAGTGCGTCTGAAACTCTTGGGCATGTTTTCGAAATAGTGGTGCCAAGTGCCTTTACTGTTTGCACCAAAGCCAAACACACTGACCTAAACACAGAAAAACACATCAACAGAAGTACCTGACATTAGTGCACAGCACACAAACCGCAGACAGTAAGCCACACAAGCTCTGTGAATGCTAACACTTTACCTCATCACAGATGTGCAGGGCGAACATCAGCACAAGGAAACCCGTGGATGGATAAGATCTTCGAGACTTAATGTGCAGCCACTTGTTGTGCACATAATGCATGAACGCAGGGTGTATAACCATCACCTGGAAGAATGAGAGGACCGTTAGCGAAGAACAAAAAGGAACTTTGTTGTTGTAGCCTTTACAAGCTACTTCAGAATCTACAATGGGGTCTAAAGATCTGGGACTCAAAACCAGACAATTAACAAATCATTTTAGAATTCAAACCAATTTAAAACAAAGAAATGTTATAATAGCTATGTTTTCTTCCAAAGTAGCAAATTTAACTTTAATTGGATAATAATCCAAAAATCTAATAAAAATGGAAGTTGCAGAAATCTGTGGCTTTTTTCCCCTACATCATAAATGAGTTGCGTCTCAGAGCATGCAGTCGAAACGCAATAAAAGCCGTCATGTTATCTTGCTTTCTGACGACTGGTGTTTGGGAATTCAATCATGTGAGATGCCTCTGGTAGGGAATTAAACCAATTCATTCTGACGACAAACTTTGGCTCATGCATTTCAGAATGACTAAACCAACATTTATATATTATCAGTGTTCGGCGTTAGGTAACGACATTATTTTTTCAGTAACGGGGTAATCTAACTAATTACTTTTCCCGTCGTTACAACGCTGTTAACGTTACTGGACGTTAAATGCGGTGCGTTACCACTGGCGTCAGTTTGGTTTGAAATGTGCTGAGGTCTGTCCGAATTCGGACGCATTCGGAAGTGCATTTTCAGAAGTGCTGGGTACAAACTTGTCAAACTGTGCAGCCTCTCTGCTCAACCCGTAAATAAATCCATCGATCCGCAATTATTGTTTGAGTTCTTAAATGGTATAGTGGTAGATATTTTGCCAAGCCTGTCAGAGGTTACGGGTTCTAATCCACGCTAGTTTTTTTTCCCTCTCTCATCAAAACTGAATATGCTTATCAGTGGTTACATACGGTGGCCGATAGAGCACAACGTGCTGCAACCTAAAGAAGACGCATGCAAATAGAAAAAAACGCATGCAAATAGAAGCATGTCCCAGCCGGGTCCATCACTTATTTGGTTCCCCGGAAACATTTCTGTTGTGGTCTGTGTTACTTGCAGCGCGTTTCTGTATTTAGTTGTTGTTGTGAGCTTTTGCAGTGCGTTTCTGTATTTGGTTGTGTTGTGAGTATTTGGAGCACACGTGTGTTGTGAAACTGATGATGTTTTCTTAATTTGCAGGTGTTTTTTTCTATTTGCATGCATTTTTCTATTTGCATGCGTTTTTTTTCTATTTGCATGCGTCTTCTTTAGGTTGCAGCACGTTGAGCTCTATCGGCCACCGTAGTTACAGTCTATATCAAGCAGGGACACGTTTGTGTGCATTTTATTTTGTGATTTCACCGGAATGAATAGAGAGTCTCCACAACGGCGATAGATTGAAGAGCGCGTCCTGAAGACTGTGCGCGCGCCAAAAGAGAACAAATGAATGCAACTGATAGCCGCGGCAACGAGCGCTCAGCTTGAGTTAAAAACCAAAACAATTTAACGCTTGATCTCTTATTTAATATCGAACTAAATTAATGCTCTAGTTAACTGGAAATGTTTTATTTATTTGTTTATAAAAGTGGTGGGTACAAAATGACTCGTGACAAAATCGACGGCTATGTGCGTTACTATAACATCGATTGAATAAACTGTGTAATCCGAATGCACCCCTGGCTCACACAGCTAGTGAGGAGGTGGGTTCATAAGTGCAGTGAAGTGAAGTGCAGGATAACCCTCTTGCTGTCTGTCAATGTGCAATAAATATGTAAAGTTATGTACAAACACCTGTCTGTTCTACTCATTTCAACTGACCTGTGAAAACTGCTAAAAAAAATCCTAATTCTTTGTCATAGCAACTTTTTTTTAAACAGTACACTGTAAAAAATTCACCCGTATATTTACAGTAAAGAACTGGCATGGTTCCAGCGCTTTACCGTAATTTTACAGTTTCAACAATGCTGTCATTTCACAGTAAAGTACTGGCAGCTGTGGTTCCAGCCCTTTACCGTAATTTTACAGTTTCAACAATTCTGTCATTTCACAGTAAAGTACTGGCAGCTGTGGTTCCAGCCCTTTACCCTAATTTTACAGTTTCAACAATGCTGTCATTTCACAGTAAAGTACTGGCAGCTGTGGTTCCAGCGCTTTACTGTAATTTTACAGTTTCAACAATGCTGTCATTTCACAGTAAAGTACTGGCAGCTGTGGTTCCAGCGCTTTACCGTAATTTTACAGTTTCAACAATGCTGTCATTTCACAGTAAAGTACTGGCAGCTGTGGTTCCAGCCCTTTACCGTAATTTTACAGTTTCAACAATGCTGTCATTTCACAGTAAAGTACTGGCAGCTGTGGTTCCAGCGCTTTACCGTAATTTTACAGTTTCAACAATGCTGTCATTTCACAGTAAAGTACTGGCAGCTGTGGTTCCAGCGCTTTACCGTAATTTTACAGTTTCAACAATGCTGTCATTTCACAGTAAAGTACTGGCAGCTGTGGTTCCAGCGCTTTACTGTCATTTTACAGTTTCAACAATGCTGTCATTTTACAGTAAAGTACTGGCAGCTGTGGTTCCAGCCCTTTAGCGTAATTTTACAGTTTCAACAATGCTGTCATTTTACAGTAAAGTACTGGCAGCTGTGGTTCCAGCCCTTTACCGTAATTTTACAGTTTCAACAATGCTGTCATTTCACAGTAAAGTACTGGCAGCTGTGGTTCCAGCGCTTTATCGTAATTTTACAGTTTCAACAATGCTGTCATTTCACAATAAAGTACTGGCAGCTGTGGTTCCAGCCCTTTACCGTAATTTTACAGTTTCAACAATGCTGTCATTTCACAGTAAAGTACTGGCAGCTGTGGTTCCAGCCCTTTACCGTAATTTTACAGTTTTAATTTTACGGCTATGCTGTAATTTCACAAAGTCACTCAATGGAAAAAATAAAGACTAAATAGATTATGGTACAGTACATTGTTTGCCATTTATTTAAAACAGGTAACATGTTTTAATAATACATTAACAGTATTTAAGGAAAAAAAGTCACAGAAAATACATTATAAAATTCAATGAGAGGAACCAGTTGGCAAAAACAAAAACCTTACAAAGAGGAAAAAAACAAAAAAAAAAACAAAAAAACAGAACAAACTAAAACCAGCCAACATATCACATCAGCAACCAGGCCAGAGCGAAGTCTTGGTCTGAGAGGAAAACATTAAGAACCAATGGATGAAAAATTCTTGATAAAGGCAAAAAAAAAAAAAAAAAAAAAAAAAAAAAAAAAAAAAAAAAAATGCCAAAACATCCCAAACCTGATTTTGAAAGATCTGAGAGGACATAATCACGTCCCACATCAGCTTTTGACACATCTGGTCTGAGAGGAAATTCAGGTCTGAGAGGAAAGAAAATAAAAAAAATCTTAGTAGTAAAATAAAGCACATGGCAAAAACTAGTGATCACACTCTGCGAACACTTTTAAAAGAGACATAACATGATCATGTTAATGTACTTAACTAATCTTAACTAATTCTTTTGACACTTAAAAAACAACGTAACGACCCCAGTGGATGAATGAATGTCTTCTGAATCTGAAGCCAAATGATAGATGTGTGTAATAAAACTATTAATATTTTTAACTTATTTTATTTTTGTGTAACAAAAAAAATGTAAATACTAAATGAAATATAAATCATTACTTCTGATCTACTGTCATAAGACTTTTTTTTTATTATTATTGATGAGAACATTGGGCAAACGTGTATAACCATCAATATACAATCAAACATTTATACAGACATACCATACCAGAGACAAAGAACAAAACAAAACAAACAAACAAAAAAAAACATGCATACTAAATAAAGGTGGAAAAATATGAGTGTTAAGAGGAATTGTGGAATATGTCATAATATTGAGACACAAATTTTCCATTCTTCTTGTTCTTTACAAGCTTGTGTGATTTAAAGCACATTAAGTTCCAAAATATAATGTTTAAAACATAAGGAAGACTTATTAAATTGCTGCTTGTGTATAAAGAACTTAGCATATGAGATTATAAAGTACTGTCATAAGACTGTACACCAGGGAAATGGTAACGTGACGTGAGTCAATTGTGAAGCTAATGCTAAGTGTCAGTGACCCTTGCTTCTATTACTTCTCGAATAACAAATGCACAAATGATAATGCACGATTGTGCATAAAGTTTGCAAGCATGCATGGCATGAAACTCACCAAAGCTGTCTCAGTAAAACATTTACATCAAGTGAATGATTCCTAGGACAAAAAGAAGGAAATAATTATTTCGAAATCTTTAACAAACAAAAAAATTCGACGTCATGCACGGAGAACATTGAATAGTGAAATGCCTCAGGCCCGCAGCTGTTGAGAACTGTCTGTCTGACTCTGTTTCGCGCCGTCAAGAATATCCGTCTCGTCAAAAACAACCACTTTCAATTTTTAATATATGTAACGTTAGGCCTACATGTGAATCTTACAAAAATGCAGACACTTGCACCTAAATCGAAAAAAAAAAATACATATCTATTTTGCTTTGGGAATTTTAACAGCTTTACATTATTTGCATGGAAAACTAAACAAATTGACCACTAGATTTTATCTGGATATTTTCGAGTAGGTTATTCTCCATCTTGTGCATGAAATTATTCGAATTGATGCATCTGGTAAGTTTCGCATCGTGTAACGTTACTGAATCACAAATTCATGTAAATCGAGTTAAGGGTTAGGCTAGCCAACTACAAAAGAAAGCCCAACTAATTTCTAAATGTTAACTTAACTCTAACCAAGCAAAGAAGTCGCAGTAATAATCACATAGCTAGATGTAATCGGAGCTCAGAGAGCATTTATTAGCAGGCGAAAGCCCTCAACCGTTGAGAGCTCTGTCTGCAAAACGCGATTCGCGCTCAGTAACTTAAGCACAGTCAAAAATACCTTGTGATAAAGACGATTTTACAGATTGGGAGTAACGTAATAGAATAACAGCAAAGAAACAAACTTACCTTGAACAGTGTCCTTCTTTAAAACAGCCCAGAGGAGTGTTGTGTTGTTGCGAAACATTTTCTGTTCGAAAATAGACCGCGTTGAAGATGCCCGCCCCCACGTGCTATTTTTTACAGTCCAAGACTGTTTTTTCCAGGAACAAACTGGTTTACACATAAATGCTGTAAATTTACCGCAAGAAAGTAATTTATGGGAACATAGACTGTAAATTTGTTGAAATAACAGTATTTTACTGTTGGAAATTGGCTGTATTTTTACAGCAATTTTTAACAGTGTAACGCAAATAGTTACTTTCCCTGGTAACAAGTTACTTTTATTATAGAGTAATTCAGTTACTAACTCAGTTACTTTTTGGAACAAGTAGTGAGTAACTATAACTAATTACTTTTTTAAAGTAACGTTCACAGCACTGTATATTATGCATGGAATTTGGTCCACTGGTTAGTCCAGTTATGCAATCACATCCTCTGTTGAGGCAAAGTCATGTGAGCTTTTTGTTGCAAATCGAGGTGTTTATGTGTTTCCATCGTAGTTTGTCTTTTTACAGGATAAAAATGTATCTGCCTCAATTAAGCGCATACATTTTTTATGCTCATTTGTAGAATTTATGCATATCTTGGCGTTTCCATCCAGCATTCTTTCATGTGATTTCACAAAATGCGCATATAAATACAGTAGGGCATGGAAACATAGCTAATGTCAAATGAAATGTTTATAGCAGAGGTTTTCAACCCTCTTTTAGAGGCTCACTGCCCTGCAAACTATTTTATATTCAACCTGCAGATCCTGAAAAGCTTGAGTAGCTGGTTTAGAAGTTTTGAAATAGGGTTGGGAGCGAAACTCCACCACGGCATGCATTTTACAATTTTCTCAAGCCTAAAGTAATCTGTGTGCCATAACATTAATATCCAGAGCAAACATGTCTCTCAGGTGGAGTTTGTAGACAAAGCGTACAACTATAATGACCAATTATATAAATTCAAAGTTCTTTAAATTAACTTTTCTGTTGAATGCTGTGTGATCTTACTTTGTCCTTGTTGGCTTGTAGCTTGTCTATCACCTTAAATCGTGTTCTGTTGAGTAATACAGAAATAGAAAAAAGGGTCAAAACAATCCAAGAAATAACTGATGACAAAACAAATGTACATATGTCCAATGTTGAGGGGTAACTCATTACAAGTAACATGAGCTACTAAATCAGATTACTTTTTCCAGTAACTACAATAACGCATTACTTTTAAAATGTACAACAAAATATCTGAGTTACTTTTTCAAACATGTAAAGCAAGTTACTTTGTTTTCCCATTTATTGACTGACAGCTCTCTTGTCCTCATGTTGAGACAAATAACCGAAGTGCAGTGTGTGTGTGTGTGTGTGTGTGTGTGTTGTGTGTGTGTGTGTGTGTGTGTGTGTGTGTGTGTGTGTGTGTGTGTGTGTGTGTGTGTGTGTGTGTGTGTGTGTGTGTGTGTGTGTGTGTGTGTGTGTGTGCTTGTTTTTATGATATATGAGGACACAAATGTGTATAATGACATGGGTATTACACTGGTATTACAACTTACACGTGAAATATGAGGACATTGCATGCGTCCTCATATTTCAAACAGCTTAAAAAACATAAAAAACAATGTTTTTTTTTTTTTAAAATGTTAAAA
The DNA here is from genome assembly GCA_036326025.1 of Chrosomus eos. Taxonomy (NCBI): domain Eukaryota; kingdom Metazoa; phylum Chordata; class Actinopteri; order Cypriniformes; family Leuciscidae; genus Chrosomus; species Chrosomus eos. The sequence goes on along the minus strand of CM070827.1, from coordinate 35,218,867 downwards.
TCCAGCATGTCTCCTGTAAGGGGTAGGTTTAGGGACAGCGGCAGTGTAGGGGGATAGAATATATAGTTTGTCCAGTATAAAAACCATTACGCCTATGGAATGTCGTCATAAGTCACAAAAACAAACGTGTGTGTGTTGTGTGTGTGTGTGTGTGTGTGTGTGTGTGTGTGTGTGTGTGTGTGTGTGTGTGTGTGTGTGTGTGTGTGTGTGTGTGTGTGTGTGTGTGTGTGTGTGTGTGTGTGTGTGTGTGTGTGCGTGTGTGTGTGTAAACATGATAGTTATTGTAGTTCTAGACTAAATATAAGTGTGCATTTATTCATCTCACTTGCACAAAAAAAGATTCAATATTCATTATGCAGAATCAGAATACTATGCAAACCCCTAATAACATATAATGTAATAAAACATACATTTGTATGCAATTAATCTCACTTTATTGACCAATGTATTTGCTTCTGTCCTTCAATGATTCAGTTAAACCATAAGCAAAAATGACTATATATTTTTTTTGTTTTAATTGGTAAAGTAAGTGTTAAATTGTTTCTCCTATTCTTCTTAACTAAGTAACAATAATTAGTAACTTTTTAAGGGAGTAACTCAATATTGTAATGGATTACTTTTCGAAGTAACTTTCCCCAACACTGCATATGTCATTCAAGATATAAAGACTAACCAATGGCCCGGTCATATTTCACCTCCAAATCAAAAGACATATGAAATTTTGCTTACATAGAAAATGGAGCTCTAGTAAGTATTTTTTGTTTTTTTTTTATGTGTACGGAGTATCTTAAGCACAATTAAGCATATGTTCTCAAAAAATCTTATTACCATAGTACAAAAAATGTATTGCACTTATTTACACACCTTGTCCTGGCGCCCCCCAACACTTCTTTGTCTCCCAATCAAACACACCTGATTCAACTCATCAGCTCATTAACCCATGTGATTGGCTGTGTCCGAAATCTCCACTCAAACCACTACTGTAGGGGGTAGGGAGTAGAGCACTATATAGTGAGCTCACCAGCATTATAGAAACACCACTTTCGGACACTATTCGATCGTCTCTCGGCGCCGTTGATTACGTCATTACCGCCATTTTTACGATCAGCGCAATGCATGATGGTATGTAGGGCTTGGGTTAGTGACCATCGGTTGTACACTACTTTTCAAAATGCATTCTTGGATACATTGAGTGGACTATATAGGGTATAATAATCATCACTATACATTCGGACAGCACTACAAAATGGCGAGCTCACTATATAGCCCACTATATAGTGAGTAGTGGGAGATTTCGGACACAGCCATTATGAGCTAATGATTTGAATCAGGTGTGTTTGATTGGGGAGACAAAGAAAACGCGCAGTGTTGGGGGACACCAGGACAGGGTTGGGAACCACTGCATTAGGGTAAGGGTATAGAATAATTTGTTGTACTGCATTTATGCTGAGAGATATATGATTTTCTTTCATTTTGCGATTCAATGTGACTTTTTTTTTATATATTTAACCATTATCTCACCGTTTAATAGTTCCATCAGTAAGAGCACTGGTGACCCACTGCATGTCAATTGTTTTGAAGGGCAACAACACCAGGTGGGTGGTGTTGTCCAGATGAGTGGCAGTTTCTGGGTACATGATGCGGTGGGTGGTCCTGGATCCCACATCTTTCTCATAACCTTCAACTGGTGCCTTATTCATTCTGAGGGAGACAGAAATATAATATTAAAGTAATATTTGAAAATTCTTGATGCAGTTTTTTTTTTCTCTACTAGAATAGGTTTTCATGCTTGATTTCCATATTTGGCAGCTGCAGCACTTCTCTTCTAGCCTGGTTCCGCCCTCCTACGTACTTCCGCTCAATTTTAATTTTCCTTCAGTACTAGGTCTGGGATTGTGCTGTAATCTTTGGTTTTCTCTGATCAATTTTTTACCGCCCCAATCAGCGAACAGAGGGAGTGGCTGAGAACTATGACGTTGATGTTGTGTGTTATTTTGAGTTGTAGTTCAGTAATGGCAGCGGAGAAAGATGCGAGCGAAGCCATTCGGTCCGTTGTGGCAACGCTGCCGAATATAAAGAAGTTAAAGCCGGAGCAAGAACAATCTTTGCTTAGTTTTGTTAGTGGCCATGATGTTGTGGCCCTCCTCCCCACGGAGTTTGATTTTCCAGCTCGCTCCGTTAGTAGTGAATGAGTTGGCTAAGGCGAACGCTATGCATACGTCACGACCAAACGTTAGCGATTGGTTATGGCAGATCCAGAGTGACTCTGGGCAGATCCAATAGTTTTAGACTTCAAAAGAGTTCCCGCCTACAAGGAAATTGACGATTGTCAATGGAGCGGTGCCAGACTCTATGTACAAATTAAATGTACGAGAGTCTGGTGGGACCAGGCTACCTCTCTTTCCAATCTGTCAGTAATGCTCTGTTTAATTCCTGTCTCTATGAAGCCCCTCCTTTCTGAAAACCACAATGTGCTCTGATTGGTCAGCTGAACCAGTGTGTTATGATTGGCCAATTGCTTTGAGTGTGTTTGGGAGATAACACGCCCTTTACCATAATGCAAGTCAATCAAGCATTGTTCCTCCTTTTTTTTTGGTATGCCTTTAGCGGGAATTACTTAAATAAGGAATATTGCGGCGTGTAAGTTCTCAGAAGAAAACTTGATACTACAATGGAGGCATTTCAGGGAGTTCAGAAACAGTGTGCCTTTTGGAGTGACTTTGTACTTTTTAACTTTGCATCCCTTTTCATGTTCAAACAGCAACAGTTCACACTAAAGAAAGTTGAAATAAAAAAAGCATAACAGGACACCTTTAAAAAAAAAGAGTTTTACCTCATTACAAAATCATGACTGTCTATAAGAGGACCATAGAATGATCCTACAAGGTTCCCAGAGTTCCCACCACAGCACAGGTTCGGCAGCGAGACGGACCAGCGTCACTGTAGTGTCCTTCTCCAGGAATGACAGAGAACAGCTGCTGAATCACTTGAGAATAACGAGCCTTGCTCTTAGTAGACTGTAGAGACTGTGGGTGGATTAAAAACAAATCTAATGTCACAGTGACACATGAAAGTGCATTTCTACAATCAGCATGAAATTATAATCAAATAAAAATCAATATAAAGAAGATTATATTTGAAAATCACCAAGAACAACTTATATAAACTAGCACTAATGATTGGTTAAAAGACATAAAAACTTTACAAAATATTTATATTTAAAAAAAATGTTTTTGAACTTTCTGTTAATCAAAGAATCCTAAATAAAATGTATCAAGTTTCCACAAAAATATTAACCAACACAACTATTTTCATAATAAGAAATGTTTCTTGAGCATCAAATCAGCATATTAGAATGATATCTGTAGGATTATGTGACACTGAAGTAGCTAATGATGCTGAAAATATATTTTCTAATATATTTTACATTTAAATGTATTAAAATAAAAAACAGTTATTTTACATGTTAATATTATTTCACAATGTTAATGTTTTTACGTTTGATTAAATTAACAAACATCAAAAAATGACAGACCCCAAACAAACACGTCATGTCCTTAGAAAACCCATTCCCCATTGTTCTCCTTCTACAGTCATGCAAAACGCTTTGAGATCTGTAGGCCTACAGTTAAAGGCACTAGGCCTGTAGAAAATAACGGTTGTTATTATTATTGTTATTTCAATTTAGCTAATATTACGCAACTGGTTTAATTTATGTAACGTAAACAAAACGGTAGGAAAAGCTGCTATATCGTGAATTGTGATTAAGTCACGGCTGAAGGGCGTTGTTAGGCTCCAGCGTAGTTGCTTTTATCCACCTTATTCCTACGCCCCATGACGCTTTGCGCGAATTATGGGTGTAACTTCCGGTTAAGCTGTAGACAATCAGTGAAAGGCTCGCTTTATGAACGCAATTATACGTTTTTCTTTTTTTAAAGCATCAACAACTTTCAACAAGAGACCATAAATAACCCCAAAAGCCAGATTCTTTCCACGGTCAACAGACGGGTTAAATATCAGTAATACATATTATGTAACACATGTTGCCTTAATAAAAATATGCTCATTTCTTCAGCATTGCGTGATACTATTTCAAAGTTATTTCCGTAATTTTGACAGAAAATAAATTGTGAAAACAAACCTGGAAAGAAGAGACGTTAGGATTGGGGAGAAACATGAGAGATTCTTCGTGCATTCCAGGGAATTATTAATGGGATATATCGTAAACTAAATCGGGAGAACAGACCACAAATGTGCAGTACCTAGGCTATATGTTATAATTTTTTTTCATACTATTACAGCGAAATGAAAAAGGAAAAAAGAAAATGATCACGAGGAAACGCAAGCAGCGACTGAAACGAGCTCTTGCCATTGTTATAACGTCACGTTAAAAATACCAAGTGTTACGTTATTCGCATGATGTCTGAAAATAAATCATGAAGGATAATTGACAGCTCATTCAGTCAGTAAGTTACATTTGATTAGTAATTAACATGACAATGTGTACACAATTAAAGGTCCTCTAAGCGATGTCGGGTGACGTCACTTCTTGTTTACGTTTAAAGTATTGTCAAACAAAACGGAGGCTAGCTAGACCCTCCCTCCTCCTCATCCGCACACTAACCCCCCAAACCCGCCCCCAAATCATTCTTGCCGGTCATTGGCTGGAACAGTTTGTTATGTTTCTTAGAGCGGGTCGCTGCAGTTTGTTTTTGTTCCCGTGTGTGGAGCCTGGGGTGTTTTACAGTGTGTTCAGGGGACAGGCAGCCAGCGGATAGTGAGGAGATGTTTGCTGTATGTGACAAAAAATCTTTTGGCCTAAAAAATGCGTGACATCGCTTAGAGCACATTTAAAGTAGCCTAAATTCACGTTTATTTTTACGTTTCTGTCAGTCTGAGCCTGGTGTCGTCACTTGCGACTGTCTTGCTTCGGACTTGACTGAAGAGGTCAGTTTCCGTTTTCGAGGGTCGAAAACTCCGAAGTAGTGTGTGTGTGGACAGTGGACGGCAGGCGCAACCGTAGCGAAGGTTATGCGTTTTAAAATGAAAATGCCAACTTATAGGTATTCCACACCACAGTCTGCTCGGGAATCGATGCTCCAGAGCCAAATATGGTTCTTTCAGTGAGTAGGCTTGATAGAAGTTAAATAGAACAACATTTAATTACAATTCAGGTGTGAACGTCTTTACTGTCATTTTTTATCACTTTAGTAGCCTTGCTGAATAAAGTTATTTTTTTAAAGAAAGAAAGAAAGAAAAATACTGACCCCAAACTTTTGAATGGTGTAGCCTATATTGGTACAAAATATTTCTATTTTAAATAGATCCTGTTCTTTTTTTAAACTAAGAATCCTGAAATAAGTATCAAAGTATATTAAGTATATTATAATAGAAAACAATTATTTCAAATTGTAGTAATATTTCACAATATTCCTACTGTTTGTTCTGTATTATAGATAATAAATGCTTTGATGAGCATAAAAGGCTTCTTTCAAAAACATAAAAGTAGTAGTGTCCTTTTGGCCGGTAGGCTTATATAATATTATACTTATAATACTACTATATATATATATATATATATATATATATATATATATATATTATATATATATATATATATATTATATATATATATATATATATATATATTATTCATACATGTATGCCCCTTTTTTACATTTGAGCCCCTGAGGAACAAGCAAGTAAAATGTGGCTCAACTTACCCCACTCTCTCCTATATAACATTGTGGTTTTTGGACATTTTTAACACTAAGGATGGAACTGAATAGGCCTACCTGCCACCAGGCATAGATGTCGTCAGGAAGCCCGCTGTTATTGAGAGAGAGCAGTGGTGGGACATCATGTCTGAAGCGTTCGGTAAACCACTCGTCGTCACTAGCAGCCAAACACCGCTCCATACAGGCACAGGGTTCTTCATGAAGCAACCGCTCCACCATGCTATTGTTTAGCATATGTTTGAACTGATTATAAGGAACTTTATGTATGGTCAATGTACCGATGATGGCACCCAACAGAACCACGAAGAAGACCTTGAAATATTTACAAGGCCGCATTGTGAATGCTGATGTGCAATCCTATACTCGGATGTTGGGTTGGTATAGATTGAGGTTCAGATGATTCCTCTGGAAACTTTCAGCACCTTAATACGAGGCCAGCTGCAAGAAACTGAGCATTAAGGACAATAAAAAGAGATAGGCTAAATAATGAAAATGTTTATGAGAAAAAAAAGGGTTAGAGGGAAAGGGGATTTCACTTTGCTACTTTTCCATTGATTTTCAATGTTTAAGGTTTGAAAAAAAAATTTTTTAAACGTGCGATGTCGGGTGACGTCACTTCTTCTTGACGTTAAACAAAACGGAAGCTAGCTAGACCCTCCCTCCTCCGCGGGGTTATTGGCTGGAACAGTTTTTGCAGGTTAGCCCAGGTTTTTTTTTTTTGTTGTTGTTGCTGTTGTTTGTGCCTGTGGTGTCTGCAGAGACCGTGTTTTTGCAGTGTGTTCAGGGGACAGGTAGTGGTGGGCAGATCGAGGCTTCGTGAAGCAATGAAACAGTTGAACCAAATGTGCCATATTGTGTCGAGGCTTGAATCAATCCGACACCCGTCTCCACTGTGACACCTAGTGGTCACTTGCAGGTGTTGATCTGAAACAACCTTGACAACGAGCCATTAAAAAATGTGTTTGTTTTTTTATTATTGTAGCTATTTTTCTAATATGTGAAGCTTGAAACCTGTAGGCTCCTCACTGTGCAGAATGTTATTTTGGTCCTGAAAAATGAATATTAATAAAAGAAATCAAGCCACAATGTCTCACTTTTTGAGAGATTCTTATGAAAATATAAATTTCTCTTCTTTGGAAGGACTTAGCCTACTTTTTTTTAACAGATAATTTCTCCAGTCTTTTTTCTCCATTACTTTCATGATTTGTTATCACAACTTTTTATATTTTGTCAAATCAACTTAGATAATTAATGTAGTTCAGATAACATCATATTTTGAGTTTCTATTTATTAAACCAATCTCCTTTGTTGTATTAACTCAAAGTTTTAATTTCAATTAACTAAAATTTTTAAGGCAACCAGGTAACCTACTTTTTTAAGTTAATCCAACTTTTTTTTTTTCAGTGCAGCTATAGCGGATAGTGAGGAGATGTTTGCTGTATAATGTTACAAAAACAAATGTTGGCCTAAAAAAACGCGTGACATCGCTTAGTGCACCTTTTAAAGGCCCTTGCACACTGAGTCCGAAATTTTCGTGTGCGTTTTTTAGTAGGCCCTATTTTTGATTCGGTGGCTCTGAATTGTCAAAACACCATTCAAACACAATTCAAACTGCTTGCTACGGATGCGAAAAACATAGAAAATTGAACCCGATCCGATTTTTTTATGATGGGCGAAAGTTTCGGAGGCAGTGTGCAAGCGTGATTGGGTCATTAGCATTCGGTGCCATTTGAGTCCTCATGACATAATGTGGTATATTTTGAGTAAAAATGGGTTAATACTTGTTTTTAAATGATCATCTTAAATACTTAACCCCCCTTTAACATAGAACACAATACTATGTACCCAGGATTAATTAATTAAAAAATATTGACCCTGATTTTAGTGCAAGTAGACTAAACTGCCATGTCCCCAAGTAAGCTTGTATAACTTCAGCCACAAATATAATAAAAATCTAATAAATTCGAAGTTTTTAAATATTGTTGTATATTCTTATTTATAATATTCCACAACAAATATACATTTTTTGTTAGTAATACATTTTGAATGCTTAAAGTCTTTAAAATATGTGTCCCTTAATTGAATGTCCCCCCTGTTACTCTGATGGAAAATCCCTCTGAACATGCCCCTTGACTGTTATTCTAATCACATGACTTTCAGGAATTTAAATACTTTTTGGTGGCAAATTCTCTTCAAGAAGCAGAGGAAGTATCACTCCTTAATTCACCCTTTTTTCAATGATTAAGAATGATTCACTGATGTGGTAAAGCATAACATGTCCACCCTGTTTTGCACAGTAACAGGGGTGGACATGTTGTAACAGAGTATTTTAAGTTATCTAAAAAATGTTTAAGTTTGAATGTTGATGTGGACATGTGTCTTTCTTCATCAGGGGGTGCCAGGGTAAACGAGTTGGTGACATTTATTGTTGTTCAGTGGTGTGATGTCCACCCTGTTACCCCTTTGTCCACCCCTCTGTCCACCCTGTTACCTCTGTGTTGGTTTAAGTTAATAAAATAAGTTCAACAAATGTTCTGCATATTTTTGAGGTTAATTTTAGGGAACGAAATGGCAAAATGAAATAATTTAAAAATGGGGCAAAATTCCATTGAAATATCTTTTTATTCTAAAAGAAATGTGTTAAAATTACCACTGTGCCTTACAATACAACAACTTTTTTCAAGATAATGCTTGTTAATGAATACTAAATTAAAATACATTTGCATGGTGAAGTGAGGGACATGTTAGCTCTTAGAAAATGTAAATATTACAATAATTGTGAATTAAAAACATGTATTAATTGAGAGGAGAATGTCCGGTAACAGGGTGGACATTTGGCCTTTGCATGTGTGAAGAATTGGGTCAAAATTATTAAAGAGTCATATCCTGAGCTGGACCAATATATTTTTCTTTATAGTGTAACAAGCCATTATTCAGAAAAAAAGTATCAAATTATGGAAATTTTTACTTTTTTTGATAGAAATTTACCAAGCTGAAATGGCACCGACTAGTAGGAATGACCTACATATTGACATAACGTGGCGTCGTATTAATTTTTTAACGTGCGAAAATTTCGGACGTGAATTTCTGACTCAGTGTGAAACGCTTTTCTCGTTCTGCGTCTATAGGCCTTTATCACAGTCTGCATGTCGTCACATCCTGCTCCGATTAGTAGCGTAAACAAAGAACGTATATTTACAAGAAGTGAAAACCAATAGAACGTTCCATTGCAACACCAGCGCCCAGCAGCAGCGCTGTGCTTCCGCCATTTTGGGGTGAAAGCCACTCGGCAGTCATATATTATACATATATTTAGTCCAGTGCAGAGGTCATTTTTATGTTGAAATAATTATGTAAAAAGAGGGGGCAGCGCCAGATAATTTTTAACGCAGGTGCCGAGGGGGTGCTAGATCATTGACAGGGGGAGCTGCGCACTTATAGCCTATATTGTATACTATTATTAAATGAGCAAAATTTCAATATTTAATATTCAATAATTTTAATTATCAAAACTAAAGTTTTAATTTTACTAAATCGAACAAGCACAACATTCAGCATTCAATCAAATATATTTAAAGATTTATTATTAACTTTATTATATATTAACTCTCTGGGTCTTTGCGTTCCAGAGATACGAGCGATTTCTTCTGAGATCATGACGTCACCGGCGTCCGCAATTTTGCAGCGCGCCCGATTGTTTTCTGCTAATATCTCCGCGAAAACACCACCAAAAACTATGTAACTTATATGGTTCTTTTCAGCTCGACTAGATGGTCCCAACGAGCTCGGTGCTCCCCGAATCCGCCTAGTATTCGCCGAGATATTTGCGTAATAGACGGTATTGTCTGTGAGAACGAGCACGAGCGCTCTTATAAAAATTGGTTGCAATCTGAAACATCACCACTAGAGGCCGCTAATTGTTACATAGAGCACCTTTAAGGTTAACAACATAGACTGTAAAAAATATGGACGTAGTGTCCGTGACGTCACTCGTAGGTTTCTGAAGAGCGTTTTTGAAGCCTAAAGTGGGCGGGGCCAACCGTCGCCATCTTGGCAGAGCGTCATCTCTCGTCACTCCCGGATAACAGAAAATGGGCAAAGAGGCGGGACATGGGTGGAGCTGAGGTGCTACTGGCCTCGTGCTAAAGTGGCAGCAACAGTCAAATTTCATGTTTTTCCCCTTCGAAATACTATAAAAGTTAAAAGACGTAACTAAAAATGAGATTGTGTATCGTGATGCATTATTATTCTGCTAACGTTATTAAAAATGCAGATGCAGTAACTTACAATGTTGCTCTGAGTCTTGTGACAGTGATTCATGCGCATATACATGTCAGTCAGCGCGGCATCGCACGTCAAGTTCAAAAATAGATTTATTCAGTCCATTTTAAAATATGATTTTGGCCGCCTCACAATTTCTCAAATGGATTAAACCAAAGATATTACCTCAGAAGTTCAAGTAAATGCATTAGAAATCCGTGCTCATTCAAGGCTGTGCATCTATTGCATGGACGGACAGAAAGCACTGACACCTGCAGGATTTCATCTGACGGTACTTTTTATTTAACACAAAGTTAATTAAGCATATCTGTTCCGTGAGCGCAACAGTAACTTACCGCATAACGAGTGTATAGTCTCTATATCTATAGACGTTTTTAAATCTAAACTCCAAAAAGCAACAACATTTTCAGACATCCACTAGTGCATGCGAGGAAAACAACTGGAAATACAGCGCTGGTTGTTCTCTCCATACTCGACGGAATCCCACAGCATGGGCGAAGGTATAATGCGTTTATTAAATTGTATGAAATAATCCCGAAAAAAGCAAAAACACGGCAGAGATGGCAGATGGTGAGTACAGCAGCTGCTGGAATTAGCTGAGGACGACGCTAACAGACACCAGACAAACAGCTGTCACTCAAGTGACCACGCCCTTAATTATGCAGAACTTTAAATATTAATCAACTAAACGGATGAGTTATAAAAAAATTCACCCCCCTCACAGTTGTTATGAATGGCAAAATTAGCTGTATAGATCAAAGCCACATGGAGAACCAGGCTTTAAACATGTTTTTTTCTGCTGTAAAGTTGGTCATTTTAACATGGGGGAGATACAGATTTGACTCACTTCTGCAGCCAGCCTCAAGCGGCCAGTCGATGAATTGCAGTTTAACTCACTTCCGTGTTGGTTTCAAGAGAGAGACGGGGAGGTTGCCGCTTGGTTAACAAGCAGCGCGCAGCTCAAGTTACTGCCAGAGGAATAATCAAACGGATTTATGTTTATATTTAATGTTATTTTCTTTATTTTTGCATTATATTATCACCTATGCTATGATTCTCCACAGTGTCACTGCACTCAAACACGGATGATACGTTACGATGATCAAACGAGTTATTTTTGAATAATTGTCTATGGACTGGAATTATTCCTTAATCACCATAAAATAGAGTTTAGTCGTTATTATAATTTTACGATTTGTCTAATTCTAATGCTCTTTAATGTGTGAGATGTTGTTTGTATTCTATTCTTGCAGTTCTTCAGTAAAATAAGGTGATCAGATTCTGTAATCTGTAATATTACACATTTTTTTCTGTTTCACAATACTCAATTAATGATCGAGGCTGTGAGGGACATGCATCTCTTCAATGGGCTGTACTGTTATTTAATAATACAGAATCTGATCACCTTATTTTACTGCAGAACTGCAAGAATAGAATACAAACAACATATCACATTAGAATTAGACAAATCGTAAAATATTAATTACAACTAAAGTCTATTTTATGGTGATTAAATTAAAGGTTAGGGAAAACTTATTGTATTAAACAATAATGTTCGCATTTTTTCATGCAGTTACTTTACGATGCTGTCATCAAATTTAAATAAAGGAATAATTTCAGCCCACAGACAATTATTAAAAAATAACTGGTTTGATCATTGTAACGTATCATCCGTGTTTGAGTGCAGTGATACTGTGGAGAATCATAGGTGATAATATAATGCAAAAATAAAGAAAATAACATTAAATATAAACATAAATCCGTTTGATTATTCATCTGGCAGTAACTTGAGCGGCGCGCTGCTTGTTAACCTTAATCATCGGCAGCGCTGACAATCGCGTCTATCTGATAATGTTACTCATTAGAATGAAAGATGACATACTGTACATAGTAGGGTATTATGTAAGTCTAAATAAACTGTTTTAAATACTGACGTTTATTGTAAAGTTAAACTAAATTAGTTTAATTTTCTTCTCAAAACTGCCGTCCTTCCATTGACGATAATGCAGGCGGAAACTCCTTTACGCTACCCTGTAGGATTTAGGATCGGTCAACGAGAGAGGTAATATTTGGCCGCAGGGAGTTTCACAGATCACAGATCCTCTGCACATCGCCAGCTATACAGTTCTACCAGATTTGTAACATTTTGTCAGAAAACATTCAGAAAGCAGACATTCAAAAAGCAAAACTGATTTATGTTTGATTCTAATAACCTGATTCGAACAATATTCTGTTATCTTTTCGTTCTCATGGACCTAATTATCTGCACTGTTTTTAATTCTACTCTTAAAAAATGATGGGTTGTTCCAACGTGTTTGGGTCAAACCCAACCGTTGCTTTAAATTAATCAGTTTCGGTAGGCTAGCCTAAATTTAAATCAACAGTTTGTCCATATTTGATCCGAAAAACCCAGCAGTTTTTGTTAGGCTACTTGTTTGCTACTTGTTTTTGAATATGATGGTCTAATGTCTTTTCTTCTTTTTTGTAGCCAAGAGTGCTCGAATGTAGCCTATAGCCTGTATAGCCTACTATTAATTATTCATAGCCTAGGTAACAAAGGTCAATAGTAATAAAAAATGAATTCATATGAAATATAGCCTACTATTTTCAGTCGAGGCTTGTCACGGAGGTAACATCTAATTACAACCCCGAACATCGCAACAGACATTTAAGATGGACTAAAATCTTGAATTACGGCATGTAATTAATGGTTAATGAAATAAAATAAAACATTTACTCACTTTCTTGCCTTTAAATAAAGCTGTCCAGCGTTGAATGCGTCTCTGTGGAGCTATCTGAATGTAAGAATGTTTGTGAACTGGCAGAGCAACTAGCCTACTAATCTTGTCACACAACAACTGGCTAGATCAATCACTTCTCAGTTCACACAAAAATTAGTGACATCGACGGTGCGGGCTATTTTGATTCCCATCACCATCATAGTTATTTTACTATAATTCAAACTAGAATGCCCCAAATACTACAATTTAATTTATATTTTAAAATAATTTGAAATTAATTAATCATTAATGCCCCCGCTAGCTTTTACCCCGTTTGAACTGTTTATTTTACAGTAGGTTACCTAATTAAAGTAAGTAGATAATTTAGTAGCCTACTTTAATTTATGTTGTGCCATTTCTACAGTCACACACACACACACACACATACGCGCGCGTAAATCCAAATGCATATTTATCTTTGCGCATCAACGTCCATCCCTGCTTGATCGAAGATTTTTTACATGTCAGTTACCCCTCCCTTTCCCATATTGTGTAACATTATGCAAACATTGTGCAGAAGTTTGAAAACACTACAAACTCACCCCAAAGCAATTTTTAAAGCTCAAGCAATTCTCTTCAGAACCGTTTGGGCTGCATTTTTTGCATTTCTTTATACCAAAAACCAGAAGCATGCATTGATTTTTATTTCTGAGATCTCTTGATAATGTTCTTTGGTCAGCATACTCCGGTGTGTGAGCAGGTAAAACCAGTTCCACAAGTTGAGGGACAAACATTAAATTGTCTTTGGTTTGGGGAGACATGAAGCTTTCAGCACTCGGATGCTATTCAGATGACAAGAAATAAAACATATTGCTGAGTATTGGATATATTTCCTGGCCATAATATATCTATACAGACCTCAATAAATACTTATAAGAAATACGAGGAACCTGCCAACCTGACCAATTAGGTAAGTTTCACCTTTTATATTCAGTGGACTGTTTAATTGTCTTATGTAGGCTACTCGGTGTGTACTTAAATTCGATCAGTGTAATCAACGTAATGTTTTTCCCTTTGAAATGTAACGTTTATAAAATATTGTGATAGTGGACTATTGGTGAAACAGTTTAAATGAAATAAGTTATAGCATATAGCCTATTTGAAACAGTTAAATCAATTAACCCTCTGATGCATTAATTTGTCTATAAAATAATGAAGTAAAAAAAAAATATTCACGTAAAAACAGTAGCCTAAAGGTTTAATTATTTTCCCAAAAGGATTTAGGCTATTTTTAAATTAATGATGCGTATTAAAAATAAAAACGAATACAGCAAAAGTTATGTCGAAGTTACACTGCGCTTTTATTGAGCTATATGATTTGAATTACTAATCGAAAGTCGAGTTTAAAGTGACAATTCATACAGAAAGGACAGAAATATGTAAAAGTTATACATTCGATTGTGATGAGTAGCCTACATTTTTACAGTGCGGTGGTTTGAACCTACAGCTATGGCACTATAATGAAAATCATGCATATGTCTTTTTAGTAATCAAACTTCATTCGGAACATTACGCCAGCAAACGATGAACGCCTTCAACAGACTGGCACGTAGCTACATCACATTGTCTTTAAGCTTCATGGCCATCTTTCTTCTGTACACTCAAAACGCCCCGATGGACGATACCACAGACGCATTTGATGATATAATATTCGAACCTTCATGCTCCTGTAAAACTTGCGTCATGGGATTTCTGGACGATGACTGGTTCATTTATCGGTACAATCCCACCATACCAACTCTCCTCAACAGAAAAAACAGCGTGTTACCTGGAGACACGAACAAATGGTGGAGGGTAAGAATTTAAAATATTTATGGTGGGGTCCTATGATTCACTGTACGCCGAATGTACGCCAAAACCTGTTGTGTGTGTGTGTGTGTGTGTGTGTGTGTGTGTGTGTGTGTGGTGTGTGTTGTGTGTGTGTGTGTGTGTGTGTGTGTGTGTGTGTGTGTATGCGCAAACAAACGTTTTAGATATTTTACGTATTATTAAACGTTATATTAGATATTAAACGTTTTAGATACGATTTAGATATTTGTGATAGCTACAGATTCCCTCATGAATTTTATCCTGTAGAACATGATAGCCCCATTACATTATTTATTTCTTCTCTTTAACTCCTATTATCATTACAGTTTTGGATTTTGAACTCAAGTTTATAAGTTTTCAAAAATGAATCCAAGTAATCCATTCTTTTAACCATTTATGAGTTGAAACAAAGGTTATCTTCCAATTGAGTTTACTCCTTTTTTTTTTATGGCGGCAGGTTTCTAGTTCAACCAACTGAAAATTTTACAATGGCAGTTTTCAATTTATGAGTAGTTCTTTTCATTTGACATATTCTGTGCCAGAATAATTACTGCTCTTCTTCTAGATTTCTGCATATACATCCTGCTAACAACATACAGGTACATCAAGAATTACTAGTTTAGTAAGCTTAACTTTCTGATGTATGTTGTTATCAGGATGTATATGCAGAAATCTAGTCAGGCAGCCAGTTGAGGAACACCCTAATTTGAAGGTGAAAAAAAACAAACATTATAGCCTTCTTATCTTGATGATCTTGGTTAAACAATTTTTTTTTTTTTATCTCTATAGGGTCTACAACCATCAAAGCTCAGAGTCAACTACACAGAGGTGGTGGACCAGCTGTTTTCTCTCTTCCCCCATGAAGAACACTACTCAGACGCCGGTCCAGATCGCTGCAGAACATGTGCTGTGGTGGGAAACTCTGGGAACCTCCTCAGATCCAACTATGGTCCACTGATAGACAGCCATGACTTAGTCATAAGGTATCAGAAGAACAGATTATTACACAGAATAAATCTGATGAATGTTCTCTATACAGAAGTGGTTCTCAACCCTGTTCGTGGTATATCTTCAGCAATGATCTTCTTTTGTTAGCCTCTCAATACCTGTTGCCTGTTTTTCTCCAGGATAAATAAAGGCCCGACAAAAGGTTACGAGAAGGACGTGGGGTCTAAGACCACTCACCGGATTCTGTATCCCGAGAGCGCTGTGGACTTGGATGACAACACCCATCTGGTGCTTTTTCCCTTTAAGATTCGTGACATGCAGTGGCTCATAAGCACCTTCACCACTAGACACATCACACGGTGAGTTACTGTTTAATAAAACAATAAAAAAATCATTAAGTAAAGTTTATTTATAAAGCGCTTTTCACAGATAAAATCACAAAGTGCTGTACAAGAGGATAAGTAAAACAAACAATATAAAATGTATATACATGATTAAAGTGACACTAGTGAAAACCCATCAACCAAAAGCCTTCCTAAAATGAAAGCAAATAAATGATTATCTATATCTTTTTGTTTATCAGCACCTACACACGAGTCAAATCTTCAATCAAAGCAAACGAGAAAAAGGTAAGCGTGTCATTAAATCAATGTAAATTAAACACATTTTTAAGCCCGTATAATTCATAAATGTATTGGTTTCTGTCCAGGTGATGATCCTCCACCCTGCTTTTATAAAATACGCCTACGAGAAATGGCTCCAGAAAATTGGCAAATATCCTTCTACTGGCTTCATTACAACAGTATTTGCCCTGCATATCTGTGATCAGGTAAAACTGTTTGCATTTTTCACATGACTCTTCAGTTTAAGATTGCAAATGATATCAACAGTTTCTGTAAATAAAAAATAAAAAAAGTAATTTGCATTTGCAAATATAATCTTAATTTAAATTGAATCCCTCCCAAACTAAGTGCAAATAGCAATACATGTATTTTTCTAAAAAAGCATATTTATTTTTGCACTAAGTGCAAGTAGCGTTGAATTTGAAATAAAACACTATGCAATAATTACATATTATGATTACATTTATTGCATTATTGGGACATTACTTGTACTTGACATTACCTCCCCTTCACTCAATTTCCACTATTAAATGCTCGCTAGGCACTTTATTTCCACTGTTCAAATATTTTCTTAATCTCTATTTAAAATAAACACTACTCATAGGCCTACTGTATGTTCCTGGATTAACATCTTTGTTGAGCCTGGTCTGGAAAAAACATTCCAGTGAAGCAATCTGATTTGAGGGACAAGTTTACAGTAGGCTTACAACCAGGGTTAGGTGCATATACATCAGTGTTATTCACCTCACCTGTCATTTCCCTCTGATTTTAGAAATAAGTTATGGGAAGGTCATCGATTTAGGGATAGGGTTAAGTACTTTCGGACAGGAATATTGTTTCCAGTTTTAACAAAATATGTTGATCCAGGAACATGCCTTGCTTGGCAAAAACATTTTGTATTTGCATATAAAGAGTGCTCTTGTTTTGCATTAAGCTATTCATCTCATGCGAGATGAAACTCACTACATGAGGTGAGTTCTCCTACATAAACTCCTAACAGCTCTTTCTTTTACACAGGTGAATCTCTTTGGGTTTGGAGCTACAAGCAACGGAACCTGGCATCATTACTTTGACAAATCTCACACTAACTTTAAAGGCGGCCCTCATAAAGGAGACATTGAAAACAAAACAATGCATCAACTTCAGCACAGAAACAAGATTTCAATATATAAAGGGTATTGATGAAGAAAACTGTTCTTACATTCAATGAAAGATTTCAGGATGGATTAAGTCCTGATATTGCTACATAAAGGAATGTAAAAATGAATATAATAAATAAATGTCAATGTCTTTAATATAAATATTGGCTTACAATGTAAATGGTTTGAGAGCTGTAGAACGTCATGCTCTTTTTTTTTTATTTATAATGCCCTACTGTACACATTGTAATATGTTGTTAATGTACTAATATATAAGACATCTGGAATGTTAAAGTTTGTGGATCACTATCTATCATAACTTGTATTATAAAAAAATAAAAAATTACAAGGTTGAGCCTTTGCATGCATGCATTTTGCTTTATTTAAAGGAGCTGTATGTAAGATTGTGGCCAAAACTGGTACTGCAACCACTTTCAAATTACTGTAGAGCGGTGCATCCCCTCCCCCTCCTCCCTGACTCGAGGTTGCCAGATAGGCTGCAGGATCCAGCAGGAACGTGTGTATGCCGGATGCCGCAACACTACTGACTTTGTGATTGGTAGATAGGTGGAGGGTGGCACAACAGACACAACACAACATGACATCAACATCAGTTAAGGGCTGCAACTTCACTTTTTAAATGGACAATATCCTGGCCGGTTTACTGTTGTCAGTGATATAAGTATTTGAAACGAACATGATTTCTTAATGTCTAGTGACATATCAGGGCCATTTTATGATTAAATGAAATACATTGCTTACATACAGCTCCTTTAAAACATTATTTTGTTTGTTTGCATAAGGGCAGATGAATCCGGTTTTCTTACTGATCATAAAACATTCCTTACTAGGCCTAACAGATTTAACATGAGATTATTTAGAAGGAAATGATTCTCAAGGTTACTGTAGCTTTACCCATTAATACAGTAGACACGGTAGCCTACTTCCTTGAGAATAAATTCCAGCACAGCGCTACAAATAACCCTTCACAATAGATAATACTTTAAAATGAGTTCTGTTAGAGCGTAACTGAGTCCACTGAGGATGAGTTGTGTAGTAGCCTACCCAATTGCGTTTTTTTTTTTTTATTATTAAAGCAGGCTAAATGTGAATGAATACAACATAAACAGAACAAAAGAATGACCTGAACAAACTTAAGACTTGGCTTGAGCATAGACTTGACGCAGCATAAACTCATGGAACCGCTGTTACACAAACAAAAGGCCTGTTTGAGATCAATCAATCAGAATGACCTGAACAAACTTAAGACTTGGCTTGAGCATAGACTTGACGCAGCATAAACTCATGGAACCGCTGTTACACAAACAAAAGGCCTGTTTGAGATCAATCAATCAATCAGTGGTTGACCATTGTTCTGAATGATATAATTTAAAAGAAAACTAAAAGACATCAAACAATATGTCAATAAGACAAACACACAATTGATGTTTAGACAAAATCTGCGATGAACTAAATCTTTGTAGAACCGATCACCGATGATCTACGTGAGATGCATGCCGGTTAAAAATGTGTCTGTGTGGTCTTACCAAGCGGCAACATTCTAATTTGATAAATGACAAATTAGAGTTCTCCGTTTAACGTCCACCTTTATATCAGACCATTTCTATTTAAGGTAATTTACAGCGACTTACAGATCCAACGCATTGACGGCATCAGCCAGACTCTCACACTCATATTTTTTCCTTTTGTTATTAATTCTGGAGTACAAAGTTCCAAATAAAATATTTTTTCTCGTTTCTACCTCCGATAGTAGCACCTCCAATTCACTTTCTGTAAAGTTTTGTTTCTTGCCACTTGCTTTAGCCATTTTCTTACTGCTTTCTTTTGCCAAAGTGGGCTCATTACCATATTTAAATTTATTTAATTAAGGGTGGGGCGTTGTGCTCGTGCATGTGCGCTAAATTTTACGTCAATTGGGATGTACAAAGAGAATATGCGTGGGATCCTTCGTACGCAGACATTCATACATCTGTTTTTTTTTTTTTGTGCGTACGCACATTTACAGCTTTGTCCGTACGCAATGTTTAGTATGAATTCAACGCAAGTCTTTGTACATGAGGCCCCTGGTGATTAAAACTGGCTGTAATGTCAGAGAGTTTGATCATATTTACCAGGGGTAATTCTGGCCATGACTGTATATATATTAGAAAAATCACTTTGCCTAAAATTTTATTTTAAAAAGTTGTTAAAACCACAGATATGACAAAATTATTTTCGTAATTTCTAGCTAGCTAGCGAGTCGCCATTTTGGAGTGACGTCACAGCCTACGTAACGGGGTTGGTTGGTTCCGTTGGTGAGTGAAGCGTTCCTGGACCGGACTGAATACGCACTTGATTTGAAATGGAGGAGGACTAACTGGAAAGACCTGTTGAGTCTGTGTGTCCCATTGCGTACGCATTTGAGCCAATATGGTGTGGGAACCGAGCAGTGGTACGTCGCTATGTCGAACAGCCGGTGGTGGTTTGGGGCGAAGAGCGGGTTGGCAACACTACCTGGTGTCAGTGTGGCTGTTGTACTGCGATGTCCACCGTGTCAGAGTCCGTCTGCTGTCAAGAGGCTGATCTTGACCAAATTACTTTATTTGGAGTTTTATTAACATAAGAGTAATATGTGTAACAGTAGGGATGTTTGTTACGCTTCTGAGGGATATTAATATATATATTTTTTTTTTCTCACTAGTGCCCATTCTTTTAACTAATGTTATAGCATATTAATATTTTAAGTTATTCTGTCAAAGAGTATATTATAGTTATGTTTATATCGTCGTCAGTGTGTGTCAAGTCAAGTCACCTTTATTTATATAGCGCTTTTTACAATACAAATTGTTTCAAAGCAGCTTTACAGAGATAACAGGAAAATAATGTTGTAATAGTATTGTTAAATTCAAAATTAAATGTTAAATGTGTGTGTGTATATATATATATATATATATATATATGGTAATGAGCTGGACATCAGCCAATCATTTTTGCAAGCCAATTCAGGGGTGGTAAAAACAACAAAAAGGAAACCAGTCAGGCGTACAGCGGTGTCCTGAATGAACGTTCAGACGGTCGAAAAAAAGACACTTTGGGTCGAAAAGAAGTAAGATAATGTTCCAAATGTGTTTAACGTTAGTCCGTGATGGCTACGATATTTCTTGCCACTAGACGAAAGCCATGTATCCCACATGCTAAAAAACTTTATTGCACGAAGAAGAAACGATGGTGAGGAAGACAACTTCATTTTCGATAACTTTTTGAGGATTATCTAACGTTTGGAATCTGGAGTGAAGTGTAAGCCTGACTGCTATGGAAAGTTGGAGTCACGGTATATTTCTTCGAGGTTTCCATCAACGGTGTTGACCTTCCTCTAAGCTACCTGTCTTTCACTGTCTCTTCCATTAACTTACCTCTGTCTTTCGCCTCTGTCTTTCGCTATATTTGTCTTTCACTATCTCTGTCATTCACTATCTTTGCCTTTCGCTATCTCTGTCGTTCACTATCTCTATATCTTTCTCTATCTCTATATCAGCCCAGAGCCTTTAAAGCCAACCAACCCCATGACATCACAGGTTATAATACTGCACAATGGCGGCGCCCTTGCCGCGAATTATAACGGTGTTTCTTTTATCTTTTATGTTCGCATTTGTCATGTTTCTTATATAATTGTTGATTATAGTGGACATCCATCTTGTTAATCATGTAAACTTGATTGATTGCTTCATTTCCCCTTTAAGGATTATACTATGCTAACCACAGAATTTACACAGGCATATAAACGTGTAAAAATAGCTGTTTTATCTATGAAGTAACAATGCGAGGGGAATGACTCAGGAGCAAAGGTCAGTTCAGAGGAACTTTAGGTGTGGTTCTCTCCAGCCATCCTGGGCTTGGAAACAGCAGATGCGACAACTCAACGGGACTCTCCTGTCAGCAAGTATGTAAAAATCATATGTACAAATTGTTTATTTAAACATATAAAACCACAGCATCACACCTTGTTTGGCCAAATGTTAATTTAACAATACATATTTGTTTGTTCATTGTTGCGGTAAAAGCAGATGGATGAGATGAAGTGTAATCTGTCATCACCCGACTTTGATTTGTCTCAAACTGATCCGTATGCCTACATTTGTTAAAGTAACAGGCGGCTGTGTTTTTTTGGACTCAAAGCCTTAACTAGGACTAATTCATTTGCTATCTAATAGTGGTGTCGAAAGTACAATTGCTTTATAAAACGACTATAAAACAATAAAAAATATTAAACAATCGTTCAAAATATTATATTTGGTCCACCTGTTGTACTGGGGATCACCGCACGGAGCCCCCAGCTTATTTCGTAGCTTACCTTCATATATGAAGGGTTGTCCATTGTTCGCCACCTATGGACGTGGTTGGTAGCGGTCAACACACACACACACACACACACACACACACACACACACACAACACACACACACACACACACATACAACACACCACACACACACACACACCTAATGTTTGGGAAAGACAACTGGTGCTGCTGCCACCCCTTGTAAAGGAGTGTTGTTCTTAAATTACTGTTGCTTATTGATCGAGGCTGCATCTGAAATCGCATACTGTCTTGAGTAGGTACTTATTTGAAGTAATTATTTCACAGCCCTTAAAAAAGTATGTTCTATAGTATGAATGTAATCTGGACATACATTCGCCATGCTCTCATCATCACATGACCTATACTGGCGTCAATTGCGTCGCTTTACTGCTATTCACAAATCCGTTCCTGTGGCATCATAGTAAAGTGTCCATTGTATGCACACTTCAAAATCTTGCCGGAAGTTGGTCATCCAGGTATTTTTTGTCTACTCTTTTATGAGTACTGTAAATTCGGACACACTTCTTTTGTCACATACTGTTTTTCGCCTACTATATAGTATGAAAGTATGTGATTTCGGATACAGCCTGAGATTCCATGGGCAGTAGAGAAAATCGCTGACACGTGTGTGTGTGTGTGTGTGTGGGGGGGGGGGGGGTTGTGTGGGAAAATGTTAATGATTTACACTGGTATTTCAGTTCTAGGCAGGTCAGGATGAAGAAGATGCACATTTGTATTGATGATTGTAATTTGATTATTTTATATACATTGTGGATATTTGTGTTTTAAAAATCCTTTTTTTAAAAAAGTTATTTTTTTATTCGGGCTAGTTAATTAATTTCGGACACCAAATATGAAGGTCCCTGCAGAGGCCACAGGGATTTTGATATTTTGCAAGCCCTGCTATGCCATGCAACCCACAAAAATACCTTTTTTTTTCATCAGGAGAGGAGCAAAGATGTGCAGGATAATGCATTTTAGGCAGTCCTATATGGCAGCTGTCATATGTGTGATCATAATCTGCATGATTCTGGTGTTCCAAACCCCCGTGGATGAGTTCTCTACAGGCGTATGTGCATGTAAAGACTGTGTCAGAGAGCAGACTCACAGTGCTTGGTTCAATGAACTCTATGATCTCTCTATTCAACCACTGCTCAGCCGGGAAAATTACGTGCTCAGTGAAGATATCTACAAGTATTGGACGGTATTGATCTTACATTTCTTTTAGCCTTGCAAGGTGATGAATTAAATAACTGTAAAATAGCATTGAATCTTTTCCAAAAACTGGCGAGATGCTATGTAGGCAGCATTTTAAGACAGCACAGTTGTGCTCACAACAAAGTTGTTCCAAAACATGGGAAGCATGATTATGTTTTTGCTCACATTATTGCATAGAATGTCCCAGAATGCATTATGATGATCTCAATGAAAGAAATCCATCCAAGATGGTGGACTAATCCGTTAAGTTAATCATTAATGTTACTGTTTACCCCATATTTGCATGTGCTATGTATTTATATTCTTATGAGTATCATGTCATTCCCTTGGCAACATGTTCTTGGGAAATTCTGTTGAATTAATTTTACTCGAGTTTCTCGTGCTCTTCAGCTCACTAGGTTTTGGAACAGAAGTCCAGTGCAAGTGTGTCAACATTTGTTGATTAGTTTGTCTGTGAACCTCAAAATACTAAAACCTCTTACATTGAAGTCTGTTTTGCATTATATTCCAGGGCCTTCAGAAACATAAGAACAAAAGCAACTACACAGTAGTGGTGGAGAAGATGTTTTCTCTCTTTCCAGATAAAACACAATACTTAGATGCTAGTCCAAAACGCTGCAGGACTTGTGCTGTGGTAGGAAACTCGGGGAACCTTAAAGGATCCCGTAATGGACATCTCATAGATCTTCATGACTTTGTCATTAGGTAAAGAATGATATGTAACAGAATTTGTTTGACTGTTTTTGTGAGACTCCTCACTCTTGATTTCCAAGACATGATCAAAACTGTGTATTTGTTCAGTGTCACTTTTAGCCATAAACTTTGCAAGCTTTGCAGTCTGCTGTAATTCTTTGCCCAGTAAAGCTTCTCTTCATAAGCTAAAAAACACACCATTTAAATGGATTTAAATTTGGTTGACGATGTAGTCATTTTGTTTTTACATGATGATCTTTCACATGTTTCTTGACCCAGTCATGCTTTGTTAAGCCAGGATAAATATGGGCCCAACAAAAGGTTATGAGAAGGATGTGGGTTTTAAGACCACTCACCGGATTATCTATCCTGAGAGCGCTGTAGACGTGGACAAATCAGCTTACCTGGTCCTTTCCCCATTCAAGATTCTGGATATGGAGTGGCTCATCAGTGCCTTCACCACTAAGAACATCACAAGGTGAGAAACAAATAATTGAGCAATGTTTCTCAATCTCAAATGGCTGATACACTCTGACAAATAAAGGTTCTTTGTTGGAATCTATGGTTCCTTGAAAAACATTCATGGAAACTTATATGATTTGTGATTGTGTTTTCCTTTGATTGTTGGGGGTGAAATATCCCCAAGGAAGTATTACGTTGTTACCTTGAGTGTCAAAATATTTGCTATTTAGTTGATAGGGTAGCCTATATGTTCATTGAGTCAAAATATTTGAGTAAACACATTCAGGAATACCAGTACCCCGACACCACACTGGCTATATTCATTAAAATAACGTGTGTGGTGTGTGTGTGTGTGTGTGTGTGTGTGTGTGTGTGTGTGTGTGTGTGTGTGTGTGTTGTGTGTGTGTGTGTGTGTGTGTGTGTGTGGTATAGATGAGTGGCATCACTAGATCTACTGCAAAAACTAAATTTATGCCAATGATACACCAAAAGGTCCGACCTCAACACACTAGGCACCCACCCTCAAGACGCTCAACTCCCGAGCCCTAAAATCCCCTGACATCACTGCATCGTACCATCGCTGCTTGGCTGATAACCTTTCCTCCGCTCTCATTCATCCCCTACACAATACAGCGGTAAGCGCATGGGCTAACCTTAGCTCAGCTATACAACAAGCTGCTACTGATACAATTGGTTTCACTTCCAAACATCACCAGGACTGATTTGACGACAGCTCCCCGAAATACTCAACATTCTGGAGGAGAAGTGTAAAGTGTAAATTTCTGTGCTCACACTGGAGTAATATCCGTGCTGAGGTGCAACGGCGGCTTCGCATAATGGAAAATGACTGATGGCTTAGAAAAGCCCATGAAATCCTCTCTGTGGCTGGGAAATTATTAACGAGGGTCATGCTGTTCCTACTTACCAAGAACATCACAGAAAGTATCCTTCCTGAGTCACAGTGAGGCTTCTGGAAGTATCGGTCCA
The DNA here is from genome assembly GCA_036326025.1 of Chrosomus eos. Taxonomy (NCBI): domain Eukaryota; kingdom Metazoa; phylum Chordata; class Actinopteri; order Cypriniformes; family Leuciscidae; genus Chrosomus; species Chrosomus eos. The sequence continues at coordinate 35,193,829 of CM070827.1, read as the reverse complement.
CCTCCGACAGGATCTTGTCCTGCGCCAATTGCAGGAGAAGGCCAGAGAACAGAACAAAGACCTGTTCATTGCCAGCAGCCATATCACACTGTAGCCCAAGACTGGTTGCCCACTGAAGCTAAGTAGGGCTGAGCCTGGTTAGTACCTGGATGGGATATCTCCTGAGAAAACCAGGGTTGCTGCTGGAAGAGGTGTTAGTGAGGCCAGCAGGGGCGCTCTCCCTGTGGTCTGTGTGGGTCCTAATGCCCCAGTATAGTGACGGGGACACTATACTGTCAAAGAGCACCGTCCTTCGGATGAGACGTGAAACCGAGGTCCTGACTCTCTGTGGTCACAAAAAATACCAGGATGTCTTTCAAAAGAGTAGGGGTGTAATCCCGGCATCCTGGCCAAATTTGCCCAGTGGCCTCTGTCCATCATGACCTCCTAATCATCCCCATACACTGATTGGCTTCATCACTCTGTCTCCTCTCCACCAGTAAGCTGGTGTGTGGTGGGCATTCTGGCGCAATATGGCTGCTGTCGCATCATCCAGGTGGATGCTGCACATTGGTGGTGGTTGAGGAGATTCCCCCTTCTGTGTAAAGCACTTTAAATGCCGAGAAAAGCGCTATATAAATGTAATGAATTATTATTATTTTATTATTATTGCCTCCATCTACCTGGCAAAGGCTTTTGACACCATGACCAAGCCCTTTGGGTCATTCTGAAAAAGTTTGGGGTGCCACCAAGTTCCCTTTCGAGGGAACTCAACACTGCGTCGAGAACTCGACACTTTGGGGACGCTCCCTTAGCGTGCGCCTCTGAAGTAAGAATGAAACTATTCCAATCCTGATTGGCGTTGCACCCTGACGTAACATGTGACGCAAAAAGGATGGGCTACAGGTCTCCTATCAAATTTTAAAAGATTGTCTTGCCACCTATCAAAAGTCAGTCAGTGATGCAAAATCTCAATATCTTTCAAATTTAATTGCTATGAATGCAAACAGGCCACAAGTTCTTTTTAAAACTAAAAAATAAGTTCTTAATCTAGCCACCTGCTCAGCTCCTGTTGGCAATCTCGAGACCTGTATAGAATTCTTAGGTTTCTTTGTACAGAATATACTAGATATCAGATCTCACCTCTCTCCTTCTGACACGGCTGTCTCTCCCCTGATCTCTCCTTCTAGTAATTTTACTAGCTTTAAACCAGTGTCTCAATCTCAATTAAGTGCATTAATCTCTAAAATGAAATTGACATACTGTCAATCTGATGTATTGTCTGGCCGTTTGCTTAGAGAGGTATTAGACACTATTAGCCCTGCGCTTTTAACTATTATAAACAGTTCTCTGTCCAGTGGGGTTTTCCCTGAGTCTTTTAAGCATGCTTCTGTACAGCCCTTGGTAAAAAGATCTAACCTTGATCCATCTGTTCTTAGTAACTACCGGCCAATTTCTAAACTCCCATTTATTTTAAAGGTTTTAGAGAAAGCAGTGCTCTCACAGTTTACTTCTTACTTAGATGCTTTTAACATTTTGGATAATTTCCAATCTTGTTTCAGAGCACTTCACAGTACAGAGTCAGCCTTGCTTAAAGTTACGAATGATCTATTGTTGTCTACTGATTCAGGGTCATCCGTCATTCTGTTACTGTTAGATTTGAGTGCAGCTTTTGACACTATTGACCATGACATCCTCTTGAAACGACTTCAATATACAGTAGGGGTTCAAGGCACGGCATTAAAATGGTTCAACTCTTATTTAAAGGTAGGACGTTTTCAGGAAATATCAGGTCGTTTACCTCACCTACTGCACCCGTCCCTTATGGTGTTCCCCAGGGTTCTATTCTTGGTCCTTTATTGTTTTCACTCTACATGCTCCCCCTGGGCTCCATTCTCCAGAAACATGGCATAAACTATCACTGCTATGCAGATGACCTACAGCTTTACCTTCCAATCAAGCTTGAAAATGATTTCTCTATACAACTCCTTTTCTCATGTCTTGATGAAGTGAAAATTTGGATGGCGAACAATTTCCTGCAAATAAACACTGACAAAACTGAGGTGCTTCTGCTAGGCCCCGCTGCACTCAATACTACTCTGACAAGTAGGTTAGGCTCCCTTAGTGATAGCTTACAACCCTATGTAAAAAATCTAGGGGTCCATTTTGACCCTTCACTACAATTTGACAAACATGTGAACACAGATGTAAAGAGTAGCTTCTTCCACCTCAGATCTGTTGCGAAAGTAAAACATTTTCTTTCCCAAAAAGATCTTAAAATTGTCATCCACGTACTAATCTCTTCTAGACTGGACTATTGTAATTCTCTGTATGTCGGTCTTCCTCAAAGCACTCTATCTCGGCTTCAGATGGTCCAGAATGCAGCAGCCAGACTGCTGACAGGATCAAAAAAACGGGAGCATATCACTCTTGTTCTTGCTTCATTGCACTGGCTCCCTATTAAATTCAGAGTTGATTTTAAGGTCCTTCTTTTTGTATATAAGGCTCTACAAAAATCAGCCCCGGATTATCTCTGTGAACTTATCCAGCCATATACAACCTCTAGGTCATTAAGATCCTGTAACCAGCTTCTTTTATCAGTCCCTCGTTCACGTTGCAAATCCAAAGGCGACAGAGCTTTCGCGGTGGCTGCACCTAAACTTTGGAACGGCTTACCCATTAATATCAGGGCGTCTCCATCGCTCAACGTTTTTAAATCTAGCTTAAAGACTCACTTTTATACTCTTGCATTTGAGTGACGCTGTGTATGGTACACTGTGTATATGTACGTAGAAATGTTCTTTTATTAGTTTATTATTATTAATAGTTTTCTCTATTAATTTTTATTTTTTATTTTTTGACCGTCTGTAAAGCACTTTGGATCAACAAATGATGTGTTTATGTTGTGCTCTATAAATAAATTGACTTGACTTGACGGCATAACCGGAAGTATAAAGGTGACGCTGAAACACACACATACCAGCTATCGCTCTTCAGCAAGCGCTCTATGTTGAAACTATCTGTCCTATTTATTGTTGTCTGTCCTTTGAAAGTATGGCGAGTGAACAATTTACAAGATGTGTGTACCCCTGTCCTAGATTTATTACAGGTGGGGACACGCATCCGTTATGTGTAGATTGTTTGGGAGTGCAGCACGCACAGGCAGCTCTCGAGGGTGCTGCCTGTGAGCCCTGTAAACACTGTGAAGCACTCCCACAAAGAGTGCTGCACTCCCGCTTGGCTATTTTCTCTAAAGATGGCCAAGCTCGCGATCCTAGCGGTTCAGGTCCTGCGTCCGTTGAGCCGGCACGGAGGCTTAGATCAGAAGGATCTCGCAGATGAGAACGAGACTGCCGAGGCATTTTCTCGTTCATCATCTGTGGATTCTATAACGCTCGCTCATCGTGCATAAGCCCGCGATGCGGCTTCTTCTGCCCGTGACGAGTGCCCGGTGCTTGAGCTATCCACTTCCGAGGAAGTGGATGTGCTCAGCATCGGGAGCGCGGAACATGAGTCACACTCGCCAGCTCATGTTCCCGCTTATAAGGAACTGGTGGTTGTAACGTGTGCTGTGGCCAGACTTAACATCAGCTGGCCACAAGATAAGCAGGAGGAATCTCGTCAGAGTAAATTAGACGAGAGATTCTTACAGCACCGTTTACAACCTCAGCGCCGGGGCTTGCCTTTTTTCCCAGATCTCCATAAAGAGATAGTTAGATCCTGGGAAAAGCCCCACTCGTCTCGCATCTCACATAATACATCGTGTGATTATAGTAATGTTGTGGGTGCGAGAGAGGAAAGTATGGCAGGAAAACAGTCGGCAGCCTTTCAGCAGTACCTCCCCCGCCATTCTAGATCTGGGAGGGCTGGTCCAAGTGGCCAGCCTCAGCTGTCAGCCAGCTCCTCTCATCGCCTGAAGCAAAAGGAGAGCGTTTCCTCTCGAGCCCCTCCTACGGGAGCTTGGCAACAGAGGAAACGCTCTCATTCTAAATCCTCTGGCCAGAAGGGCGACCTGAGGGCCGTCATTCAGGCTAAAAGGGCTTCAGGGAAGAGGTCCTAGCCAGAGTAATAGGACCTCTAAGGGCTGTCCACCCCCCCCCCCCCCCCGCTCCCGCTTTGAGGCAACCGAGGTTGTTTTCCCAGCGGAGCCCTTCGGAAAAAGATGTTGTCCCGCCGTCACTGACGCTTCGGGTCGCATCAATTTCCAGCGAACGCACACTGTGGCGCTCTCCCCAAGAACTTGCAAAAGAGCACCACCTATGGTCGAAAAATCATTCTCGTCCGCTTCCTGCCAGTTCGCTGCTTCAGAAGGTCGAGAACAGTGCTCGAGAAACACCCGAGTGCAGCCTCGAAAGGCTGGTTCCCTTAGTAAATTTTTTGAAGTGGTGGTGCTTTCTTCCAAATATTTCTATATGGGTCCTGAATATAATAGAAAAAGGATACAGACTGCAGTTCGGTCACCAACCTCCCAGGTTTGCAGGGGTGGTGCCGACTACAGTGGTTCCAGAACAGGCTCGGGTTATGGAACAAGAAGTACAGGCTCTACTGGTCAAAGGGGCCATAGAATGTGTTCCCCTACCAGACAGAGAGTCAGGGTTTTACAGCCGATACTTTATAGTTCCAAAGAAGGATGGCGGGCTCAGGCCGATTTTGGACTTGAGGCACTTGAATCAGTCTCTGAGGAGGTTCAGGTTCAAGATGCTGACGATTCCCATCATTCATTCCCATCATTGTGAATCAAATCAGGTCCGAGGACTGGTTTGTCACAATAGACCTAAAAGACGCCTATTTTCATGTCTCCATCCTTCCATGTCACAGGAGGTACCTAAGGTTTGCTTTCGGGGGCGAAGCATATCAATATCGGGTTCTTCCGTTCGGCCTAGCACTCTCTACCCGCACGTTCACAAAGTGTATGTATGCATCCTCTCCTCCATACACTCCTCTCAGACTCCAGGGCATTCGTATACTGAATTATATCGACGACTGGCTTATACTGGCTAAGTCTCGGGAAATGGTGGTTCGGCATCGAGATGTCGTCCTTGGCCACATTCAGAATTTGGGGTTGAGACTCAACACGAAAAAGAACATGTTGGAACCAGCTCAGGAAACAACATTTCTGGGTGTGGTATGGAATTCGATTACGATGCGGGCACACATGTCTCCCACACGTGTCCAGTCCATCCTAAATATGGTTTCAGGAGTAAAGCTAGGTCAGGCCATCACTGTAAAGCAATTTCAAAGAATGCTGGGCCTCATGGCAACGGCATCCAACATTATACCTTTGGGCCTTCTGTGGTGGCTAAAAGCCATGGGGTTTTCTCCCAAGGGGAATCCGTTTCGTATGATCAGAGTAACGCGCAGATGCCTTCGTTCTCTACAAATATGGAAGAAACCTTGGTTCCTGTCCCAAGGGCCAGTGTTGGGAGCGTCATGTCGCCAGAAAACTGTTCCGACAGATGCCTCCCTCACTGGCTGGGGCGCGGTCATTGACGGCCGCTTTGCCAGGGGTCTGTGGCAGGACCATCATCATTCTTGGCACATAAACTGTCTAAGGCTTTGAGGAGCTTCCTTCCAGACATCAAAGGTTACCATGTCCACCCTGAGTGTGGTTTTCAGACATGATATCACTCCTGATAGCTCCGCCATGGCAGATTCCTCTGAGGAGGAATCTGTTGTCTCAGGGGGAGGGCACAATCCTCCACCCTCACCCGGAGCTGTGGAAACTGTGGGTCTGGCCTCTGAGGGGGTTCAGTACCTAAATGCTGGTCTATCAGCTGGGGTGGTTGAAACCATACTTAGCTCTAGGGCTCCGTCTACTAGGAGATTATATGGCCTCAAGTGGAATGTGTTTATCACTTGGTGTAGAGAACATGAGTTAGATCCAGTAAACTGCCCGGTGGCTTCAGTTCTGGAGTTTCTGCAAGATCGTTTCTCTGCGGGTCTCTCCCCGTCCACGCTTAAAGTTTACGTGGCTGCTATTGCGGCTTTCCACGCACCATTAAGTGATGGGCCACCAGTTGGTCATACGTTTTCTCCGTGGTACTTGGAGGATGAGACCGACAACCAGGTCCAGGGTTCCTGCCTGGGACCTGGCGGTGGTTCTCGAAGGGTTATCCCTGGCCCCCTTCGAACCTCTACAGTCGGCTTCGCCTAAGGATCTTACGCTAAAAAATGGTATTTCTCTTAGCTATTACCTCTCTTAAGAGGGTGGGAGATCTCCAAGCCCTGGCAGTGACACCAGCTTGCTTGGAGTTTGCCCCTGGCAGAGTTAAAGCCTTTTTGCACCCGAGTCCGGGCTACGTGCCAAAGATTCCTACAAATACGGCTTGGTCCACGGTCCTTTAGGCATTCTATCCTCCACCTCATGTGTCGGCAGAAGAAGAGAAGCTTCATTTGCTCTGCCCCGTCAGAGCTTTGAGCATGTACCTCGAGAGGTCCTCTTCTTGGAGGAGGTCGGACCAATTATTGGTGTGTTTTCGGTCACCTAAGAAGGGGCTCCCGGCATCCAAGCAAACTATTAGTAATTGGATTGTTCAGGCTATTACCCCGGCTTACAAGGTGCGCGACTTGCCTTCACCTTTAGCTGTTAGGGCTCATTCGACTAGAGGCATGGCTTCCTCCAGGGCCCTCCATTGGGGAGTTCCCCTCCAGGAGATCTGTGAGGCAGCCGGCTGGGCTACCCCGCACACTTTTATTAGGTTTTACAGTTTACACCTCCCTAGTACCTGGAGCACATGTGCTTTCGTCCTAGTTGAGTGCCTGAATCAGTTTCACTCCGGGACAGGCCTATTCGTTGCGTGGCCTAGTGGGCATTCATTCCCCAAAGTGTCAAGTTCTCGACGCATTGTTGAGTTCCCTCAAAAGGGAACGTCTCGGGTTATGACTTTAACCCTTGTTCCCTGAGAAGGGAACGAGACACTGCGTCGCTCCGCCACGCCCCTCAAGGCCTTAGAGTGTCTTGCTTCATCGCGAGGCCGGTTATGCCGTCACATGTTACGTCAGGACGCAACGCCAATCAGGATTGGAATAGTTTCATTCTTACTTCAGAGGCGCACGCTAAGGGAGCGTCCCCAAAGTGTCGAGTTCTCGACGCAGTGTCTTGTTCCCTTCTCAGGGAACAAGGGTTATAGTCATAACCAGAGACGATTTCTGGACATCCTACAACAGTTTCACGTCGGCATGCAGGCTCGTGTGATTGTTGGTACATCTCAATCCCCCTCCTTTCCTGTGCAGGTAAGAGTGAAACAGGGGTGTGTACCGGCTCCAGTGATCTTCAACCTCTTCTTAGCAGCAGTCACCCTCCTCCCTCAGCCCCTCAAAGGGTGTTTTCTTACAGTTTCATCTGGACGGGAACCTCTTTAACCTCCGACGCTTGCAAGCCATTACCAAGACCACCACCATCACAATTCATGAACTGCAATATGTTGATGACTGTGCCCTCCTAGCCCACAGCCCTACCGCAATGGAGCACACATTGGATGTTATATGTCTATCAAGCTAGTGGCCTACAAGTCAACATCCAAAAGACAGAGATCATTGCACAGACCACGGTCCCCACCCCCAGTGACCCCCAAATGACAAAACACTGTTGATTCTGTTTTATCGTACTTTTATCAAATCCATTTGGTCAATTTTTCTATGGTGTCCTGGTACCGGAATTTATCTTTAAAGAGCCGGACCTCTATTAACCAAATTGTAAAATGGTCCAGTAGGTTGACTGGGGAGCCGCTATACTTAACCCTGCTTCACAGTATACCAGGCAGGTACAGCGAATGGGTGTAAATTTTAAGTGACAGGCATCATCCCCTGTATTGTGAGTTGCAGCACCTTCCGTCTAATTGACGGTTTAGAGTACCGCAGTGTACAACAAAACTGTATAAGAACAGCTTTGTCCCTTTATGATTAATCATATGAATAGTATAAAATGAAGTAATGGGTTTATCATAATGTTTTAGTGTTTAGGGTTTTTTTTATAGTGTTGTCTATTGGTTTGTCTATGATATATATGAGAAACATCCTGAACTTTTTCATTGAAACCTAATTTACCTACGGGTATAAAATAAAGGAATCTAGACGTGAATCTATGTTTATTTGATATGTTGAACCAGGAGGACAGCAAAAGATAACCAACAAATTCATCATGTTTTAATGGTACCTTATTATTTCTTGTATGTCATTTTGCCCTTTTTTCTTGTCTTTAGAACTTACAAAAAAGTAAGGCCGAGCATAAATGCCAACAGACATAAGGTGAGTGACATTTTGAAATTTTAGCATGCTGTTGAGGAGCTCAGATTACTTGTGTCATTCATGAGACAGTTGAAATGTTCACTGTAGAATCTGAACTGAGTAGTTTTAACATTTGTCATCTGGATAAATGAGACCATAGGGGACACTGTCTTCACATCCATCAACTTGTGTCGCATTAAAGAATTTTTGGAATTTAGGGGAGCGAAGCTTATTTGGTTTAGGTTTTCACAAAACTGGTTTAGACTACATAAAAGTGACAAAGTCTGTACTATTAGGTCATGTTACACCCTGACATCAGAGACTTTAACTGATTTCATCACGTACAAGGGATTGGCCTCGGCGCCGTCAGCGTTTCAAAAGATGATGCGCATTATCTTACATGATTTACCGAATGTGTCAAATTACTTGGATGAAATTATTATATGGGGATGTACTGCTTGAACGCTTGCTGAAAGCCATTCTGCAACATCTGCAGGATACAGGACTTAAAATGAATGCAGTAAAATTTCACTTCAAACTAACCAGCTTGAAATTCCTGGGTCACACAGTCACAGCGCAGGGTATCAAGCCTGACAAGCAACAGCTGTCTGCAAATCTACAGGCCCTGGCTTCAACGGATGCTGTAAAGTTGCGCTCTTTCCTCAGCTTGCTGTCTTGGGACAGTAAATTCATTAAAAAATTCGTCTCTGTGGTTGAGTTCTTCTGGTCGGAAGAAGCAAATATCAGCTTTTCTGAAGTCAAACAGTTAATAGTTCAAACATAACCCTGTTTTGTCCGGGGTAAACGGGGTAAACAAAAGTGTGCGGGGTAGCCCATCCGGCTGCCTCACAGATCTCCTGAAGAGGCACTCCCGAAAGGAGGGCCCTGGAGGAAGCCATGCCTCTAGTTGAATGAGCCCTAACAGCTAAAGGTGAAGGCAATAAGCCGAAGTAATAGCCTGAACAATCCAATTACTAATAGTTTGCTTGGATGCAGGGAGCCCCTTCTTAGGTGACCCGAAACACACTAATAATTGGTCTTACCTCCTCCAAGAAGAGGACCTCTCGAGGTACACGCTCAAAGCTCTGACGGGGCAGAGTAAATGAAGCTTCTCTTCTTCTACCGACACATAAGGTGGAGGATTGAATGCCTGAAGGACTGTGGACCGAGCCGTATTCATAGGAACCTTAGGAACGTAGCCCGGACTCGGGTGCAAAAAGGCTTTAACTCTGCCAGGGGCAAACTCCAAGCAAGCTGGTGTTGCTGCCAGGGCTTGAAGATCTCCCACCCTCTTAAGAGAGGTAATAGCTAAGAGAAACACCATTTTTAACGTAAGATCCCTAGGCAAAGCCGACTGAAGGGGTTCGAAGGGGGCCAGGGATAACCCTTCGAGAACCACTGCCAGGTCCCAGGTAGGAACCCTGGACCTGGTTGTCGGTCTCATCCTCCAGGTACCACGGAGAAAACGAATGACCAGGTGGTGCCTCCCCAGAGGCCCATCACTTAATGGTGCGTGGAAAGCCGCAATGGCAGCCACATACACCTTAAGCGTGGAAGTGGAGAGAGACCCGCAGAGAAACGATTTTGAAGGAACTACAGAACTGAAGCCAGCGGGCAGTTGACTGGATCTAACTCCTGTTCTCTACACCAAGTGACAAACACATTCCACTTGAGGCCATATAATCTCCTCGTAGATGGAGCCCTAGAGCTAAGAATGGTTTCAACCACCCCAGCTGATAGACCAGCATTCAGGTACTGAACCCCCTCAGAGGCCAGACCCACAGTTTCCACAGCTCTGGGTGAGGGTGGAAGATTGTGCCCTCCGCCTGAGACAACAGATCCCTCCTCAGAGGAATCTGCCATGGCGGAGCTATCAGGAGTGATATCACGTCTGAAAACCACACTCGGGTCGGCCACATTGGGGCAACCAGAAGTAGACTGATGCCCTCTTGACGGACCCTCTCCAGGACTCCCGGGAGCAGAGCGATCGGGGGAAATGCGTACAGGCGAAGCCTCGGCCAGGCCTGTACCATGGCATCCAACCCCAGTGGGGCTGGATGTGAGAGGGAGAACCAAAGTGGGCAGTGGGACGTCTCTCGAGACCGAATAGATCCACTTCCGCTGGTCCAAACCTCTCCCATATCAACTTCACCACATCTGGATGAAGTTTCCATTCCCCGGGCCTCAGCCCCTGCCTCTACAGGATGTCCGCTCCCTGATTCTGAACCCCCGGAAGATACATTGCTCTGATAGACAGTATTTTCCCTTGGGACCAAAGAATAATCTGATGCGCCAATCTGCATAGAGGGCGCGATCTGAGTCCCCCCTGTCGGTTCAGATAGGCTACCACTGATGTATTGTCCGAACGTACTAGGACATGATAACCTTTGATGTCTGGAAGGAAGCTCCTCAGAGCCCTGAACACAGCCAACATCTCTAGGCAATTTATGTGCCAAGAGTGATGATGGTCCTGACACAGACCCCTGGAAAAGCGGCCGTCCATGACCGCGCCCCAGCCAGTGAGAGAGGTGTCTGTCGAAACGATTTTCCGGCGACATGACGCTCCCAACACTGGCCCTTGGGACAGGAACCAAGTTTTCTTCCATATTATTAGAGAAATGAAGGCACCTGCACGTTACTCTGATCATACGAAACGGATTCCCCTTGGGGGAAAACCCCTTGGCTTTCAGCCACCACTGGAGGGGCCTCATGTGAAGAAGGCCCAAAGGTATAATGTTGGATGCCGCTGCCATGAGGCCCAGCATTCTTTGAAATTGCTTTACAGTGATGGCCTGGCCTAGCTTTAACCTGGATGCCGAACCGCCATTTCTCGAGACTGAGCCAGAATGAGCCAGTCGTCGATATAATTCAGTATGCGGATGCCCTGAAGTCTCAGTGGAGCAAGAGCTGCATCCATACATTTGGTGAAAGTGCGGGGAGAGAGTGCTAGGCCGAACGGAAGAACCCGATATTGGTAAGCTTCGCCCCCGAAAGCGAACCTCAGGAACCTCCTGTGACATGGAAGGATGGATACATGAAATATATCACTATCCAAATGTTCTCTTTTAGATCTATCGTGACAAACCAGTCCTCGGATCTGATCTGATTCACGATAACAGGGATTGTAAGCATTTTGAACTTGAACCTCCTCAAAGACCGGTTCAAAACTCTGAGATCTAAAATCGGCCTCAACCCCCCATCCTTCTTTGGAACTATAAAGTACCGGCTGTAAAATCCGGACTCCCTGTCTGAAAGAGGAACACGTTCTATGGCCTCCTTTAACAGCAGAGATTGCATTTCTTGTTCCATCACCTGAGCCTGCTCTGGAACCACTGCAGTCTGCACCACCCCAGAGAATTTGGGGGGGCGGTGCCCGACCTGCAGTCTGTACCCTGATTTTGTTATACGCAGGACCCATGCAGATATGTTGGGAATATGATACCATGCCTCTACAAAATCTACTAAGGGAACCAGCCTCTCGAGGCTGGTCTCGGGTGTTTTTCGAGCACTGTTCTCGACTTCCTGAAGCGAGAGACCGGCAGGATTCAATCGATACGGTTTTTGAGACCACAACAGAAGCTCGTTTTTTATTTTTTGACACGAACGGTACAGTGTGTGTTCGCTGGAAATTGGTGTGGCCCGAAGCGTCAGAGATGGCGGGATACCAACACCGATTTCTCGAGGACTCCGCTGCGAGAACAACCTCGGTAGCTCTGCAGCGGGGGGGACAGCCCTCTGAGGTCCTACCACTACAATTAGGACCTCTTTCCCGAAGCCCTCCTAGCCTGAATGACGTCTCTCAAGTCGCCCCTCTGGCTGGAGGGCTTCTGCTGGGAATGTTTCCTCTGTTGCCAAGCTCCCGGGGGAAGGGCTCTAGAGGAAACGCTCTCCTTCTGATCTGAGCGGTGCGATGAGCTGGCTGTCGGCTGGGGCTGATTTGCTTGCCCCACCCTACTCGATTTAGACTTAGCCTTAGCTTTACGGGGGAGAAACTGCTGAAACGCCGCAGACTGTTTTTTGGTCTCCTGAAATCTGTCGACGACCAAAGTAACGGCGTCGCCGAACAGACCAGAGGGCGAGAGCGGTGCATCAAGCAAAAAAGCAATTTTTCTTTCTCCTTAATACCTGAAAGATTTAACCACAGGTGCCTCTCCGTGGCCACCATGGCTGCCATAGAGCGGCCAATAGCGCGGGCCGTCTCTTTGGTAGCCCGGAGAGACAGATCTGTAGCCCTACATAATTCAGCTACATTTTCAGGAGTTGGCCCCTCCCCCTCGTCTAAATCTTTTAGGAGGTCTGCCTGGTATGCTTGCAAAATCGACATAGTGTGTAAGCATGAACCAGCTCGACCTGCCGCCATGTAAGCCCTGCTTATTAAATTAGATGTGTCTCTGCAGGGCTTACTAGGCAGCACCGGGGTTTTCAGGGAAGATGCTGAATCAGGAGATAAATAACTGGCTAAAGCTTCCTCAACGATCGGCATCTTCCCATAACCCATATCCCGTGCCCCCAAAATATTACTATAATCCACCACAGTGGGGCTGGAGATACGGGACGAATATGGTTTATCCCACGATCTCGAAATCTCTTTATGGAGATCGGGGAAAAAAGGCAAACCCCGGCGCTGAGGCTGTGACCTATGCTTCAGGAAACGCTCGTCTAATTTACTTTTTACTTGCGTTTCCTGATCATCTTGTGGCCAGCTGATGTTAAGTCTGGCCACAGCACGAGTCACAACCTCAACCAGCTCATCATATGCGTGTGTAGGTGTGTTTAACTCATGATCGTCCGCGTCGATGCTGAGCACGTCCACTTCCTCGGAAGCAGAGAGCTCAAGCATCGGGACCTGATCGCGGGCAGAAGAAGCCGCAACGCGGGCTTCTGCACCACTCACAGTAGGCTCGGGATCCTCAGACGAAGAATGAGAAAGTGCCTCAGCAGTCTCATTCTCATCTGCAAGATCCCGCTGCGAACCCATGATCTCAATCGCCGCGCTGCCTCAACAGACGCGGGACCGGAACCATGGGGAACGCGAGCCTGACCATGCTCATTGAAACATGCCAGCCGGGAGCGCAGCACTCTCAGGCCCCATCCACACTACTGCGTTTTAGTTTAGAAACGGAGAATTAAAACGAATACGATCTCCGTCCACACCAGCGTTTTAGCTGCGCTCTCCGTCCACATTAAAACGACTGAAAACGCGGATCACGTGACCATTCACCTACAATGGGCATGCGCGTGCCGGTGTAAACACAACACAACTTCATTGATAAAAATGATCCCACCATGCGCTGGTTCTTCAAAACCGACGCTCCATGCACGGTCGATACCGCCGCTGCACACGGCATGGGAATTGTCACAGATCGCTGGAATAATAGCTTTCCTCCGGCGCATGTAGACAGTTAACGTTACAGCACCAGGGAATGATACGTCATGACTGATGACACCCAATCAGAGAGCCGAGCGCGAGCGTCTGCGTCATCCGTTTCTAAAGTTCTCCGTTTTGACCCGTCTACACTAAAACGCCCTCCGGAGTTTCAAAACGCAAAACGGGTCTGGAGCGTTTTTAAACTTCTCCGTTTTAGGTCTTCATTTTTGCCGTTTTAGTGTGGACGAGAGGTGCAAACATAGCAAAAGGTCTCCGTTTCTAAACGAAAACATAGTAATGTGGACGGGGCCTCATAGGCAGTGATTCACAGTCTGCACAACCAGTTCCCTCAAGAGCTGCTTGTGCATGCTGCGCTCCCAAACAGTTCACACATAAAACATGCGTGTCCCCACCCGTGATGAAACGAGGGCAGGGGTGCACACATCTCTTGAACTGTTCACTGGCCATATTCTGATATATATATATATATATATATATATATATATATATATATATATACTAGGGTTATATGGTATTACAAAAAATTCAGGTTCATATATACCTGGGTTTTAAAAAAGTCACGGTTCGATGTACTCGTTTTTCGATTCAGTCGAACAGAAAGAAAGAAGAAATCCAGAGAAATTCTAATTTATTAAAATAATTTTATATATATATATATATATATATATATATTATATATATATATATATATATATATATATATATATATATATATATATATATATATATAAAGTGTGAGTTTTCCTACATCTTGAAACTCAGGTTTAAATGGGGGTAATTTTGGAAGGATGAATAAATAATGTTTTGGTCATCACATTAAAAACATATATTTAAATATTTATTTATATAATATTTACTATTTGAGTTTTGAAGTGCTGGAAAAAGATGTGTGAAGTACTTGAAAGCATTTCACAGCCAAACTGGTTACAATTAGTGTTACTATGGTTGAATGTTGCTGATCTGTGGACTTAAAGCCTAACGTTACTAGTTCATTCACGGCACAATGTTTCTCCTGGTTTCCACGTCAGCGCTGTTTGATCTAATAGAGATCTACGATTAATAACAGAGACATGTGAACGCTTCTCACTAGATCTCGCAGCAATGTTATTACTTCAGTGGCGAATTCAAATGCTTTCTTTACTGGATCTCTTAGCGCTGTGTAGTAACAGTGTCGCTTGATCGAGATCGGCTCGCGCTCATAGAGCTCGCACTGCACAGATCTAGGTTGCTGGTCCGAACTGATAGACGGTCCGTAATGCACAATATAATGAGTAGCACATTTCGTTTCGCTTTCATTACGTTTGCCATGTGATGTTGCGCAACGTTGTGGTGGTCGCACTCGCGCCAGCGCGGATTTTGTCGGCAGGAAAAATGATCCAAGGAATCGTTCGGTTTGTATGCGTACCGAACCGGAAGCCTCGAACCGAAACGGTTCAATACGAATACATGTACCGTTACACCCCTAATATATACTGAATCACAAACAACACCAAATAAGACAGACAGTCAAAACACAGAGCGCTTGCTGAAGAGCGAAAGCTGGCATTCTATACGTCAGCGTCACCTTTATACTTCCGGTTATGCCGTCACATGTTACGTCACGACGCAACATCAATCAGGATTGGACTAGTTTCATTTTACTTCAGAGGCGCACGCTAAGGGAGCGTCCCCAAAGAGTCGATTCTCGACACGGTGTTGAGTTCCTTCGATAGGGAACTGTTTGTATTTAAAGCCTGCTGTTATTTTGGATATTTCTTGAATTCTATTATTAGTAGTGCCTTCGGAGTAAATTAAGAAATTGATTTTGGATATCTGAGTAACAGATATATGTGTTCTTATGGGAATTTCTAAGGAGAAGTGGTCTTGACTAAAAGAGGAATTTGTTACAATGTTTTGACACTAGGTGACACTAGGGGGGTAAGAAGGGAACTGAAGTGTTCGGTAGAGTAGCCTACATTGTTGTGCTGTTGCATAAGATGATTAAAAGTATAGTACTATATATCGTATTGCTCTGTTTCTAATTTCATCTTCACAAGGCACAACAGTTTACTCATTTTGAGCCTGGTTTTAAAGATGAACTATCTACAGACAGTATAATGTTTATTATACAGTATAATGTGATTTTTGTGTGTGGAAAAAGCGCCAATAGACGCCATGACGGTATGAAAGCGAGGCTGAGAGGGACAGACTTAAGGCGCTTTTACACTGGGCTCGTTTGCTGCGGTCCGAGCCCGAGCGTGTTTGTTCCCGGCGCCCCCCGCAGCGTTGGTCTGGTTTCACACTCAACTTGATTCTATCAAACCCTGGTGCGTTTGCGTGCATATGACGTCATCGCAAACGTGCACGGCGCATGATAGAAACAGAACGCGGGTCAATTTTGTGTTTTTTTTATTAATTCGCTGCTATTATGCGCAGTTGAGTGAACATTACAGGTTTACTGTGCGTGTGTCACATAAGGTGGACTTCTGCTGCTTGCAAACGGACTATTTTTTAGGAGACAGTGGATTTCCAACTTTGTTGCCCTGATTCCACGCGCAATGCAGGAATACATTGCAGGCTCACTCTCTCACTCGTATCCAAGGTAAATCATCAACACTATCATGCCTTACAAGTGTTTTATTTAACTGAATACATCACAATAAGCTAAAACGCATGTGCAGGTTACTTTACTTCCTGAACAAGTGCGCACCCGAGTCCGTGTTGCTTTCACATTCAACCGAACTCAGACCACCTCTTCCAGGTAGTCTCGGGTTCGGTAGCCCAGTGCGCACCCGGGTCCCATGACAGCGTTCACATTAACGATTTTTCATGCGAACCGTGCCCCGTTTCGAACTAAACTGCCAGTGTGAAAGCCCCCTTAATGTCTTTTCAATGGCATCTGCTGTAAAAAGCTGTATAAAAGTTCCTAAATCACTCTTAGTTTTAGGTAATGGAGTGGTATGAATCACGAGGAAGACGATGTGGAACAGGAATTTATTAACAAAAAGCTCAGAAACCACAAAAACACGTTATGCATGAACAAGTATGGACAAAGAATCAGGGAGAACACAGTGTATAAATAACAAGGGGAAACAAAGGAACATGATGATGACACAGGTGAATGAAATGATGATGATCAGGACACAGGTGAACACAACTGAAGAATGACGAGGAGCGAGAAAACTGGGAAACAGGACTGAACCAAAAACACTCAGAAGGGGGAAACACAGAACCTACATATAACACCTAGAATAGATCACCTAGATATTTTCTGGTTTTTATTAGGGTCCAAGCCTTGAAAAGGCGAAGGCCCTATTGTTTTCCTTAGGATGATTTATTAGGGCCCAAGCCCTGAAAGGGCGAAGGCCCTATTGTTTTCCTTAGGATTATTTATTATTATTCTTATTAGGGCCCAAGCCCTGAAAGGGCGAAGGCCCTATTGTTTTCCTAAGGATTATTTATTAGGGCCCAAGCCCTAAGGGCGAAGGCCCTATTGTTTTCCTAAGGATTATTTATTATTAGGGCCCAAGCCCTAAGGGCGAAGGCCCTATTGTTTTCCTAAGGATTATTTATAATTAGGGCCCAAGCCCGAAAGAGCGAAGGCCCTATTGTTTTCCTTAGGATTATTTATTATTAGGGCCCAACCCCTAAGGGCGAAGGCCCTATTGTTTTCCTAAGGATTATTTATTAGGGCCCAAGCCCTGAGAGGGCGAAGGCCCTATTGTTTTCCTTAGGATTATTTATTAGGGCCCAAGCCCAAAGGGCGAAGGCCCTATTGTTTTCCTAAGGATTATTTATTATTATTATTATTATTATTATTAGGGCCCGAGCACCGATGGTGTGAGGACCCTCTTGGAATTGCTCTGTTTATTATTATTATTATTATTATTATTATTATTATTATTATTCTTCTTCTCCGCAATGAATCGCATTTTTGAGAGCCTAAACATGCACGAAAACTCACGAAAATTTGCACACGCGTCAGAACTGGCGAAAATTTACATCTGATATGCGTTTCAAAATTGGGCGGGCCAAAATGGCTCGATAGCGCCACCTATAAAGGTTCAACGGAGTGCGCCTCGCGTTACGTTTCACGTACGTGTACGAAATTCGGTACATACATGTAATGGCCCAATAACTACAAAAAAGTCTCCTGGAGCGTAGCCCTAAACACAACAGGAAGTCAGCCATTTTGAACTTCCTCTCAGATTTTTGTGCAGTTTTTGCCATTTTCAGGCCTCGTACTTTAACGAACTCCTCCTACAGTTTTAATCTGATCATCTTCAAATTTGGTGAGTGTAATCTTAAGGCCTTTGCGACGTTAAATTGCGAAGATCTTGAGTTTTCGTCGAAGGGCGTGTCCTCGGCGGCCTGAGAAATTTTGATGTTTCGCCATGAAACAGGAAGTTGCTGTAACTCAGGCAAACAATGTCCAATCTGCCCCAAACTTCACATGTTTGATAAGAGTTCTGTCCTGAACACATGTCCATGCTCATATTCAGTTACAGTCACAGCGCCACCTGCTGGCAACAGGAAGTGACATGTTTAACACTGTTGTGGACTCCTGATAACATATAAAAAAGTGCCAGCAAGTGTTAAACATGCTAACAACATACTTGAAACATGCTAAAACATGCTAGCAAGCACTTAGCTAAGTGCTAAAGCATGCTATTACTGCAATTCAATAGGAATTTGCTGTAACTCAGGTATGGAATGTCCAATCTGCCCCAAACTTCACCCGTTTGATAAGAGTTCTGTCCTGAACACATGTCCATGCACATAATCAGTTACAGTCACAGCGCCACCTGCTGGCAACCGGAAGTGACATGTTTAACACTGTTGTGGACTCCTAATAACATATAAAAAAGTGCCAGCAAGTGCTAAACATGCTATCAACATACTTGAAAGATGCTAAAACATGCTAGCAAACACTTAGCTAAGTGCTAAAGCATGCTATTACTGCAATTAAATAGTAATTTGCTGTAACTCAGGCATGGAATGTCCAATCTGCCCCAAACTTCACACATGTGATAAGGGTCCTGCCCTGAACACATCTACATGAGAATATTCAGTTATAGTAATAGCGCCACCTACTGGCAACACGAAGTGACATGTTTAACACTGTGATGCAGTACTAGCAACATAGTAAATATGCCATTGAATTATAAACATGTTATAAACATGTTAAAACATGCTAGCAATTCTTAGCTAAGTGCTAAAGCATGCTAATGAAATGAAACAGGAAGTTGTTGTTACTTAAGAAGACAATGTCCAATCTGCCCCAAACTTCACACATTTGATAAGAGTCCTGCCCTGAACACATCTACATGACAATATTCAGTTATAGTAATAGCGCCACCTACTGGCAACAGGAAGTGACATGTTTAACAGTGTGATGCAGTACTGGCAACATAGTAAATATGCCATTGAGTTATAAACATGTTATAAACATGTTAAAACATGCTAGCAATTCTTAGCTAAGTGCTAAAGCATGCTAATGAAATGAAACAGGAAGTTGTTGTTACTTAAGAAGGCAATGTCCAATCTGCCCCAAACTTCACACATTTGATAAGAGTCATGCCCTGAACACATCTACATGAGAATATTCAGTTATAGTAATAGCGCCACCTACTGGCAACACAAAGTGACATGTTTAACACTGTGATGCAGTACTAGCAACATAGTAAATATGCCATTGAATTATAAACATGTTATAAACATGTTAAAACATGCTAGCAATTCTTAGCTAAGTGCTAAAGCATGCTAATGAAATGAAACAGGAAGTTGTTGTTACTTAAGAAGACAATGTCCAATCTGCCCCAAACTTCACACATTTGATAAGAGTCCTGCCCTGAACACATCTACATGACAATATTCAGTTATAGTAATAGCGCCACCTACTGGCAACAGGAAGTGACATGTTTAACAGTGTGATGCAGTACTGGCAACATAGTAAATATGCCATTGAGTTATAAACATGTTATAAACATGTTAAACATGCTAGCAATTCTTAGCTAAGTGCTAAAGCATGCTAATGCTATGAAACAGGAAGTTGTTTTTACTTAAGAAGGCAAAGTTCAATCTGCCCCAAACTTCACATGTTTGATAAGAGTTCTGTCCTGAACACATGTGCATGCTCATATTCAGTTACAGTCATAGCGCCACCTGCTGGCAACAGGAAGTGACATGTTTAACAGCATGCTATTATACTCATAATAAAGGACATTTTTGTAACTGACTTTGACATACTCCCACTATATTTATCTACTTAAATGCACATTGCCCACCATGGTCTGTCTTCCTAAAGCCACCGGGTGGCGATGGCACGGGTGCGAGGGCCCTTTCAATGCTGCTTGCAGCTTTAATTCTTATTATTATTATTCTTATTATTATTATTATTTTTTTACTACCTTTTGGACACTTTTGGAGGCCTTAACATGCTCAAAAACTCCTGAAACTTTGCACACATGTCAGAACCCGCGGCCATCAGAGCCGGGCTGAAGATGGTACCCGGGCGTGGCAGGGGGGCTCGACAGCGCCCCCTGGAACGGGGTCCGAAAACATGGTCCATAAATCAAACACGCTTGCATGTAATAATATGAAACTCGGTACACATGTAGATCTCATCGTTTCATATATACTTCGCACTCTAACTTTTTACCCCAGCCCAACAGGAAGTCGGCTATTAAGGGTTGTTTGGAAAACGCATGCAATGGAATGTGAAACACTCCTCCTAGAGAATTCAAACACACGGCACGAAACTCGGTGTGCATGAAGTCAAGACACTGAGGATGAAAAATTGCCAGGGGATTTTTGATATCTCGAACGGTTTGGCCGTGGCGAGGAAACGAAATTATGGCGAGAAACGTGAAACAGGAAGTGTGTCATAACTACTGCATACATTAACTAATCTTGATGAAACTTCAGCAGTGTGTTCGTTGTAAGAGCCCGATCACATGGATGTGACTATTGTGAGTCAAAGTTATAGCGCCACCAACTGGCAGCAGGAAGTGTGTCACTTACAAAATGCTTTTAAATCACCCTCTTATTTTTACCCGATTTGCTTCAAACTTCATGTGCATAATGTAAACACATGCCAGATGTAGACCTGTGAAAGGATTATTGATATCTTAGTCACTGTTGCCATGGCAATGCATCAAACATTAATATTCCTTTTTTTAAGCTTTTTCATGCTTTTTTATGCTTTCGGGCACTTTTGGGGTTCTTAACGTGCTCGAAAACTCTTGAAACTTTGCACACAGGACAAAACCCGCGGCCATCAGGGCCAGGCTGAAGCTGGTACCCGGGCGTGGCAGGGGGGCTCGACAGCGCCCCTTGAACGGGTCCGACAATTTGGTCCATATATCCAACACACTTTACCCTATTTGCTTCAAACTTGATGTGTATAATGTAGACACAAGCCAGATGTAGACCTGTGAAAGGATTGTTGATATCTTAGATGCTGTTGCCGTGACAACGCATCAAACTTTAATATTCTTTTTGGATACTTTTGAGATTCTTAGAGCACTTTTGGGGCCCTTAACATGCTCAAAAACTCTTGAAACTTTGCACACGGGTCAGAAACCGCGGCCATCAGGGCCGGGCTGAAGCTGGTACCCGGGCGTGGCAGGGGGGCTCGACAGCGCCCCCTGGAACGGGGTCCGAAAACTTGGTCCATAAATCAAACAGGCTTTACCCGATTTGCTTCAAACTTGATGTGTATAATGTAGACACATGCCAGATGTAGACCTGTGAAAGGATTGTTGATATCTTAGATGCTGTTGCCGTGACAACGCATCAAACTTTAATATTCTTTTTGGATACTTTTGAGATTCTTAGCACACTTTTGGGGCCCTTAACATGCTCAAAAACTCTTGAAACTTTGCACACGGGTCAGAAACCGCGGCCATCAGGGCCGGGCTGAAGCTGGTACCCGGGCGTGGCAGGGGGGCTCGACAGCGCCCCCTGGAACGGGGTCCGAAAACTTGGTCCATAAATCAAACAGGCTTTACCCGATTTGCTTCAAACTTGATGTGTATAATGTAGACACATGCCAGATGTAGACCTGTGAAAGGATTGTTGATATCTTAGATGCTGTTGCCGTGACAACGCATCAAACTTTAATATTCTTTTTGGATACTTTTGAGATTCTTAGCACACTTTTGGGGCCCTTAACATGCTCAAAAACTCTTGAAACTTTGCACACGGGTCAGAAACCGCGGCCATCAGGGCCGGGCTGAAGCTGGTACCCGGGCGTGGCAGGGGGGCTCGACAGCGCCCCCTGGAACGGGGTCCGAAAACTTGGTCCATAAATCAAACACGCTTGCATGTAATAATATGAAACTTGGTACACATATAGATCTCATCGATTCATATATCCTTTGTACTTTTACTTTTTACCCCAGCCCAACAGGAAGTCGGCTATTATGGTTTGTTTGAAAGCGTATGCCCCTGGAGTTCGATATACTACTCCTAGAGAATTCAACCAATCGCCACGAAACTCAGTCAGCATGAAGTCAAGACATTGAGTATGAAAAATTGCCAGGGGATTTTATATATCTCAAACGGTTTGGCCGTGGCGAGGAAACGAATTTATGGCGAATAATGGAAACAGGAAGTGTGTTATAACTTCTGCATACATTAACTGATCTTGATGAAACTTCAGCAGTGTGTTCGCTGTAAGAGTCCGATCACATGGATGTGACTATTGTGAGTCAAAGTTATAGCGCCACCAACTGGCAGCAGGAAGTGTGTCACTTCCTAAAGGCTTTGAAATCACCCTCTTATTTTTACCCGATTTGCTTCAAACTTCATCTGTATAATGTAAATACACTGCAGATGAAGACCTGTGAAGGGATTCTTGATATCTTTGAAACTGTTGCTGTGGCAACGCATCAAACTTTAATATTCTTGTTTGATGCTTTTGATGCTCTGAGTCAATATGGCAAGCCGTTTTAACATTTAATCATTTTAACCTACTAGTCTCTTTTTTCATGCTACTAGTACTTATTTTTTAGATACTAGTATCTATTCCATTAAGTAATAGTACTTATTCATTAGCGACTAGTGCTTATTCTTTAGTACTAGTGCCTATTCTTTAGATAGTAGTGCTTATTCTTTAGATATTCTTTTGAATACGTATTAGTAGCTAATGAATAAGTACTGGTATCTATTTAATAGGTACTAGTATGTAATGACTTAGAACTAGTATTTATTGAATAAATACTAGTATCTATTAATAGGTACTATTATCTAAAATGTCATTTTCTCTCTCTCTCTCTCTGAGCCAATATGGCAAGCCGTTTTAACATTTAATCATTTTAACATACTAGTCTCTATTTTCATGCTACTAGTACTTATTTTTTAGATATTAGTATCTATTCCATTAAGTACTAGTACTTATTCATTAGCGACTAATGCTTATTCTGTTTAGAATATTCAAAGTGCTTATTCAATTTGTATGCTTATTTATATTTTCAGAGCAGAAAATCCGATTTTTCTGCTTATTCAATATTGCATCTAAAATGTGACTTGACGTGTGTGTGTGTGTGTGTGTGTGTGTGTGTGTGTGTGTGTGTGTGTGTGTGTGTGTGTGTGTGTGTGTGTGTGTGTGTGTGTGTGTGTGTGTGTGTGTGTGTGTGTGTGGGTGTGTGTGTGTGTGTGTGTGTGTGTGTGTGTGTGTGTGTGTGTGTGTGTGTGTGTGTGTGTGTGTGTGTGTGTGTGTGTGTGTGTGTGGTGTGTGTGAGAGAGAGAGATTGTGTCTGTTACAGTGACAAGAGTTTTTAAGCCTTGTCTTTTTGGATAATAATATATATATTTTATAAAAAAATATGCATACAACCCATATATTTTTAATGTATAGTTTGCTTTAAATTAAATTAAGATTGTATGTTTGGTAATTGAACCTAAATAAATGTAAAATGAATGTGCTATATTTCAGATCAATATATTTGTTTTCCTTCATTTTAATCAACACTAACTTTATTCTCATCTGAATTATAAATAACTTATTTCTGTATAAAATAAAAAATCCCGAATAATCCAGACCAACCAGAGCACACTATTTCTACAACATCATCAGTGCTGAAGCGGGACTACCAGAGCCGTTCGGCAGATAGCGAGCAGATATTTTGTGTCACGTCGTGCACAATAACCCTAAAGGCACCAGGGTGGCGATGCCACCGGCTTTATATATATATATATATATATATATATATATATATATATATATATATATATATATATATATATATTATATATATATATATATATATATATATATATATATAAATAAATATAGCTGCGAGCAGCGATGAAGGGCCAAAGCCGGCGGTACCGCCACCCTGGGCCCGTAAAGGGTTATTGTGCACGACGTGACACAAAATATCTGCTCGCTATCTGCCGAACGGCTCTGGTAGTCCCGCTTCAGCACTGATGATGTTGTAGAAATAGTGTGCTCTGGTTGGTCTGGATTATTCGGGATTTTTTATTTTATACAGAAATAAGTTATTTATAATTCAGATGAGAATAAAGTTAGTGTTGATTAAAATGAAGGAAAACAAATATATTGATCTGAAATATAGCACATTCATTTTACATTTATTTAGGTTCAATTACCAAACATACAATCTTAATTTAATTTTTAGGGCCCAAGCCCTAAGGGCGAAGGCCCTATTGTTTTCCTAAGGATTATTTATTATTATTATTAGGGCCCAAGCCCTAAGGGCGAAGGCCCTATTGTTTTCCTAAGGATTATTTTATTAGGGCCCAAGCCCAAAGGGCGAAGGCCCTATTGTTTTCCTAAGGATTATTTATAATTAGGGCCCAAGCCCTAAGGGCGAAGGCCCTATTGTTTTCCTAAGGATTATTTATTAGGGCCCAAGCCCAAAGGGCGAAGGCCCTATTGTTTTCCTAAGGATTATTTATAATTCTTCTTCTTCTTCTTCTAATTATTTTTTTACTACCTTTTGGACACTTTTGGAGGCCTTAACATGCTCAAAAACTCCTGAAACTTTGCACACATGTCAGAACCTGCGGCCATCAGGGCCGGGCTGAAGATGGTACCCGGGCGTGGCAGGGGGGCTCGACAGCGCCCCCTGGAACGGGGTCGGAAAACATGGTCCATAAATCAAACACGCTTGCATGTAATAATATGAAACTCGGTACACATGTAGATCTCATCGTTTCATATATACTTCGCACTCTAACTTTTTACCCCAGCCCAACAGGAAGTCGGCTATTTAGGCTTGTTTGGAAAACGCATGCAAAGGAATGTGAAACACTCCTCCTAGAGAATTCAAACACACGGCACGAAACTCGGTCAGCGTGAAGTCAAGACATTGAGGATGAAAGTTTGCGAGGGGATTTTTGATATCTCGAACGGTTTGGGCGTGGCGAGGAAACGAAATTATGGCGAGAAACGTGAAACGGGAAGTGTGTCATAACTACGGCATACATTAACTAATCTTGATGAAACTTCAGCAGTGTGTTCGTTGTAAGAGCCCGATCACATGGATGTGACTATTGTGAGTCAAAGTTATAGCGCCACCAACTGGCAGCAGGAAGTGTGTCACTTTCAAAATGCTTTGAAATCACCCTCTTATTTTACCCGATTCGCTTCAAACTTCATCTGTATAATGTAAATACACGGCAGATGAAGACCTGTGAATGGATTCTTGATATCTTTGAAACTGTTGCTGTGGCAATCCATCAAACTTTAATATTCTTTTTGGATGCTTTTGAGACTCTTAGCATGCCTGAAATTGCTTAAAATTGCATGAAACTCGACAGACAGATCATATTTATTAGCCAGGTGACATGTGCATAGTTTCAGAAATGGGCGTGGTGCAGGGACTCAGTAGCGCCACCTTTTGACAAAAGTGGGCGGGTTAGTTTCATCTAGAGTTACAAAAATCTGTATTTATATAGTTCTCCTCCAGCCAGACAACTTTCTAATTTACAGTCATTAGCAATAACCAAGAGGAAGTCAGATATTTTGGTTTGAATATGGTCATTTCTCTCTGAGCCTACGTCTCTGTGACTGCTCTCTGTGTGTGTGTGTCTGTGAGTGTGGGAGGGGGAGGGGGAGTGGGGCTATGTGCCTGCTCTCTGTGTGTGTGTCTGTGAGTGTGGGGAGGGGAGGGGGAGTGGGGCTAGATTAACCATTTCACTGCTGTGTGGTTTGGCCTTCATTAAAAAAGAAAATAAATGTCTTAAGCCTTGTATTTTTTAAATACGTTTTTTTAATAAAGGCATATAACAGACATGCTGCATTTAAATTTTTTTAATAAAACATTGTTTTTTATGTTTTTCAAGCCATTTGATTTATGAGGACTTTTGAAATGTCCTCATAAACCACCCATAAGTTGTAATACCAGTGTAATACACGTCATTATACAAATTTGTGTCCTCATAAATCACATAAACCAACCCACACAAACCAACCCACACACACAACACACACACACCACACACACACACACACACACACCAAATTGACGGTGGGTGGCAATGGTATATTTAAAAGTGCATAATTGTAATATCTGCAAGGCACCCCTAGTCCAATCTTATTAAATGTATGCTTCATCTTTCATTTTAATTTGTAAATTTGATCAATAAATTCAATTATTTAGAATAATAAGATACTATATGGCTGTTACCCTAGGTAGGGCTGATCAAATTACATCATTTACATTGAAAAATAACATTGCATTAAATGATGTTATGAGATTGTTTTAAATATGAGTCAATTAAAAATCGTTGGAAAGAATGATACTTTTAAACATAACACTGAACCGTCACTAGGTGTCGCCAGGCTACCGTCTTAATGAGCTAGTCATTGATTCATTCGTTCAAACGATTCGTTCGAACGACTGAGTCATTCATGAATGAGACAGGTATGGATTGGTCATTGAATCTAGGGTTTGCGATGCCTACCAATTTGGCATCAGACGATGTGTACAGTGAAACATCGCGATGGACGATGATATCGGAGGAGGGTCGGGGCTAACGTTTTAATTTTTCACTTAAGCAATAAGCCCCGCAAAGCCGTGTTTTACAGTGGATTTAGAACAGCTAAGGGGCGTAGGCACAACGCGGAGATATTTTCCTCTACATCTCATCAGCAATTTTGATTTCGGCACGCTCTGAGTCTGCAGCAGCTGACCACTAGGAGCGAATGTACATGATGTACAATGTACACGTGACAGAGCAGCCAGATCCAGACTGTGCTTTCGCGCTGTGGCTGGCGCTGAGCCAGAGACAGACGCGTTCAGTGCTTGTCATATTATATCACAACTATTCAGTGTTTTTAACCACATTATGTTTATTTTAGGTTTCAGACATTTAAATGCATATAACTTATAGCAAAACAATACATTTATAGTTTGTAAAATACACAATGGTGTCTATGGAAGCAGCCATAACAACCCATTCAAATATATTTGCCGACGGATTTTATTCATATCAGACACACAGTGTAAGGAACTATAAAGTTAACTCTATTCTTCTACCAGTTCACCGGCCATGTATTTCGGGAGAAACTGTTTTTTAAACGACAAAACAAACTCACTTACACACATTTGAGAATCAGAATAGAAGATAGTTAATGACATGGTAACCAGGTTTGTTAATATTTATAAATAAAAGCGCTAACGTTACATGTCTATTTTGGCTGTGGTGAATCACGTGCCAAGCATGACGCGTCACCATGGAAACATGGGGGGGGGGGGGGGGGATCGCGATGCTGGCTTAAAGCAAAGAGGCACAAGAGGCGAAACTCTGATGCTTTTCTGGTAACAGCCACTAGGTGGCGCTTCGGGAGCGCGGCCGCCATTTTGGGATGAATATTCCAACGGGAGTTACTGGACAACAGCACAGATAACAGTTTTTTGAGGTAGTTTTTTCTTGCATTATAGAATATTTCCATTTTATGCAACTTTACACATTTACTACTATTATTAGTTACCAACTCCACTTGGCCTGAAATATATTTTGTACGTTTTAATCCCCTGGATCATGCTACAAACATGATGATCTTATGGAACATTATGCATTGCTGTGTCCGTTATCCTATAATTGCCACAATTTTGTACAGTGGCTGTGTGTTTTTGTTTACATAGTCTTGCTTTAACGGTCATTAATATACGATATAAGAAGTTTACTGTAAAGCTGTTTCTATTGCTGTTGTGTAATAGTTGTACAAATAGAGAGTTTGTAGGCCTAATACTGTATACGTGTTGTTGTAGCCATTAAATAAGCGCATTTAGTTTCATATTTGTTCAAATATTATAATGTTTTTTTCCCCATATTGATTATGAAAAGTGAACAGCATGAGTATGATATCGGGAGACATGAAGTGGCTCATACATGATTTTGACTCATTAGCCTACGCTGTGTTTTGTAGAAAGCCTTTCTTTAAAATTAATTTCGTTTTGTATAAATTCTATCTTATTTTTATTTTTTTTAAATTTAATCGGCTGGATTTAATAAATGGCAAATATAGCAGACATAATCATGACATCCGGCGCCGGCGCTCGTCTTGAGCAAATCTCATCATAAATTAACCGAAATATGCCTCAGACATGAGAAATATAGAAAGCTTGCAACTAAATATTTAAACGAAACTATTCCAAACGAAAAGAAATAGGCTACTCTCTGATTATGTTGCACACTCACATATGTTGAAATAACGAGATATTATGTTGAAATAACATTATAAATAATACATCTTTAAATATATTTGATTGAATGCTGAATGTTGTTCTTATTCAATTTAGTAAAATTAAAACTTTAGTTGTGATAATTAAAATGATTGAATATTAAATATCGAAGTTTTGCTCATTTAATAATAGTAGCACAATATAGGCTATAAGTGCGAAGCTCCCCCTGTCAATGATCTAGCACCCCCTCGGCACCTGCGTTAAAAAATCTGGCGCTGCCTCCTCTTTTTACATAATTATTTCAACCTAAAAATGACCTCTGCACTGGGCTAAATATATGGCTTTCACCCCAAAATGGCGGAAGCGTAGCGCTGCTGCTGGGCGCTGGTGTTGCAATGGAACGTTCTATTGGCTTGCACTTCTTGTAAATATACGTTCTTTGCTTAAAGTCCCCATGAACCGGAAGTTGCAAACGGCTTTTCTCCAGTGCTGTGACGTATTTCCGAGAGAAACGGAATACTTATGAGGCAAAATAGTGAGCGTGGCTTTTTTTTTCCAACTAGCACCTGATTGGATCTAGAAAAATGCACCTCCTCGCCATCTCTCCTTTCACACGCTGTGTGCCTGTCTACTGTCAGTTGGAGGGGCGTGATTACGGATGTTAAGCAGACACCCAAACCATCAAGCCTACGTCATCGGGCAAGGTCCTCCAGTGCAGAGGGGAGGGGCATTTTCAGAATTTGATTAAAGATTACGAAGCCAAAAAAATTTTTTGTGTGGATTGACTTGCACGGATGAATTGTTCACCACAAAACGATCAATTTAGGCAAACAAAGTAAGTATGGTCAATTTTGATTTCATGGGGACTTTAACATCGTGATGTCTGTCAGCCATCACGATGGACGATGATATCGTCAATCTTTGAGTAAACCAATTTGTCCAAAATGCTGAATCATTCAGTAATGAGAAAACATGTTGCTGTGAGATGCGCAATGGTTCTGCTGTGATCTTTGTTTAACTATTTTCGCTGCTGAAACAGAAAAACCGTCAATATTGCATCTAAAATGTAAGTGACTTGACGTGTGTGTGTGTGTGTGTGTGTGTGTGTGTGTGTGTGTGTGTGTGTGTGTGTGTTACAGTGAAAAGAGTTTAACCCTTTAAGGCAGTGGATCTCAATCCTGGTCCTAGGGAGCCACTGCTCTGCATAGTTTGTATGTCTCCCTCATTTAACACACCTGATTCAGATCATCAGCTGGTTAGGAAAGAGCTTTATTAACTGAAGTTGGTGTGTCAGATAAAGGAGACATATAAAATGTGCAGAGCAGTGGCACCCTAGGACCAAGATTGAGAACCACTGCTTTAAGGCCTTGTCTTTTTTGGATATATCTTTTTTTTTTTATGTGCATACAACCCATATATTTTAAATGTATTGTTTGCTTTAAATTAAATTAAGATTGTATGTTTGGTAATTGAACCTAAATAAATTTAAAATTAATGTGCTATATTTCAGATCAATATAATTGTTTTCTTTCATTTTAATCAACACTAACTTTATTCTCTATCTGTATTATAAATATAACTTATTTCTGCATAAATTAAAAAATCCCCAATAATCCAGACCAACCAGAGCGCACTAATTCTACAACATCATCAGTGCTGAAGCGGAACTACCAGAGCCGTTCGGCAGATAGCGAGCAGATATTTTGTCACGTCGTGCACAATAACCCTAAAGGCACCAGGCTGGCGGTGCCACTGGCTTTATATATATATATATATATATATATATATATATATATATATATATATATATATATATATATATATATATATATATATATATATTAGGGATGCACCGATACCACTTTTTCCAGACCGAGTCCGATACCGATACTTTCATTTTTGGTACTCGCCGATACCGATACGGTAACCGATAACTGTATTTTTAATTTTCAGTTAATTTTCAATTCATGCATTTGTAATTTTTAAATGTATTGGTAGAGAAACCAAAATAATATCAATCATATTAGTTGTTTATTAAATTTAAACTTAATTAGTTCAACAAATATATATTTCATGCACTGCATATTTATTACTGCATAAATTAAATATATATGGATCTTTTTGTAAAGTTGATAGAGGTAGCCTATTTAGCCAAGAGCAGAGAGTAATTTATTTGTCCTTTGTTTGATTAACATTAAAACACAGCAGCAGATTTATTAAAGTGCCGCCCCTTTAAGGCCGAACGCACTGACGCCATTTGAATTATACTGTCTACGTTCACTTGAGATGTATAACAGACTTTTACTAGGATACTCGCCAATGTGTTTTTACATAGATTTGTGTGAATTCGTCCGTACAAGCGCAATGCGTGAAAGACTTCCATTCAGTATTCGCGCGCTGTCTGGTGGTTTTCGGGGCGCGCGCTGTGGATGTTTGAAGTTCATGGAAATTCTTGACCTGCAAATGTCCTGTAATAATGTAGGCTACCACTCGTTAAAATAAGTAAGGTAACAGTTCATGTTTTACTTACATATATACGATTTAGTTTTAATCCAAATAACACGTGCTGAGTGAATGATCCGCAATCAACAGCATTCAACAGAAGTGCTCTCTCTCTCTCTCTCTCTCTCTCTCTCTCTCTCTCTCTCTCTCTCTCTCTCTCTCTCTCTCTCTCTCTCTCTCTCTCTCTCTCGTCAGTTAACGTTATTAATAAGCTACATGCCTCGTTTTACTTGATTTGCCATTGACATCCGACTGAACTACAAACTTTCCACTGACGTCTGTGAAAAAGGGTTGCGCTCGACCAGCTCGCGCGTCTGTGTCGTAGCGCGCTCAATCCTCTCCGTGTTTTTCTCTTATCAGCTTGCGCACCATATAGTTAAATAGACGACGCGTTAATATATTCTGTTTAATATTCCACTGATAAGATACATTTATTTCATATACAGCCTTCTTTTTTTATCCCCATTATAATTTCTGACACTGTACACATGCTGCCTGGTATCGGTTGTTGGTATCGGGGCATTTTTACGAGTACGAGTACAAGTACATGAGCTCAGTATCGGGCCCGATACCGATACTGGTATCGGTATCGGTGCATCCCTAATATATATATATATATATATATATATATATATATATATATATATATATATATATATAAATATAGCTGCGAGCAGCGATGAAGGGCCAAAGCCGACGGTAGCGCCACCCTGGTGCACCAGGGTTGCGGTGCCACCGGCTTGGGCCCGTAATCGCTGCTCGCAGCTATATTTATTATTAGGGCCCAAGCCCTAAGGGCGAAGGCCCTATTGTTTTCCTAAGGATTATTTATTATTAGGGCCCAAGCCCAAAGGGCGAAGGCCCTATTGTTTTCCTTAGGATTATTTATTAGGGCCCGAGCACCGATGGTGTGAGGACCCTCTTGGAATTGCTCTGTTTATTATTATTATTATTATTATTATTCTTCTCCGCAATGAATCGCATTTTTGAGAGCCTAAACATGCACGAAAACTCACGAAAATTTGCACACGCGTCAGAACTGGCGAAAATTTACATCTGATATGCGTTTCAAAATTGGGCGGGCCAAAATGGCTCGATAGCGCCACCTATAAAGGTTCAACGGAGTGCGCCTCGCGTTACGTTTCACGTACGTGTACGAAATTCGGTACATACATGTAATGGCCCAATACCTACAAAAAAGTCTCTTGGAGCGTAGCCCTAAACACAACAGGAAGTCAGCCATTTTGAACTTCCTCTCAGATTTTTGTGCAGTTTTTGCCATTTTCAGGCCTCGTACTTTAACGAACTCCTCCTACAGTTTTAATCTGATCATCTTCAAATTTGGTGAGTGTAATCTTAAGGCCTTTGCGACGTTAAATTGCGAAGATCTTGAGTTTTCGTCGAAGGGCGTGTCCTCGGCGGCCTGACAAATTTTGATGTTTCGCCATGAAACAGGAAGTTGCTGTAACTCAGGCAAACAATGTCCAATCTGCCCCAAACTTCACACGTTTGATAAGAGTTCTGTCCTGAACACATGTCCATGCTCATATTCAGTTACAGTCACAGCGCCACCTGCTGGCAACAGGAAGTGACATGTTTAACACTGTTGTGGACTCCTGATAACATATAAAAAAGTGCCAGCAAGTGTTAAACATGCTAACAACATACTTGAAACATGCTAAAACATGCTAGCAAGCACTTAGCTAAGTGCTAAAGCATGCTATTACTGCAATTCAATAGGAATTTGCTGTAACTCAGGTATGGAATGTCCAATCTGCCCCAAACTTCACACGTTTGATAAGAGTTCTGTCCTGAACACATGTCCATGCTCATATTCAGTTACAGTCATAGCGCCACCTGCTGGCAACAGGAAGTGACATGTTTAACACTTTTGTGGACTCCTAATAACATATAAAAAAGTGCCAGCAAGTGCTAAACATGCTATCAACATACTTGAAACATGCTAAAACATGCTAGCAAACACTTAGCTAAGTGCTAAAGCATGCTATTACTGCAATTAAATAGTAATTTGCTGTAACTTCGAACCCCGAAACCCCGAAACTTCACACATTTGATAAGAGTCCTGCCCTGAACACATCTACATGAGAATATTCAGTTATAGTAATAGCGCCACCTACTGGCAACAGGAAGTGACATGTTTAACACTGTGATGCAGTACTAGCAACATATTAAATATGCCATTGAATTATAAACATGTTATAATCATGTTAAAACATGCTAGTAATTCTTAGCTAAGTGCTAAAGCATGCTAATGAAATGAAACAGGAAGTTGTTGTTACTTAAGAAGACAATGTCCAAACTGCCCCAAACTTCACACATTTGATAAGAGTCCTGCCCTGAACACATCTACATTACAATTTTCAGCTATAGTAATAGCGCCACCTACTGGCAACAGGAAGTGACATGTTTAACAGTGTGATGCAGTACTGGCAACATAGTAAATATGCCATTGAGTTATAAACATGTTATAAACATGTTAAAACATGCTAGCAATTCTTAGCTAAGTGCTAAAGCATGCTAATGAAATGAAACAGGAAGTTGTTGTTACTTAAGAAGACAATGTCCAATCTGCCCCAAACTTCACACATTTGATAAGAGTCCTGCCCTAAACACATCTACATTACAATTTTCAGCTATAGTAATAGCGCCACCTACTGGCAACAGGAAGTGACATGTTTAACAGTGTGATGCAGTACTGGCAACATAGTAAATATGCCATTGAGTTATAAACATGTTATAAACATGTTAAAACATGCTAGCAATTCTTAGCTAAGTGCTAAAGCATGCTAATGAAATGAAACAGGAAGTTGTTGTTACTTAAGAAGGCAATGTCCAAACTGCCCCAAACTTCACACATTTGATAAGAGTCCTGCCCTGAACACATCTACATTACAATTTTCAGCTATAGTAATAGCGCCACCTACTGGCAACAGGAAGTGACATGTTTAACAGTGTGATGCAGTACTGGCAACATAGTAAATATGCCATTGAGTTATAAACATGTTATAAACATGTTAAAACATGCTAGCAATTCTTAGCTAAGTGCTAAAGCATGCTAATGAAATGAAACAAGAAGTTGTTGTTACTTAAGAAGACAATGTCCAATCTGCCCCAAACTTCACACATTTGATAAGAGTCCTGCCCTGAACTAGCCTCGTGAGACCATCCTGATCTCGCGAGCTTTCAAGGTTTCACTCGCAGATCAGTCTGGATACTTTCCGTTAAAGAAAATTTGGGAGCAGTTCACCAAACGAACGTCCAATCAGCGTTGGCTTTGAGGCGGGTTGAGGTGTGACGCAACGAGAAGCGCGACAGTTCAGTCTAAAGAACATGGCGGCTTCAGTTATTTGTAAATTGTAGTTACATAAACGGCAAATATCCTTTGCCGACATGTTGCTTATTTGCTGAGCTAACGAGCCTTTACCTGCAGCAGCAAGAGTAGCCTGGCTTGTGGTTGTGTTTTCGTCGTAGCTCTGTTAGTACGTCATATGCTTCGTTGATCTGATTGGTTGATTTGGCCCGTCTATCACCAACATAGGCCAATCAGCTAACCAGTATTTTCGCCCCTTACCAAAACTACTTCAACGGAAGTTTTCCAGATGGATATGCGGAGCAAATCCATCTGGCGGAGTCAGGTTAGCCCTGAACACATCTACATTACAATTTTCAGCTATAGTAATAGCGCCACCTACTGGCAACAGGAAGTGACATGTTTAACAGTGTGATGCAGTACTGGCAACATAGTAAATATGCCATTGAGTTATAAACATGTTATAAACATGTTAAACATGCTAGCAATTCTTAGCTAAGTGCTAAAGCATGCTAATGAA
This sequence comes from Chrosomus eos, assembly GCA_036326025.1. Taxonomy (NCBI): domain Eukaryota; kingdom Metazoa; phylum Chordata; class Actinopteri; order Cypriniformes; family Leuciscidae; genus Chrosomus; species Chrosomus eos. The sequence continues at coordinate 35,159,243 of CM070827.1, read as the reverse complement.
ATGAAACAGGAAGTTGTTGTTACTTAAGAAGGCAATGTCCAATCTGCCCCAAACTTCACACATTTGATAAGAGTCCTGCCCTGAACACATCTACATGACAATATTCAGTTATAGTAATAGCGCCACCTACTGGCAACAGGAAGTGACATGTTTAACAGTGTGATGCAGTACTGGCAACATAGTAAATATGCCATTGAGTTATAAACATGTTATAAACATGTTAAAACATGCTAGCAATTATTAGCTAAGTGCTAAAGCATGCTAATGAAATGAAACAGGAAGTTGTTGTTACTTAAGAAGGCAATGTCCAATCTGCCCCAAACTTCACACATTTGATAAGAGTCCTGCCCTGAACACATCTACATGACAATATTCAGTTATAGTAATAGCGCCACCTACTGGCAACAGGAAGTGACATGTTTAACAGTGTGATGCAGTACTGGCAACATAGTAAATATGCCATTGAGTTATAAACATGTTATAAACATGTTAAACATGCTAGCAATTCTTAGCTAAGTGCTAAAGCATGCTAATGCTATGAAACAGGAAGTTGTTTTTACTTAAGAAGGCAAAGTTCAATCTGCCCCAAACTTCACATGTTTGATAAGAGTTCTGTCCTGAACACATGTGCATGCTCATATTCAGTTACAGTCATAGCGCCACCTGCTGGCAACAGGAAGTGACATGTTTAACAGCATGCTATTATACCCATAATAAAGGACATTTTTGTAACTGACTTTGACATACTCCCACTATATTTATCTACTTAAATGCACATTGCCCACCGTGGTCTGTCTTCCTAAAGCCACCGGGTGGCGATGGCACGGGTGCGAGGGCCCTTTCAATGCTGCTTGCAGCTTTAATTATTCTTCTTATTCTTATTATTATTTTTTTACTACCTTTTGTAACTAAAGGAACCGGGGTTGCGGTGCCACCGGCTTGGGCCCGTAATCGCTGCTCGCAGCTATATTTATTATTATTATTGTTATTTTTACTACCTTTTGGACACTTTTGGAGGCCTTAACATGCTCAAAAACTCCTGAAACTTTTCACACATGTCAGAACCCGCGGCCATCAGGGCCGGGCTGAAGATGGTACCTGGGCGTGGCAGGGGGGCTCGACAGCGCCCCCTGGAACGGGGTCCGAAAACATGGTCCATAAATCAAACACGCTTGCATGTAATAATATGAAACTCGGTACACATGTAGATCTCATCGTTTCATATATACTTCGCACTCTAACTTTTTACCCCAGCCCAACAGGAAGTCGGCTATTAAGGGTTGTTTGGAAAACGCGTGCAATGGAATGTGAAACACTCCTCCTAGAGAATTCAAACACACGGCACGAAACTCGGTGTGCATGAAGTCAAGACACTGAGGATGAAAAATTGCCAGGGGATTTTTGATATCTCGAACGGTTTGGCCGTGGCGAGGAAACGAAATTATGGCGAGAAACGTGAAACAGGAAGTGTGTTATAACTACTGCATACATTAACTAATCTTGATGAAACTTCAGCAGTGTGTTCGTTGTAAGAGCCCGATCACATGGATGTGACTATTGTGAGTCAAAGTTATAGCGCCACCAACTGGCAGCAGGAAGTGTGTCACTTTCAAAATGCTTTTAAATCACCCTCTTATTTTTACCCGATTTGCTTCAAACTTCATGTGCATAATGTAAACACATGCCAGATGTAGACCTGTGAAAGGATTATTGATATCTTAGACACTGTTGCCATGGCAATGCATCAAACATTAATATTCCTTTTTTTAAGCTTTTTCATGCTTTTTTATGCTTTCGGGCACTTTTGGGGTTCTTAACGTGCTCGAAAACTCTTGAAACTTTGCACACAGGACAAAACCCGCGGCCATCAGGGCCAGGCTGAAGCTGGTACCCGGGCGTGGCAGGGGGGCTCGACAGCGCCCCCTTGAACGGGTCCGACAATTTGGTCCATATATCCAACACGCTTTACCCTATTTGCTTCAAACTTGATGTGTATAATGTAGACACAAGCCAGATGTAGACCTGTGAAAGGATTGTTGATATCTTAGATGCTGTTGCCGTGACAACGCATCAAACTTTAATATTCTGTTTGGATACTTTTGAGATTCTTAGCGCACTTTTGGGGCCCTTAACATGCTCAAAAACTCTTGAAACTTTGCACACGGGTCAGAAACCGCGGCCATCAGGGCCGGGCTGAAGCTGGTACCCGGGCGTGGCAGGGGGGCTCGACAGCGCCCCCTGGAACGGGGTCCGAAAACTTGGTCCATAAATCAAACAGGCTTTACCCGATTTGCTTCAAACTTGATGTGTATAATGTAGACACACGCCAGATGTAGACCTGTGAAAGGATTGTTGATATCTTAGATGCTGTTGCCGTGACAATGCATCAAACTTTAATATTCTTTTTGGATACTTTTGAGACTCTCAGCGCACCTTTGGGGCCCTTAACGTGCTCAAAAACTCTTGAATCTTTGCACACGGGTCAGAAACCGCGGCCATCAGGGCCGGGCTGAAGCTGGTACCCGGGCGTGGCAGGGGGGCTCGACAGCGCCCCCTGGACGGGGTCCGAAAACTTGGTCCATAAATCAAACACGCTTGCATGTAATAATATGAAACTTGGTACACATATAGATCTCATCGATTCATATATCCTTTGTACTTTTACTTTTTACCCCAGCCCAACAGGAAGTCGGCTATTATGGTTTGTTTGAAAGCGTATGCCCCTGGAATTCAATATACTACTCCTAGAGAATTCAACCAATCGCCACGAAACTCAGTCAGCATGAAGTCAAGACATTGAGGATGAAAAATTGCCAGGGGATTTTTGATATCTCGAACGGTTTGGCCGTGGCGAGGGAACGAACTTATGGCGAATAATGGAAACAGGAAGTGTGTTATAACTTCTGCATACATTAACTGATCTTGATGAAACTTCAGCAGTGTGTTCGCTGTAAGAGTCCGATCACATGGATGTGACTATTGTGAGTCAAAGTTATAGCGCCACCAACTGGCAGCAGGAAGTGTGTCACTTCCTAAAGGCTTTGAAATCACCCTCTTATTTTTACCCGATTTGCTTCAAACTTCATCTGTATAATGTAAATACACTGCAGATGAAGACCTGTGAAGGGATTCTTGATATCTTTGAAACTGTTGTTGTGGCAACGCATCAAACTTTAATATTCTTGTTTGATGCTTTTGATGCTCTGAGTCAATATGGCAAGCCGTTTTCACATTTAATCAATTTAACCTACTAGTCTCTTTTTTCATGCTACTAGTACTTATTTTTTAGATACTAGTATCTATTCCATTAAGTAATAGTACTTATTCATTAGCGACTAGTGCTTATTCTTTAGTACTAGTGCCTATTCTTTAGATAGTAGTGCTTATTCTTTAGATATTCTTTTGAATACGTATTAGTAGCTAATGAATAAGTACTGGTATCTATTTAATAGGTACTAGTATGTAATGACTTAGAACTAGTATTTATTGAATAAATACTAGTATCTATTAATAGGTACTATTATCTAAAATGTCATTTTCTCTCTCTCTCTCTCTGAGCCAATATGGCAAGCCGTTTTAACATTTAATCATTTTAACATACTAGTCTCTATTTTCATGCTACTAGTACTTATTTTTTAGATATTAGTATCTATTCCATTAAGTACTAGTACTTATTCATTAGCGACTAATGCTTATTCTGTTTAGAATATTCAAAGTGTTTATTCAATTTGTATGCTTATTTATATTTTCAGAGCAGAAAATCCGATTTTTCTGCTTATTCAATATTGCATCTAAAATGTGACTTGACGTGTGTGTGTGTGTGTGTGTGTGTGTGTGTGTGTGTGTGTGTGTGTGTGTGTGTGTGTGTGTGTGTGTGTGTGTGTGTGGTGCGTGCGTGCGTGCGTGCGTGCGTGCGTGCGTGCGTGCGTGCGTGCGTGCGTGCGTGCGTGCGATATGTAAGCTGCGAGCAGCGATGAAGGGCCAAAGCCGGCGGTACCGCCACCCTGGTGCACCAGGGTTGCGGTGCCACCGGCTTGGGCCCGTAATCGCTGCTCGCAGCTATATTTATTATTATTATTTATTTATTTTTTTTTTATTATTTTTTTACTACCTTTTGGACACTTTTGGGGCCCTTAACATGTTCAAAAACTCCTGAAACTTTGCACACATGTCAGAACCCGCGGCCATCAGGGCCGGGCTGAGGATGGTACCCGGGCGTGGCAGGGGGGCTCGACAGCGCCCCCTGAAACGGGGTCCGAAAACATGGTCCATAAATCAAACACGCTTGCATGTAATAATATGAAACTCGGTACACATGTAGATCTCATCGTTTCATATATACTTCGCACTCTAACTTTTTACCCCAGCCCAACAGGAAGTCGGCTATTAAGGGTTGTTTGGAAAACGCATGCAATGGAATGTGAAACACTCCTCCTAGAGAATTCAAACACACGGCACGAAACTCGGTGTGCATGAAGTCAAGACACTGAGGATGAAAAATTGCCAGGGGATTTTTGATATCTCGAACGGTTTGGCCGTGGCGAGGAAACGAAATTATGGCGAGAAACGTGAAACAGGAAGTGTGTTATAACTACTGCATACATTAACTGATCTTGATGAAACTTCAGCAGTGTGTTCGTTGTAAGAGCCTGATCACATGGATGTGACTATTGTGAGTCAAAGTTATAGCGCCACCAACTGGCAGCAGGAAGTGTGTCACTTTCAAAATGCTTTTAAATCACCCTCTTATTTTTACCCGATTTGCTTCAAACTTCATGTGCATAATGTAGACACATGCCAGATGTAGACCTGTGAAAGGATTATTGATATCTTAGACACTTTTTCCATGGCAATGCATCAAACATTAATATTCCTTTTTTTAAGCTTTTTCATGCTTTTTTATGCTTTCGGGCACTTTTGGGGTTCTTAACGTGCTCGAAAACTCTTGAAACTTTGCACACAGGACAAAACCCGCGGCCATCAGGGCCAGGCTGAAGCTGGTACCCGGGCGTGGCAGGGGGGCTCGACAGCGCCCCCTTGAACGGGTCCGACAATTTGGTCCATATATCCAACACGCTTTACCCTATTTGCTTCAAACTTGATGTGTATAATGTAGACACAAGCCAGATGTAGACCTGTGAAAGGATTGTTGATATCTTAGATGCTGTTGCCGTGACAACGCATCAAACTTTAATTTTCTTTTTGGATACTTTTGAGATTCTTAGCGCACTTTTGGGGCCCTAAACATGCTCAAAAACTCTTGAAACTTTGCACACGGGTCAGAAACCGCGGCCATCAGGGCCGGGCTGAAGCTGGTACCCGGGCGTGGCAGGGGGGCTCGACAGCGCCCCCTGGAACGGGGTCCGAAAACTTGGTCCATAAATCAAACAGGCTTTACCCGATTTGCTTCAAACTTGATGTGTATAATGTAGACACATGCCAGATGTAGACCTGTGAAAGGATTGTTGATATCTTAGATGCTGTTGCCGTGACAACGCATCAAACTTTAATATTCTTTTTGGATACTTTTGAGATTCTTAGCACACTTTTGGGGCCCTTAACATGCTCAAAAACTCTTGAAACTTTGCACACGGGTCAGAAACCGCGGCCATCAGGGCCGGGCTGAAGCTGGTACCCGGGCGTGGCAGGGGGGCTCGACAGCGCCCCCTGGAACGGGGTCCGAAAACTTGGTCCATAAATCAAACACGCTTGCATGTAATAATATGAAACTCGGTACACACATAGATCTCATAGATTCATATATCCTTTGTACTTTTACTTTTTACCCCAGCCCAACAGGAAGTCGGCTATTATGGTTTGTTTGGAAGCGTATGCCCCTGGAATTCGATATACTACTTCTAGAGAATTCAACCAATCACCACGAAACTCGGTCAGCATGAAGTCAAGACACTGAGGATGAAAAATTGCCAGGGGATTTTTGATATCTCGAACGGTTTGGCCGTGGCGAGGAAACGAATTTATGGCGAATAATGGAAACAGGAAGTGTGTTATAACTTCTGCATACATTAACTGATCTTGATGAAACTTCAGCAGTGTGTTCACTGTAAGAGTCCGATCACATGGATGTGACTATTGTGAGTCAAAGTTATAGCGCCACCAACTGGCAGCAGGAAGTGTGTCACTTTCAAAATGCTTTGAAATCACCCTCTTATTTTTACCCGATTTGCTTCAAACTTCATCTGTATAAATGTAAATACACGGCAGATGAAGACCTGTGAATGGATTCTTGATATCTTTGAAACTGTTGCCGTGGCAACGCATCAAACTTTACCATTCTTTTAGAATCTCTTCGGGTGATAGTTTTAACTCAAAATCATAAATAGGGCTATACTGCCCTCTTGTGTCAAATTGTGTCCTATTGTTCTCTTGATTTTAAAGCTTATTTACCCTTTCTAGACATCCCCAATTTTGGCTAGTGATGCATTCCTGACATATCCAAAATAAAAAGGTTTCTGCTCATAAGTCATTCTGAATAGACACATAATAACACATACATATTTAGTAGGGGTGGAGCCGAACACGAATACGGTATTCGGAAAGGCACAAATAACGTGTTTTTTACGAATACTTATTTCGAACAAATACTTTAAAAAATATTTGTATTCGGGAACAAGAAAAACTTTATATCAAAAAGATGCGTTTTCTCACGAGACCGCAGTGCATGCCCGGATGAGTGAGTGAGTGAGTGAGGGACGTTCAGGAAGAGGTGACTGACACAGGCTGCTCCACACAGCAACAGAGAGGGCTCGGCTGAGCGAAAAAACACTTAACTGCATCACTATTTTTGTTGAATAGATTTGTGTACCTTTCCGGAGGCAGTTTATAACTTTCGGGATGCGGAGTTTGATCGGGAGATTATTCTATTACGCTGCATTATTGACGTTTGCAGTCGGAGCTCTCATGTTCGCTCTGTTTACGTAGCTCTGTTAGCTCGGTAATTTAGACAAAAGGCAGTTGACAGAGTAACGTTACGTTAGCGTTCGGTTTTAAAAGATAAAAAAATGCTTATGTAGGTGTGTCGAATTGTATGCACTTGTGGGAGTTATATGGTACGTAGACAACCAAGTAAGCGGGTTCAGTTCAAGTTCAGGGAATCTCCCGCATATTGATAGCGGGCGGCTCCCTGAGCGCGCATGCAAGACAGAACTGCTTCAAACCGTGTAGCGAGCGCACGGCAAGAGAGAGAGCGAGAGACTTTGCGTGTGTGCGTCATCAAAGCTAGTATATATATATATGAAGAGTTCAGATGCAAAAGCCTCTAAATGCCATCTGAAATGTTATTCTAAAATGATCATTTTTATCAAGCTCGTATATTTAAGTTCAATAATCTCACTTAAATGGCAAGAAAAATTACCCATTAATTGTCATTTAAGTGAAATTACTGAATTTAAATATACAAGCTTGATAAAAATGATCATTTTAGAAGAAAATTTCAGATGGCATTTAGAGCTTTTGCATCTGAACTCTTCATATATATATATATATATATATATATATATATATATATATATATATATATATATATATATATATATATATATATATATATATATATATATATATATATATATATATATACATATAAGCTTAAACATAAAAACAAAAACAACAAATATTTGAATTTATTGATCAAATTTAGGAATTTAAAATGAAAGGTGAAGCATAGGCTATGTTACCCTAGGTAGGGCTGATCAAATTAAATCATTTACACTGAAAAATTACAATTGCATAAAATAATGTTATGAAATTGATTTAAATGTACAAATAAGAAACAGTGGAAAGAAGTATACTAGGCTACTTATAAACATAACACTAAACTGCAAATAGGTGGCGGCAGGCGGCCGTATTAATGAGTGAGTCATTTATTCATTCATTCAAACGATTCGTTTAAACGTTGATTCATTCAAGAATGAGACAGATGTTTAAGAATGGGTCATTGAATCTTTGACTCAACTGAACCGATTCGGGTCAAAATGCTGAATCATTCAGTAATGAAAACAATGAGTGTTCCTGTGAGATGCGCTGTGGTTCTGCTGTGATTTTTGTTTGGAACTATTTTCGCTGCTGGAACAGAAGACAAACAGCCAATATTACATCTAAAATGTAAGTGACTAAATTTGAACTGTTTATTGAACTGTTGTAGGAAATCAATGTAACATTTTGATATTGTATTCAGGAAAAATAATTGAGGCTGCTTAACACATGTTAAAATATAGAAACTCCACATTTAGATTTTTAGAGGCAGTTACAGTATGTTGTTAACTGAGTGTGTGTGTGTGTGCTGCGCTCATATAGATTTCTCCTCGAGAGGCTGCGCGACCGTCAACAGCACAACCTATTTATTATCCACAATCGATCGCAACAACATAGCTACAATAAATGTAATAAAATCAGAATCATTCTCTCGGTTTAGTGATTCCCTAGTTATGTATTTTGTTTGTTATTGATGTTCTAATCAGGCTACTTGACTTGTCTTAAATTAAGGTCTTAAGGTCTTAAATTTGACTGACTAAACCCTGCAGAAACCCTGTATGAAAGTAGAAATTAACTAAAAAACGTTCGCTCTGTTCTGCTCACTCCTCGCGTTGGACGTGCACTGTTTTGAAGGCCTGTGCAGCCGTGAGCTTTTCAGTTTAATTTTAAAATTAGTGCCATTTCGGTTGGGGGGGGGGGGGGGGGGGGGGGGGGGTGTACGGGGTATTGCTTGAATTTATTTTACAAAAACATGTGCTATAATTCAGATCAATATATTTGTTTTCCTTAAAATTATTCTCATCTGAATTACAAATAATTTATTTCTGTATAAAATAATACTATATGACTAAAAACGCATTTGTGATCTTTTCTTTTTTAATCAATAACTTAAAAATAAACAGATTAGTGCTCTGTTTGAGGTCAAGAAATTAAAACCAATGCAATATGATGAATGTTTAAAAGATGGCACCGGCAGACTGTTTTCAACAGGTTAGATAAATATTTCTTGCTTTTAAACAGTGTGTGTGTGGTGTGTGTGTGTGTGTGTGTGTGTGTGTGTGTGTGTGTGTGTGTGTGTGTGTGTGTGTGTGTGTGTGTGTGGTGTGTGTGTGTGTGTGTGTGTGTGTGTGTGTGTGTGTGTGTGTGTGTGTGTGTGAGTGTGTGTGTGAGAGAGAGAGAGATTGTGTCTGTTACAAGAGTTTAACCCTTTAAGGCCTGTCTTTTTGGATATATATCTTTTTTTTATTAAAAAGAAAATGTGCATATTACAACCCATATATTTTAAATGCATTGTTTGCTTTTAATTAAATTAAGATTGTATGTTTGGTAATTGAACCTAAATAAATTTAAAATGAATGTGCTATATTTCAGATCAATATATTTGTTTTCCTTCATTTTAATCAACACTAACTTTATTCTCATCTGAATTATAAATAAATTATTTCTGTATAAAATAAAAAATCCGAATAATCCAGACCAACCAGAGCGCACTATTTCTACAACATCATCAGTGCTGAAGCGGAACTACCAGAGCCGTTCGGCAGATAGCGAGCAGATATTTTGATATTTTGTGTCACGTCGTGCACAATAACCCTAAAGGCACCAGGGTGGCGATGCCACCGGCTTTTTATATATATATATATATATATATATATATATATATATATTATATATATATATATATATATATATATATATATATATATATATATTAGCTGCGAGCAGCGATGAAGGGCCAAAGCCGGCGGCACCACCACGGTGCCTTTAGGTAACTAAAGGAACCGGGGTTGCGGTGCCACCGGCTTGGGCCCGTAATCGCTGCTCGCAGCTATATTTATTATTATTATTGTTATTTTTACTACCTTTTGGACACTTTTGGAGGCCTTAACATGCTCAAAAACTCTTGAAACTTTGCACACAGCTCAGAACCCGTGGCCATCAGGGCTGGGCTGAAGATGGTACCCGGGCGTGGCAGGGGGGCTCGACAGCGCCCCTGGAACGGGGTCCGAAAACATGGTCCATGAATCAAACACGCTTGCATGTAATAATATGAAACTCGGTACACATGTAGATCTCATCGTTTCATATATACTTCGCACTCTTACTTTTTACCCCAGCCCAACAGGAAGTGGGCTATTTAGGGTTGTTGGTAAAACACACGCAATGGAATTTGAAATACTCCTCCTAGAGAATTCAAACACACGGCACGAAACTCGGTCAGCGTGAAGTCAAGACATTGAGGATGAAAGTTTGCCAGGGGATTTTTGATATCTTGAACGGTTTGGCCGTGGCGAGGAAACAAATTTATGGCGAATAATGGAAACAGGAAGTGTGTTATAACTTCTGCATACATTAACTGATCTTGATGAAACTTCAGCAGTGTGTTCGCTGTAAGAGTCCGATCACATGGATGCGACTATTGTGAGTCAAAGTTATAGTGCCACCAACTGGCAGCAGGAAGTGTGTCACTTCCTAAATGCTTTGAAATCACCCTCTTATTTTTACCCAATTTGCTTCAAACTTTATGTGTATAATGTAAACACACGGCAGATGTTGACCTGTGAAAGGATTATTGATATCTTAGATACTGTTGCCGTGACAACGCATATATATAAAATATAGCTGCGAGCAGCGATGAAGGGCCAAAGCCGGCGGCACCGCCACCCCGGTGCCTTTAGGTAACTAAAGGAACCGGGGTTGCGGTGCCACCGGCTTGGGCCCGTATTTTTTTTTTGTCTACTGAAATTTCTCTGAAAGATATTTTGCAGTGTTTCATTAACAGAACAATCCAAAAACACATTAAACAACAATTCAACCCACTGAAGAGATGTAGACCCTAATGTTGGCCATATACGGGGCCAAATTCCGAGCTCAGAGCCCTCCCCTTGGACAACATGCCAAATACACATAACCTTTGATCTATTTAATTTTATGTGAGCCTGAACTTGTGAAATGCACAGTGTGTTAGTGAAGAGCGGCTCTGTGATCAGAGGTAAATGCTGCTCTATCCCTGAAAGCACCTTATTTTTCAACACGGAAGTAATGCGTTTTCTTTAAATGTGCAAGAATTCCAATTTATTAGCCACTATAGTTTCAAAAAGGGCCTTTAATTTTCACATTAAGCAGGGGTTAACCAGGGGTTAATTTAACGGGATGTTAAATAAACATGATGAATAAACCAAAAATACAAACAAAAGCATTACCTCGAGAGGAGGACCCAAATAAAATAAAAATAAAAAATACCTCTAACTAAACTTTAATTTAACATTAACTTACCTATAAATAAATAAAGTTTTTTTTTTTTTTTTAAATCGCAAATTGCTATTTTAACCAGAAAAAAAAATGCAAATAGATTTTTCCCTCAAATCTTTCAGCCCTATTCACATATCATTTCTCTCTGATATAAGGGAGAACGTCTCGTTTACATATGGTAACCCTCGTTCCCTGAAGAAGGGAACGGAGACGCCACGTTGAGACCGACGGATAGGAATCTCGCTAGTGAGGCCAATCTACATCGAGTGAAACATCAGTTTGTGATGGGGACGAGAACTGCCTATGCCGAGTCCGAGTCAAGACCGAGTCTTTGAAGGGTCGAGTCCGAGTCGAGTCCGAGTCGAGACCAAGTCCGTTGGTTTTCAAATACAGTCGAGTCCGAGTCAAGACCGAGTCTTTGAAGGGTCGAGACCGAGTCCGTTGTTTTTCAAATACAGTCAAGTCCGAGTCAAGACCGAGTCTTTGAGAAATCAAGTCCAAGTCGAGATTTTGTCTCGACATGTCAGTTTTGATATTCATGATTTCATATCACCCCAGTTAATAAACAACAGTTAGGCATACAGACTAAGCTAGATTGTGAATTGTTTAGAGGAGCAGTCTTAACCCTCTGGGGTCTAAGGTGTTTTTGGGGTCCTTGAGATGTTTTGACATGCCCTGACATTTGTGCTTTTTTCAGTTGCTTACAAACATATTAATGGCACTGGTGAAATTACAATCTATTTAGCACAAACAGGGCTACCATAATATGTAAGCAACATGTACATGTTTGTATTTTTGAGAGAATATTGTTTATGCATGGTTATTGAAAAAACTAAAAATTAAAGTTTCTGAAATAAGGCCACAAAACACATACTAAATATCTGTCCACAAGACTTTTGACTAATGGAAGTTGTCTTAGAGTTTTTGCTTCAAAATGATCTGAAAATCACCCTGCCTAATCATTCACATAACACAATAGATTATTTTAAATTGTGAAAAGCATTATTTTTTCACCAAGGCAATATGCGAATGGGCGTGAACGCCCCAACCCCATTGTGAATAATTAGTTGGTTCCCACCTGAGAAGACAAAGACCCTGCATAATAATGAGCCTTTCATTCAAGCGTGTCACACAATAAAGAATGCAAGGACAATGTATGTATATATATATATATATATATATATATATATATATACAGTGGTGGTAAGTAACGAAGTAAAAATACTTCGTTACTTTACTTAAGTATTTATTTCGGGGATCTGTACTTTACTTGAGTATGTTTTATTTGCAGCTACTTTTACTCTTACTCCACTACAATATTAAAGACAAAGTTTACTTTTTACTCCGTTACATTTCCCCATGCCCGCTCCAAGTATTTATTACAGTGGCTTTCCAAACCAATGAAAAACTTGGTTTTATTTTGAAAAAAGAATGCGCGAGCTCTTGCCAGCATGAGCTCATATAGCAGTCAGTTCGGCATTGTGGAAGATGACCGCAGAAACAGGTGAAGGTGCAGCTCTGCCCAGCAATGATCCCGAGATTCCCGCTTACATCTTGCCCATCTTCTGTTTGATGCTGCTAATGTTATGGAACATGTCTATTGCAGAGCTGCCAACTCTCACTCATTCAGTGTGAGACTCACGCAATTGACACTTTCCACACGCTCTCATGACACACATCCATTTTTTCACGCAGAGAAAAATCGCGAAGCAAAGAGGACATTGACACCGACAGACAAGACAGAGCAGGTTACTTTTGATATGAAAAAAGTCTCAGCTCTCAGATTCTGTCAATTTTATTACGAAATTCAAACAATAAATACCGTTTTGGCGCTTTTAAATGTGACTTGACAGATAGCGCCTGCTATGGGGTGCCATTAATCTCTTTACTACTAGTTAATTGTAAATAAACACAAATGAACAATAATAGGTAGCCTATGTTGAAAGATACAGTAGCCTACAACTTACCGAAATGTATATACCTCATACATAATATCGATAAATCTGTTTTTCAACCGCGGAAAGAGGTCAATAAAACAGCTGGAGAACAATATGTCACATAACGTTACATTTACCTCAGGAAAAAAAACAACATTTTATGACCATAGCATGTTAGTTAGCTAGAAAAAAATAGTATTTTATAATATATTTAATATTAGTATAAATGAGTATTTTTGCTAAATATGTGCACTATATATTTATTATATTTTTACTTAGGCTATATCGTTAAAATATTAAGTTGTTATTACAATAAAAACCGCATGTATTTTTAACATTTAATAATACCAGCTGACAGGGCTCGCTGTAGCCTATGTTTACAGCATTAGGTGAGATTTTCTTAATTTAAAAATTAACATGTATCTACTGTACCAAATATTTATCAAAATAAATCTATTGAAGATCGGAATCAAACCACACTAATTGAATTGAAATTGTAAAATTTGTATCAAAGAAATTATAAAAGCAATAGTCTACTAGTCATTGCACCATAATATGCTGTCACTAAACTTAATGAAATTGTTTAGAATTGATGCAAGGTGCATCATTGTCTCTTATGATTGCAAATCTAACAAATTCTTAATTGCAGTATCTAATAATTTGTTCAATTAAAACATTGCATATCACTCCCAAAACAATTGACCTGTTTAATTATTGATATTTACAGTTTTAATATTTACTTTTTACTTTCGATACATAAGTACGTTTTAAATCAGATACTTTTGTACTTTTACTCAAGTGATGTTTGAATGGAGGACTTTCTACTTTTACTGGAGTCATTTTTTATTTAGGTATATATACTTTTACTCGAGTATAAATTTTGAGTACTTTTACCACCCCTGGATTATATATATATATATATATATATATATATATATATATATATATATATATATATATATATATATATATATATATATATATATATATATATATACACTGTACATACACACACACACACACACACACACACACACACACACACACACACACACACACACACACATACATTATATATAGGCTAAATAAAATCAAAATATAAATGAAAGTCAAAAGCACATTTATTTAAAAAGCACAAGTATTTTTGTCATACCTGGAAACAAATCCTGTTCAAATAGGTTATATGGTTCATTCTACAGAATTGGTTCAAAGTTACAGTTGGAAACATCTTGAAAAGAAAATTGTCTTTTTCCATAAATGTCTTAGTATGTCTAATGTTTAACTTTATAATCTATCCAAAACTAGTCAACTAGTCAGCCTTCACTCCATCCCTTGCTTCAAGAAGGAAAGCACGGACCCTAACGAACATCTTCTGGGTTCTTCTGGGACATGGAGTTTCCAGAGGTCTGGACGTGGGTGCCATAGGGTGCCACGTCTCTGAGTCAGAAGATCCTTCCTCAGAGGAATGGGCCAGAGAGGGACTGTCACAAGTTAGTTTAGTTTTAGTTTATTTATTTATTTCAACAGGGACAATGTGCAAAAAAACATTAATTAAAGATGCTTTGCACCAGATTTAGCTTAAGCTAGTTTCCATCTGCAGTCCCCGAGCAGGTAAGTTACAATACAAAATATACAATATAAAATGTAATAATTAGTCACTCAAATACAGCTATTAATTCATTCATTCAACCATTCTCCATTACAACCATCAGTTCAACTCAATCATACCAAGATTATTACAATAAAACCTCACTAAAAAGTCATATTTACATACACCATTATCTATGCTCGCACAACTGGTTGTCCAATAACACTTTCCTTGTATTACGAGAAAAATCCTTCAGGTCCAAATTAAGTTTCAGACTCTGTGGGAGTTTGTTCCATTCTTTAATGCCCTTGAATGAGAAGGCTGTCTGTGCAAAGGCCGAGCTACGTTTAGGCAGCCTGCAATCATTGCAACTCGTGGACCTGGTACTCCTAGTCATCTTTTCAGAACAAAACTGTACAAATGTTTTCAGGGGAGGAGGCGCAATATTATTCAAAATTTTAAAAACTAAGCGCACATTGGCATACACAATTATATCAAAGTTTAACATACTGTATTTTCCAAGAACCAGACAGTGATGATATCTCAGTGGTTTTTTATCTAAAACTTTAACAGCTTGATTATATAAAGATTTTAAAGGTTTTATTGCTGTTTCACTCGTCTGTGACCAACAAGAAATACAGTAATTAATATGGGGAATTATCATTGCCTCCAGGTAAATTTTTGCAGCATCATGAGTCAATGCATTCCTAATATGTCTAAAACCAGACAAACTGTATTTTAGCGTGCTGCAAATTTTCTTAATATGTTTTTTAAAAGTAAAAGTAGAATCCAAAACAAGACCTAAATATTTAAATTCTTTCACTACTTTTATTTGACTCCGATTTGCATAAATGCATGGCGAGGAGGACTTCAGTCGGTTAGTTTTGGTAAAATACATTGCTACTGTTTTATTTACATTCAGTGTGAGCGAGGCAGAAGTAAGCCAACCTAAGATTTTTCCCATAACCTCGGTTAACCTATTAGCTACAATGGTTGCATCACTTCCATGTACGTAAACTGCAATATCGTCCGCGTACTTTACCATGTCCACCTCACCACACACTGAAGGAAGATCATTTATGTAAAGCGCAAACAGCAATGGCCCAAGAACAGAGCCTTGTGGGACACCCATGTAATTAGCCTTAGATGTTGATAACTTACTTTTGACTCTTACGCATTGGACACGGTTACTGAGATATGATTCTACCCACTGCAGCGCACTTTGAGACAAATTATAGTTACTCAGTTTTCTCAGTAGCACAGAGTGGTTGACAGTGTCAAACGCCTTGCTTAGATCCAAAAACACGGCTCCCACGACCCCACCCTTCTCCAACATTGCTTTCACCACTTCAATAAAGTAACAACATGCAGTTTCAGTGGAATGGTGTTTTCTATATCCAAATTGCATAGGATGTAGTATATTGTTTTTGTTTAAATGTTCTTTTATCTGCTCCGCAATTACTTTCTCAGCAATCTTTGAGACAACTGGAAGTATACTAATCGGCTTGTAATTGCTGACCTCATGTTTGTCCCCCGATTTAAAGACTGGAGTGATTACTGCAGTTTTAAAAGCAGTGGGAAAAAAACTTTCTTCTATTGATTTATTTATCAGGTATGTGATAGAAGTTACAAAAATGTCTTTATGTTTTTTAAGAAGAGCATTGTCCATTCCCCAAATATCTTTACTTTTAGAATTTGTCATAGAACATAGAACATAGAACAAGGAGCATGAGTTCTGGGAATGAAGTCCTGACTTTGCACAGGGTCTGTGCAAGTAGGTTCATTGGGGGAAACACATATTTGCAGAGACCTGGGGGCCAGCTGTGTGCCAGTGTGTCTGTGCCGAGTGTCCCCTCGGTCAGGGAGTAAAACAACTGGAAATGGGACGAGTCAGGAGAGGCAAACAGATCTATCTGTTTGGCCCCAAAGTGAACCCATATCAGCTGGATCGCCTGGGGATGGAGTCTCCAATGGACCACAGGCTGTCGTGAGAGCTTGACGGCGGCACGATTGAGCAGACTGGGAATATAAGTTGCAAGAAGCGACCTCAGATGCTTCTAACTCAATAGGAGGAGGTGGCGGGCGAGTTGCGACATGTTTGGGGAGCGTAGACCTCCTTGATGGTTGATGTACGCAGTGGTCGAAGTGTTGTCCATACGGCCAGTACATGCTTGCCGACCAGAAGCGATATGAGCCGTCTCAAAGCAAGGTGTACTGCAAACAACTCGAGGCAATTGATGTGCCAATGCAGTTGGGGGCCCGTCCATATCCCCGCTAACTGCATGCCCGTTGTACGTGGCCCACCAACTGGTGTTGGAGGCATCTGTGGAGACCACAGCATGCCTGGACAATTGTTCTAGGGGCACTCCAGCCCGGAGAAATAAAGGGTCTGACCATGGGCTGAGCGTTTGGCGGCAGGCCGGGTTGATTGTCACACAGAGAGTGCCGCTGTGCCACGCCCACCTCGGGACTCGGCCGTGAAGCCAGTGCTGAAACGGTCTCATATGGCACAAGCCGAGCGGTGTTACTGCTGCTGCGGCTGCTATATGCCCCAAGAGCCTCTGAAAAAGTTTCAGTGGGACCACTGTTCTGCTTTTGACAGTATTCAGGCAGTTCAGCACCGACCGGACACGTTCCTCTGTGAGGCATGCCGTCTGATGGACCGAGTCCAGCTCCATACAGAGAAAATAGATCCTCTGCAAGGGCAAGTTTGCTCGTTTCCCAGTTGCCCCGAAAACCCAACGGCTGATATGTTAGAGAAAAAAAGTCCCTGTGTTCGCACAACTGGTCCCGAGACTGAGCTAGTATCAGCCAGTCGAGATAGTTGAGGACATGAACACCACGATCTCTCATGGGAGCAATGGCCGCCTCCGTGACCTTCGTAAAGACATGGGGCGACAGAGCCAGCCCGAAGGGTAGGACTTTGTACTGATACTCTCGACCCTCGAATGCGAAGCACAGAAATGGCCTGTGTCGCGGCAGGATGGAGACATGAATGTACACGCGTATTTTATCGCTGTGAACCAATCTCGGGGACGCATGCATTCAAAAATGCATTTCAGCGCTAGCATCTTGAGCGGAAGCTTGTGAAGGGCCCAATTCAAGACTTGCTGGTCCAAGATTGGCCGTAACCCACCACCTTTCTTGGGTACAATGAAGTATGGGCTGTAGAAGCGGTCTTCTTATTGGCTGGAGGAACCGGCTCTAACGTATCCTTCGCCAGTAGGCCTGCGATCTCCACGTGACCTGGGCACGTTTGCTCGGTAGACCCAGCGGGTCCTCGAACCACATCCAGCTGCCGACTGGCGACACAAGAGGGGGCTGAGGGGTGCCAGGCTTAACAGGGTCATACATTTGCCAGTCTGGCCCTCTTGTGACCCAGAAACAAAGGAATTGACTCTTTCTTTGATAAATCTGAACGGTAACCATCTGAAGAGTTCGTTACCCCATCCCTGGGTGGCCTGTCTCAGGGACGCTTGGTCTTATGCTTGCCACCTTGTTTGGCAGCGTCTAAGAGGCTGCTGCGGTGGCCTAGCAGGAGCGGAGGTGGCGGCAGGAGGATGCCACAGGTCAATTGGGTTCTATATGAGTTCAATGATTCAGGTCAAATGATTGTGAAATAATGATTATGTTAAAAACACAACCAACACCATCAGATCATCTTTTCTATTTGTTAATCTAGCTCATGTTATAAGCTTATAACTCATATATAGCAGCCAAACAAAACCTAAAGTTAATGATGAGAGGGTCAAGAGCCCAACTAAAACACAACTCACAATCATAATGGTGACTTAAACATTCCGGTTTTCTCCTTCAGTGATTCTGCTTGTTACCATCAGGTGTCTTCCATAATGCTCAATCATCACTTAAATATTCACTTAATTATATCATTAACTTTAACACTGCTTCAGTGTTCATTTAAAGGTGCCCTAGAATGGTTTTTTAAATTATTTTATAATGTTTCCTGGGTTGCCCTTATAATGTTAGTTTGTTTTTTAGATCAAAAATAGTCATAATTTAGAAATAAAAGGCATTTTTCCTAGCCTGATTTTAGTCTCTGATTTGAACACTCTGTTTGAAGGGGCGTGTCTGCTGTGAGAACCGGCCACTGCTGTGATTGGCTGACATGCTTGCATATGAATGACATGTGAAACTCTCTCGAATACTTTCACTACAGCTTTTATATACGTTTTAACTATTACAGCTATCGAGCTATTAACGAATCGTGAGATGTTTTTAAAGTATTCAAATCTATTTCCATCACATAAAATGTTGCTGTGATGAGCATTGAGCAAGCAGATGACAGTTTGTTGTTCGCGAGACAACACAGTTTCTCTCTCTCATGCTTTCACCAATGCAAACGATGACATACAGTAAGAGCTTCGTTGTGCAGTGTAACAGCGTCATTGATTTCATAACGAGTTTGGCAAGAGAGATAAACTCGCGGTGTGTGGATTGTTCTTTGACCACTTTCTGTATAGTTTATTCACTGAGAATTAGCCTATTTAACGTTAGTTATGTAGCAGCTATGCTAGTTACTTGGAGTTTGCTATTTGTTACTGTACTAGGATCTTGCGCTGGATCTAACACAGTGTAAATTATCTTTAATAAAATCACTACTTACCGGTTGCGGGAATATAGTTGGAATTACCCCCTTCTTCAGTTTGAGACGCTTAGAGAAGCTTGATATTGTCCGTGGTTCGAAAATAAGTCTGTGGTGAAATGGGCAGAGCAAACTAACAACTAACAACAACGAATTAAACTGTTGCGGTATCCGATTATATATAAACATCATCCAAGCCTGTTGACATTTCTTTTCTGTGTGAAGGGTATGAAAAGACCTCACATCCCCTGCACAGCCTGGAACATAGCATTTATTTCCATGATCTGCCATTTTCTCTCTGATCCTCGCTTTTTCCGATGGTTCGGCTGTGCAGTGCTTGTCATTGAGGGGTGGGATATGCAAATCTTTGGAGGCGTACATATTAATGATCCCCGACAGTTGCGTCACTGTCGGTATTATGTGGAGATTCGCCTGTTTTTCAGGGGTGTTTTTTAAAAACGAGATTTAAATAAGAAGGAGAAAACAATGGTGTTTGAGACTCACTGTATGTCATGTCCATGTACTGAACTCTTGTTATTTAACTATGCCAACATAAATTCAATTTCACATTCTAGGGCACCTTTAACACTCTGCTCAGAGTTTAATTGGGTCGCTTAAAATGACTTAATTCCATGATGTTACATGAACAAATTATCTTTGTTTAACGTAACCCAGTTATGTGGGACCCGTTGGCATAAAAAAGTTAATTAAAGCCAGCATATAATTTTTTTGAGTGTAATAAACCCCTGTATTGTATGAGCAGTGTGAAACGTGAATAAAGATAACCCAGGATTCCGTTTACCCAGGGTTTAGAATGACCCAGGGTTAACTTCAAGTATGAAAAGGTCTAATGGTGATTAGTGTGTGTTGTTCTCATAGGTGATGATTTTACATCCTGCTTTCATTAAGTATGTCCATGAGATATGGTTGCTGAAAAGGGGGAAATATCCATCCACTGGCTTCCTCGCTATTGTATTTGCCCTGCACATCTGTGACCAGGTAATTTAAGTTTCTCTTTTATTTAAGTTTTCGGTTACATTTTATTACTGTATGGAAGTTTTAGCCTTCTCTTTTGTACAGGTTTCTACATTTGGGTTTGGTGCTGACCAATATGGAAACTGGTATCACTACTTTGAGAATACCTCAAGTAACATCCGTACCGGTGCACATAGTGGCAGCTTTGAGTTTGACACCATGATGCAGATGTACTTGGAAAACAAAATTCAAGTGTTCAGAAGGAAATAATAAGAGGTGAAAAGTTCAAAAGCTGCTTTTGCAAATAGTTGTTTTTGCACCTTTTTGTCGTTAAAGCACATTCCTCACTGTCATACCACCTCAAATTCACTGCTAAGCAACTTTTGAATGTTTAGTCACGGTCTTTAGTCCTTTTGTGTAGGTGCACGGTTAACACATTTAGTTACCTTGTAAGATAATGTTTTCATCACTGTAAATCATGCATGTCTTGATGGATCTTCATGAATGTACATCTTAACAATGTGCCGAGTTGTAACTAATATGTTTATGCCAAATTATGTTTTATGGTTATAGCTTGTGTTGTATATATTGTATGTAAATGAAAGTAGAGAAGTCAAGATGTTTTTGGTTGGAAATTATTTTATAATATACATTATAATTATACATTTTAACTTTTTATTAATAACTTTTTAATATTTTTATTAATTTTAGCAATTCAATGATTTGAAAGGAATCCTTGCGTGACAATGTGACACACAAAATAGGTCAACCTGAAAGCATTCAAAGCAGGGTTTTTTTTTTTTTGAGTTGTGTGGAAGTATATAAAACCGCTCTTCAAACAGAAAGCAGCTTGTCGAGTATAATAACTGTGTGGTGAATAAATTTAACTCAGTAGCATGCGTGTGATACACTTTTACATGTGTGTTTGCATGTGTGACAAAGAGCTGCTCAATACCCTTCAAAAGATGATTTGTTAAGGTGAGGCAATGTAACTGACTGAGCAGGCAAATAATCTCATTATTAAAAACAAATGGTAACCACAATGTACAGTAAATGAGAGATTCATTATGCACTTTTCCTCCACTTGCAGTACTTCATACTTCGGTACAGCAAAAGTACAGTACAGTAAATAGAATTTTTTTGCACAACTCTGAACTTTAAAAAATAATAATAAGTGTTTAAAATATTACATGTAAAAACAATTGTTGCATCTTTGTCACCTTTTTCACCCCTGATAAGTTTGTGTCTCTGCCCTAATTTCATTGTGTTTGCTTCTGTTTTCCCTGTTCTGGCCGTCGAAAAGCCTTCAGCGGAACATGCACCTGCTAAGCAGTTCTGAGGATGCTGGCTTCCTGGTTTTCAACTGGACGCCGCATTCAGCCCTCTGTTCTGCTATGCCATCTGGTGCGCTATATTCTTTACAAGCAAACAGTGTGTTCGCCGTTGCGACTCACTTTTCTAAAAGAGCAATTTCTAGGCGTTGTTTCAAATGCCTCGGGTCTCCTGCGCCTCGTGCAGAGGCCCTCTCTTCGGCGGAGATCATCAAATCCTCTGCGCTTCCTGTCTGGGCCGTGTTCACGAGGAAGCTGCACTTGCTAAGGGTGGCTGCCCGGAATGTGATGAAATGGCGCTCTCCACCCTGCGGTCTCGTCTGGCTACCTTCGCCCACGACGACCCCGCACCTCCCGCTCCACCTTTACTTCTGATCGATCCCCGCAAGAAAAAGTACCGCGCACAGAGGATACCAGAGCGGATGAACACGGGGGCACTGCAGTCCCTGCATGCCTCGCTCTCTCCCAGAGAAACACCCTCAACGGTCCTATTTACTCAGGCGGACCAGCGCCCCTCTCTGCAAGCGGCCAGTCTCGTCTCTTTTGGTGGATCAGACGAGGAAGATGAGAGGATGACAGCGTTTCTCTCGCTGCATAGAATGTGAGGAATGGCCAGGCTCCGTGACTGACCCCGCACCCTCAACACAAGCCAGCGCGAACGACGTGAAACCAGCTTTGACGCAGAGCTTCTCCGCGTGCTAACTGAGGCCGTTGAAGACCTCGCAGCAGGCTTTATTAATCTAGAATGCCTAGGTCTCAGGATCAATGCTTCAAAAAGCGCACTGTCTCCCAACCAGAGTATATATTTTCTGAGAACAGTCATAAATTCTATACAGATGAGAGCAAGGCTGATGTCAGAGCGCGTGCTCGCCATTCAGCGTCTAGCGGCATCATTCAGAGCAGGCGCTTGCACTCCTCTCAAGAGATTTCAGAGGATGTTAGACCTTATGGCCTCAGCATCATCAGTACTCCAGTTGGATCTACTGTATATGCATCCCCTCCAACGCTGGTTAAAACCCTGTGTACTAGATCACACTCAGCGTGGCGATCTGGCCAAGTGAACAACGGCTGTGTCAGAGCCCTGGCTCCTTGGAAAGCAGCCGACTGGTATCAGTCCGGCGTGAGTATGGCCGTGATTTCAAGGAGGAAAGTGATCTCTACAGATGCCTCCAACTAGACATGTGCCGGTATTCGGTAATGCGATAAATCGCGGTAATGAATATGCACGATATTGTTATCGCGGGCACTTGAAAATACCGTGAATAATAATAGATCCGAATTTAGATGTCTAGAACGCGCATCAGCTTATTTTCCATCAACCGCTTAAAAAACACTGCGTATATGCTGCGCAAAACACGTGAGCGAACGCACTCTGTAAACAATCCCCACGTGTAGAAGCACTGTGTGCATGCGCGCAGTGCGCACTGAGGTCTAATGTAAACAATCCCCACATGAAGAAGAAGCATGGCGGAAGGGGGAATGTTACCTACGATTTATCCACCTTCTAAAAGGGTAAAGTCAGAAGTTTGGAAATATTTTGGGTTCCAAAAAAATGCAGAGGGATTGCTGATCGAAGACGGTTTCCCTTTGTGTAAGACGTGTGGACGGAAAGTGGCTGCGAAACATGGGAACACGTCTAACATGTTTGCTCATCTTCGCGACAACCATCCAGTGCAATTTAGGGAGATAAAGGTAAGACACTTTATTTCTCATGTTGAATACCACATAAAAACAACTATTTGAAAAGACAGGATGGCAAAATTACGTTAACTTATTTCCATTTACTGCTTCTAGCTTGCTTCCACGTAGTTTAAGAGTTAGCCTGAACTCCACTAGCTACGCTAAAGTTTGCGTCTTGTATTAACAACAAACATACAATAATCAGCTAAAGTAAGTTTTGTAATTAATAATGGAGGTTTGGCAGAATAATTAATTTGAAATTAAAGTTAAAAAAGGAACGCAACACAAATACATGTCCACACAGTGCGATTAAACTTTTTGTTTATAAATGTTTAGCTAGCTATATTAGCTTACCTACTGGCTTTGTTATTTAGAAAAAAATAACTTGAATTGCAGTGCTACTGTCGTACTGACAAGTCGTTGGTAAGTAATTTGTCAGTATGACCCTTTAAATATCAAGAGATGTTATATGTTTTATTGGCTATGTAATTATGGTGTTTATGTGTAATTATTGGAAGTAAAGTGGAAGAAAGCTCATCATGTGTTTATAATATTTAATTTAATTTAATTACAAAATTAAAATTATATATTAAATCTAACAAAAAAAAAACTAATTATCAGTTAGCATTACTTTGCCTGTATTCTCTGTTTGAACAGCATCTTTTATTGACATTTTCAGAGGTATGAAGTAATATTTTTATTCCCTATTTTACAGAGTGGCCATGCATCTAGCAGTGCTGCTGGTTCATCTTCAGCTGAAGCCATCGTCCAGCCAACAGTCAAAGAGGCATTCCAGCGTCAGGCTTCATATGGACCCTCATCTCATCGGGCCAAGGAAATCAACCATGCCATAGCATATTGTATTGCTAAGGACATGATACCAATTTACACAGTAGCAAAACCAGGATTTCAGAAACTGATGAAGACGACAGTTCCACTTTACAAAGTTCCCTCACAGAAGTTTTTCTCGAAGACAGAATTACCCAAAATGTACAACAGTCTAAAAGAGGCTGTTGGCAAGCGTATAGCCCAGGGAAAATGGTATGCAGCAACAACTGACCTATGGACCAGCAGTGGAGGAAGTGGTCATCCATATATCAGCTTCACCATCCACTACCTCACAGATTGGAAACTTCAATCAAACTGCCTGGAAACGCAGTTCTTTCCAGAAGACCACACTGCTGACAATATCAGGGAATTTTTTGATAACATGTTGCAGGAGTGGGGCATCAACAAAGAGAGTCTTGTCAGTGTTACAACTGATAATGCTACAAACATGAAAAAGGCATTCGAGAATGACACCACCTTCCCCAGTCAGTGGTTTGGGTGTTTTGGCCACAACTTGAATCTGGCCATTTCTAAAGCTCTGAAAAATCAGAGGGTGGACACAGCTGTCCGAAGCTGTAGACATTTGGTGCAGGGATTTTCAAGAAGTTGGAAGAAAAGAAGAGAGCTCAGAAATAAACAAGAGGCCTTAAACATCCCTCAGAGGTCGCTCATCCATGACGTAGTCACTAGATGGGGATCGACACAGAAAATGCTGCAGAGGTTTATTGAACAACAGCAGGCAGTCTGTGCTGTACTGGCAACTGAGAGAGGGGCATGGCATTTGATGCCAAAGGATGCAGATATTGCAGTCATTGAGCAAGTCTTGCAAATCCTTCAACCACTCAGTGCTTTTACTGATGCTTTGGCTTCAGAGAGCAGAGTAAGTCTGTCAGCCCTGAGGCCGGTGCTAAGTCACATCATCTCAGACATTCTTGAGGTAAAAAATGAAGACAGTGCCCTCACCAAAGACCTGAAGAGGGTAATGAAGTCAGATCTTGAGTCCAGGTACACTGCCGATTCAAAGAAGGTGATGGACTTGACAAGCTTTGTTGATCCCCGGTTTAAGGGAAGCTTTTCTGATGACCTTGATGCCACAGTAAACTGCTGCATTGAGGAAGCTTTAAAACTGGCAGAGATGACAACACTGAGTGAGGGAGCTGCCCAGACAGAGCAAAGCAGCACAACTCCCACCTCCCACCCCCCACCCCCTCCTGAAAAAAAGCAACAAAGCTTGGCCACCCTGCTCAACAAAATCACCTCCACAAGGCAGCAGAGAGCAGAGGAGCAGGAGGGTGAAGGCAACATTAAGTCAAAGATTGAAGCCGAGATAAAAGTGTATGTTTCTGTGCCACTAATAAAATCAGAGGCAGATCCATTGCAGTGGTGGAGTTTGCATGCTGAAGAACTACCTCATCTTGCTACCATGGCTGAGAAGTTTCTCTGCATTCCTGCAACAAGTGTTCCTTCAGAGAGGGTATTTAGTGCCAGTGGACACATCCTCTCACCTCAGCGTTCAAAGCTCAAGCCAGAAAAAGTTAACATGCTCACATTTTTGCACTTCAATCTGGAGGACTAACACATGTCAGTCCAGAAGAGATACCAGGTTGAAAATGTTTATTGTTGATTCTTTATAGTTGTGTTTTTTTCTATTTAAAAACAAATAACAAAAGTGGTTATTTTGTAGTTTGCACTTTCTGTTTGATAGTACAATTACTAACTTTATACATTTGTATTGTGTATTGTTTTATTTATATTTATTTGTATTTAAATGTTTGAGGTACTTTTTGTTATTTAAAAAGTTATTAAAGTTACTAAGTAGACAAAAATGAAGTTTGTTTATTTTTTTAACCTGTTTCTCTTGTGCTATTAAAATATCGTGATAATACCGTATACCGTGATAAAAGCTCAATCAATTAATCGCAGCATGAAAATTTGATACCGGCACATGCCTACCTCCAACAGAGGTTTGGGGGCCCTATATGAGGGCAGGCCCATCTCCGACCTTTGGTTGAGCCTGGAGAGGTGCCTACACATAAACTGTCTAGAGATGAGAGCAGTCGCTCTATCACTAAAAGCTTTCCTCCCATACATAAAAGGTCACCACGTCACGTCAGACAACATGTCAGTGGTTTCCTATATAAATTGCCAAGGCAGTCTCAGTTCGAGCAACCATGCACATCATGACCAAACACCTCTTGCTATGGGCTCAGCTCAAGCTGCGCTTGCTAAGAGCGGCGCACGTGCCAGGCATTCTGAACCAGGGTGTGGATATGCTATTCAGACACAATGTCATCCTAGGTGAATGGTCTCTTCACCCGTATATGTATCACCTCAAAATATATGTGACGGCCATAGCAGCATTTCACTCTCACATGGCTGGACAATCACTGGGAAGAAACGACCTAGTCGTGCGCTTCCTCAAGGGGGCCAGAAGGCTAAACCCGCTTCGACCCCCCTCTATACCTATCTGGGATCTTTCCATTGTCCTGGAGGCCATAAAAGGGGCCCCTTTCAAGCCACTTCAGTCTGCTGACCTGAAGCCGCTTTCACTCAAAACTGCCCTCTTGCTAGCACAGGCATCAGTCAAGTGAGTGGGTGATTTGCAAGCACTCTCAGTGAGCGCTTCCTGCCTTGAATTCAGGCCACACATTTATGAGGTTTTAAAATATGGAAGTTCCCGCTTTGCAAGCAAGGGTTCTTTCTGTAATAATAAAGTGTTAAGTTCATTTTCACAATTATAAGTTCCGACATCTGTCTGGTCCTGGGAAAACCTGCCGTTCTATGTACCATATAAGAAGAAGAATGGCCCCTTTTAAGGCCCATTCCTATTCTTTTCCTATATAAGGCTCATTACTGATCTGGCCATATATTAGGACTCATAACTTTACTCTTCTATAAGACTCGGGCGCTTGGCCCTAGGCTATAGTATGGGGGAAGTTTCTAAGCACGCACAGCGTTTTGAAAGGGGTTCCAATAGCGTAAGCTAACTTACGCAATACAAGAGACCTCTCGAAAGGGAACGTCTCAGTTACTAACAGTGTTTGGAATAACGCCGTTTAAAATAACGGCGTTAGGTAACGACGTTATTTTTTTAGTAACGGGGTAATCTAACTAATTACATTTCCCGTCGTTACAACGCCGTTAACGTTACTGGACGTTAAATGTGGTGCGTTACCACGGGCGTCAGTTTGGTTTGAAATGTGCTGGGGACAGAGACTCATTCGGAAACATTTTCAGAAGTGCTGGGTACAAACTTAACAGAACATACTGTGCTCTAAACCGTGTAGCGCACGCACAGGAGAGAGCGAGAGACCTTGCGTGTGTGCGCATGTAAGACAGAGAGCATCCTGATTGGCCTGTTTCGGTAAGTCAACCAGTCAACCCCCCTAATATCTCTAAAAAGAAGATATTATTATTGTGAGTGCGCATCGCAAGAATTCCAGTCACCTCGCTCCGTGTCCAATAAAAAACAATTCACATGCACCGTTTTCTTCATGTAAATTGTTCATTTTAATCCAAACTAAATCCTAAATCCTAAAAACCTAAATCCTAAATATCACGGATGCGGTAAAGAAAACTGTGCGACTCCACTCTATTTCCTAAAAAGGACGCACTAACAGTCAAAATTCTTAAAGGGCCAGTGCACAATTTTTACATATAACATATTTCAATGTAAATATAGAGAATATTTATCTAATTAGTACACACAAAGAAAGTTACAATCAAAACAAAATGCAACACATAATATGCAATAATTGTCACTGAACAAAAGCAAAATTAGGCTCCTACAATGCCTTGTGCACTTTAAGTTGATTTTATATATTTTAATTTAATAATTTAAAAGTGTTAATAAACAAAAAGACAAAACTTATGTTTATTTGACTTTTTTATTTTTTTGCTTATCCGAAAAATGATCCGATCCGTGACTTTGATCCGAGAAACAATCCGAACCGTGAGTTTTTTGATCCGTTGCACCCCTAGTTCAAAACCAAAACATTTTAACGCTAAATCTCTTATTTAATAGCGAACTAAATGAATGCTCTGCTAGTTAAATGGAGATATTTTATTTGTTTTGTTTTAAAAAGTGGTGGGTACCAAATGACTAATGACAAAATCGACACCTATGTGCGTTTATTGATTGAATAAACTGTGTAATCCGAACGCACCCCTGGCTCAACACAGCTAGTGAGGAGCTGGGTTAATAAGTGCAGTGAAGTGAAGTGCAGGATAAACCTCTTGCTGTCTGTCGACGTGCAATAAATATAGAAAGTTATGTACAAACACCTGTCTGTTCTACTCATTTCAACTGACTTGTGAAAACTGCTAAAAAAAAAATCCAAATTCTTTGACATATAGCAACTTTTTTTTTTAACAGTAACGCAAATAGTTACTTTCCCTGGTAACGAGTTACTTTTATTATAGAGTAATTGAGTTACTAACTCAGTTACTTTTTGGAACAAGTAGTGAGTAACTATAACTAATTACTTTTTTAAAGTAACGTTCCCAACACTGGTTACTAACGTAACCTCGGTTCCCTGACAGTAGGGAACGAGAATTGCATAACTCGCCGTGCTACTGTGCTTTCATCAGGGGATCGCTTCAGTCGATTTAACCTGAATTCTATGGCGAAATGGGGGCTTATATTGCTATAAGCCATGCCCATTCTAATGGGCTCTAACGCGCGCGGGCGCGAAGCGTTCTGATTGGTTTGCACATCCTAGCCGACTCGCCATAGGTTCGTGCAGTTGCCGCAGCACAGCCAATGAGCAAGCTAAGGCGCTCAGCTGTCTGCTGTACAGCTGCACTGCGTTTTAAAAAAAAAACTTCAATATTCTCGAGAAAATGAATTTTCCCATAACTTAAGCTATACTCGTTCCCTACTCTCAGGGAACCAAGGTTACGTTAGTAACCGAGACATTATTGTTTCTTCCCACAATCTCCTGCACTGTAAAAAGTAAACAGTTGGATCAACTTAAAAAAAAAAAAGAAATCCTGGATGAAACACCTCGAGCTAGGCAAATGAAGCTAGCGTTAAAGGACAACTCAGGCACAAAATGAACCTTTGGTCTAATTACACATTGGTACATAGTCAACCGTTCTCTGAGATTTGTTTTCATGATTATCGAATGTAAAGAGTTTTATCTCTAAAAACTGTTTAGCTTATAACGCTAGTATATGGGGCATAGAGTAATGAAAATAGAAATCACTAGTTAATACCACTAACAAGGCTCAAAATAGCCCAACATTAACACTGTAGCATAATCAGGGTCCCTACATGCAAGCCGAAGCATTGAGAACATTGTAAGTGTACAGACAGTTTAATAAGAAGATATTTTATAAAGACAGTCCACTTCGCTGAAAACAGGCCGGAGCCATCTTTAGAAAACAGACTCCAGCAGTCGAACCACGAACGCCGAGCCAAGTTCTGGCTCGTTCACATCTCACCAGCGCACTTGGCTCGGCGTTCGTGGTTCGACTGATCGAGACTGTTTTCTGACACACCCAATGACTTTTATCACCATTTTGGGTGAAAAAAAAGTCGATGAATAAATCAGAGCTAATGTTTCAAAGACAAATAAAAGAACAGACAAACATTAAAGCAAACTCAATATTATACTGCAGGAATTCAAATTCAAGCATTTTGGCCCGCTCCCCGAGCACTTCCCGCCAAAGCATTTCCATTCCAATATCCAAAATTTCCAATAGCATTTCCATTTCCAATATTGGTTGCTTCACAAACTTTATTAGTTGTTTATAAAGCAAAACACTGCCTGTTACTGCATGGACTTCAAACCCTTTTTTACTGTAAATAGTGAGACAAGCAGAAGAAATAATGACTTTAAACAACCTTTTGCTGAAAATACCCTCAAACAAATGTGTGTTTCAGTTTCTGGTGTGAAAAGATGGAATATTCTAGAAAACTATCTAAAATGTTGTTGAAACATTCTACAATTTAAATACAAGTATAAACAGAAGATAATTAATTTATATGTGAAAATTGATAAAATTATAACAACAATGATGGTCTTGTCGTTGTTTTTGTTGCTAGAGTTGTCATCATTGCATCATTGTTGTTTTTGTTTGTTTAATGTTGTGTAAGCAGAATTAATAATAAACAAAATTTAAAAAATGAGGGGAAAAAAAGGAAAATTGTTCAAATTGAAAGTAGATGATATCTGGTCTGGGCTATTTTGTTATTTTGCTATTAAGGCATCAATTTTAAAATTATTTTATACACATACTCCCAAGATCCAAACTGAACACATTTTTATAAAACAAACGAGTAAATACAACATCTTGTATACATAGACAGTAACGCTATATCACACACGTACATTCAAAAATTCGGTTAATTATGATTTAATTAGTATTCATATTCACAAACAACTAAAACACGTTCAAAAGTTGCATATTCGAGTATATTAATTAAAACAAACTTCCAACCTACCGTTTTCATCCGAGTCCAGAGAGAAAAAGAAAATGGCGGTTGAGCAGAAGTTCCAGTCAGATGCAGGGCTCCTTAAAGGTGCCATGTGTAAGAATTGAGGTAAAAATATCCAAAAATGAGCTACACGCATCAAAAGAATGAGAAGAAATAAGGGTGATGATGTCATTAAAAAAATGACAAGTTATAGTGCTGCAGAGATATCAACCTGAATTAGCATGCTAAATTACTAGCCACGGCCCGACAGGTGTCATAATACCAGTTTCGGCCTTGGGAGGTGGTATACGGGCAACATAACCACCAGCCAAACTGCAATACACTAATAACTCGCACGGCTTGTGGGCGTACTTGAACCTGATGTCAATCGTGCTTACATGCGCTTCATGAGACACACTAGCACATGCACGCAAGGTCTCACGCTCTCTACCTCTCTGCCGTGCGCGCTGTTTGAACATACATATTCACATAGACTTTCGAAAACCGGGACATATTCACAAACCGGGACGGGTGGCAACACCAGCTACAACAGTTTCACAGCGATTTCAATATCCTAACTACAATTTGCCTATTGCCCAATAATATTTCGGCTACTGAAGATATCATTTTACAGTTATAGCCTTGGTCTGTATTGTTCCGTGAACACAGCATGCCATAAGCCAACTTCCTATAATAACAGCCTACCGTATTTTCCGCACTATAAGGCGCACCGGATTATAAGGCGCACCTTCAATAAATTACCTATTTAGAAAATTTTTCATATATAGGGCGCACCGGATTATAAGGCGCATAAGATACTGCAGTCAAACGTTTGACTGGGTTTGCGTTATGCGTCCACTAGATGTGCTAAGGGAATGTCAACAAAACAGTCAGATAAAGTCAAACTTTACTCAACTCAACTCCGTTCACTCCCAGGTAATGTTGTTCAAACGTTAAAGGAGAACTCCGGTCAATTTTAACATTGAGCTCATTTTTTGTAAATTTGGAGTGCTGTCAGTACAGATAACAACGACAAAAACCGGTGTTGCCTACACCATGTTATCCTCTTTTTAAAATTTGCACCCTGTTGACTTAAACGGGGCAAGTTTTAAACCTGCTTTTAGCCTCTTAACAACTTTAATGTGTCATTACAAGTGCACAGTCAGTTTTCATCATAATCAGTTTTCCCTGTCTACATGCAAATCAGTAACCATGACCATGCAAGTTAAACCTGACTCGTTTACATGACTTTATTAAAACCCTTTCATGCACGATTTATGGAAAACATTATATAGATGTTTTTAAGATACTTTTTATTACTTTAATATGATGCTAAAATTGAAATCCATTTTCCTTTTAACCACGTATGTGGACACCATGCAACAAAGGCGTAAAAAGGGACATAGAGGATATGGAACATCGTAATTTTGTTATGGCATGTTATGCTATGTATATCAGCTCAGTTAAAAAAAAAAAAACAGTAATATTACAATACAATAACAATAAAACACATTTCTCTCTGTACCACTCTCTGCATCACTCTCACTCTCACTCTCTCACTCTTTTATTATTTTATAATGTTTCCTGGGTTGCCCTTAGAATGTTAGTATGTTTTTTAGATCAAAAATAGTCATAATTTAGAAATAAAAGGCATTTTTCCTAGCCTGATTTTGCCTCTGATTTGAACACTCGAACCGGCCACTGCTGTGATTGGCTGACATGCTTGCATATGAAAAAGCTATGTATTACATGTGAAACTCTCTCGAATACTTTTACTTACAGCTATTATACGTTTTTACTAATACAGCTATCGAGATTAACGAATCGTGAGTTTTTACAGTATTTAGATCTATTCCTATCACATAAAATGTTGCCGTGATGAGCATTGAGCAAGCAGATGACAGTCTGTTGATCGCGAGACTGAAGATCTTATCATTGCAACGCAGTTTCTGCACTCTCTCTCTCATGCTTTCACCAATGCAAACACGATGATGTACATACAGTAAGAGCTTCGTTGTGCAGTGTAACGTCATTGATTTCATAACGAGTTGTCCAGATAAACTCGCGCTGTGTGGAAAGATTGTTCTTTGATCGCTTTCTGTATATAATTTGTTCACGATTTAAATAAGATTATTTTCATCCTACTAAAAAAAACGACGTGAAGTTGATGTTTTAGTCACTGGCTTGACTTACTGATGCATAAACAGTATTGAACGATTTTGAGAGAAAGATCACCTGTCTGAACTTGAACTTGTATTGTTACTTGGTAGCTCGATCGATTTATTTTCAGACGTTCATCGAGGCCAGCTCTGTATTGGCCAAGTTGAGGAAACAGTCATCGGTGAAATGTTTGAAAAGTTGTGTCGGCGCATTTCCAGAGAAAATAAAATTAACCCATTGTTTCTTCAGAGGCTCGGATGAAGGAACTAAAAAATACTTTTGTGTTCATTTGTAAATCCGAAAACTGATCAACTGCCATGCTTCGCTCGTTTGCAAGCCATTATATCTCTTGAGGAAAAACTCAAATCGTGCTCGCGCGTTCGTACTTCCTAGCTCATTTTCTCATGGACGAGCCAAATTCTCTTTGTGTCTGCAAAGAAGAGAAAGGGGAGGTAACCTTTCCTCCTTATGACCAGTGTTGGGCAGTAACGCGTTACTGTAACGCAGTTACTTTTGACAGTAACTAATACTGTAACGCATTACTTTTAAAAATAAATTAACTCCGTTACCGTTACCATATCGTGCGTTGTCCGTTACTTTTTTAAATTAATTTGCTAGTTGCTGGAGCGGCTGAGAAGTGTGCACTGTCATTACACAGTACGAGAGCACTGAAGAGACTACTAGCATTATTTACAGAGCGAGAGGACACATAAACTATCACTGGCTGAGTTGTTTCCGTTAACACGTGAGGCAGTGCGCGAGCACGGAGATTACAAGCTGCACGGAGAGCGCTGACACTTCAGATGCCCATTTAAAACACAGACAGCGAAACGGTATGAATACAGAACACTAAAGTACACATTGCCATATAATTATAAAGTAATTAATTTTTTTAATAAAAACTAGATGCTGCATCAGCAGAGAAAGAACAGAAGCTTGCCATCGAGTCTGAGAGGAATAACATTAGTAACTGCTAACTTACCTCAAGCGATTAAAGCAATGTGACAAAAACACACCCAGACCTGACCCACATGTTGTATGTCGCAATTGTTACCATCTAGTTTATATCCAGATGGTCACTTCACTTTTATGCAGTCATTAGCCGGCGAAGTTGTATTTTTAAAGCTTGTGATGTGATTGCTTTCTCAACACTGATATGTTCATGGAGCTGACATCAAGTGTTCTAATCATCAAGTGTTCTAAAATTTAAGCAAATAAACAGTGAAAGACTGTACATGTAATATAGGTCTACATTTATATAATTTTAATGCTCTGGCCTTTGCAGATATTTAAATATATGGCCATCTTCTTTAAGCTTGAATCATATAAACTGGTAATACTTTGCAATAAGACTACAATTTTAGCATTAAATATGGTTAATAAATGTTGTAGAAGTATCATTCATTGTTAGTTTTTTTATTTCAAAATGTTATACATTTTAAATTGAGTTTAAATTGTATTGTACCTGTTATTACCTTAGTTAATGTACTTTGAACTAACAAGAATGATCAAATTGTATTGCTCAAATATTCATACATGCAGTAAAAACATATATATATACACTGTCAGCTGCATGAACATATCAATGTTGAGAAAGCAATCACGTCACTAGCTTTAAAAATGCTTGTTTTGTTATTTATTTCAGAAATCCTTGTGATATATTCAGTTTGTGCTGGTCTGACTTTATACAATGTTTAAAACTTTCTGTTTAAGTAAGTTTTGTGTTTGTATAGACCATAATGCATAAAGGGCATTAATGGGAACATTAAAGAACTCTACAAAAGTTACTTTTAACAGTAACGCATTACTTTTTGGTGTAAGTAATCAACAAAGTAATTGAGTTACTTTTTGAATGAAGTAACTAGTAACTGTAACTAGTTACTATTTCTTAGTAACTAGCACAACACTGCTTATGACTTCATAAGGAGGAGATTCAAGATCAGCTCGGCTGAGCCAAAACTCGGTTTACACCGATTGAAAATTCTAGACACGAGGGGACCAAATACAGGCAAGGGGAACTACTATTAATGTTAAAAAACCTCAGAAAGTGAAAATTTCATGTCAGGGGACCTTTAAAGGGTCATCCACAATCGTAATCCAAATCCAGGCAAAGGCCATACACAAACAATCCAAACAGTTACAGATCAGGGCTAGGCAAAGAGAGAAATCCGAGGGAATGGCAAAGAATCAAGAAAACCAGGAGACGGGAGAAACAGGATACAAACACACTCAGAAATGCAGTGCGACACATACAATACTTCGCAGGAAATGAATGAGTGTAGATGGTTTAAATAGGCTGAGACTGACAAGGTAATGAGACACAGGTGGATGCAATCAGGGTCCACTTACGTGAACAGTTTGTTGTATAAAAACTACATTTTACTCTAATTTTAGTTTATAAAATACTAATATATTCATCATACTTTACTGTACTTACACTTTTTTTTCTTTTTTTTTCTTAATTGAACTTTTATATATTTGTCTCCGTGTCATGATAGAGTCTGCGTTTGCGATATATCCTTCCTTTCCTGCAAAACGCTCGCTCTGTCTGGATGTGTTAAAATCTGCACTATTGGTGCATTCAAGTCCTCCTGGCAATTAGCTTACTTCGCTGTAAATAGAAAAGTCTAGCAATATCACTGCTAAATAAGTATTCGGGTATTCCGGCATGTTCCGGCACACGCCCCCAACTCGTAAAGATCGGGGCTTAAAGAAAATCCAGGGCTTCTCACTGGTATTTACGACTTTGTGGTGGCGTTCATGTATGTTCAACTCATATATTTGGAGTAAGAGGCAAAAAACTACCTGTCGACCGGTTTATGCTTAAGCCGTTTATGACCTTCCTTCAGTAAAAGAAAACGGGTTTCCACGTTTACATGACTATGTGTGTTGTCGGCTTAAGCATAATCTGATGTTTTTAAATAAATACTGACAAAAAAGCTATAGCCATACCAGTTTTAGGGCTGGATGATATAACATTTATATGAGTGATTACCTGGATTCAGACCTACCAATATTGTATTTATATAAATCGTTCACAGGCACATTTGCTCTATGTATTTCCCGGCGTCGAAATCAGGCACATATAGATCTCAGGAAACACGATTCCTGGCTGAATCACTGGATCTTTGGTAAATTGTAAGGAACACTATATCAAGTCCTTTCATTTAAACTGATAATTATTTGTGTTAATCGCAGTTTATCAATGTATTTAAGACTAAAGAATTGATTATAGATTTTAAGAATCCTACAGTCATCTCTCCTGTGGTTATTAATGATCATGCTGTTGAGGTTGTACATCAATTTAAATACCTTGGTACTGTAATAGATGGAAAGTTGACTCTTGAGGCTCATGTGGATGCCCGGTGCCAGAAAGCCCACCAGCGAATTTATTTTTTACGGAAGCTTTGTGGTTTTAATGTGGACAGTTTTATGAAATTAATGTTTTATTCTTGTTCAGTTTTTTTTAATCTGTCATTACTTTTTCATTTGTGTGCTGGTATTGGTAACGTAATCTTAAAAATAGAAATCGATTACAGGGTATTGTGAAAGTGTGTGGTAAGATTGTTGGCAGAACTTTGTGAATAATTTGTATAAAGTCAGGACTATGAGGTTATTATGAGAGATTCCAGCCATCCCTTGCAGAATGTTTTTAAGTTGCTTCCTTCTACTCATAGATATTAATTGCCATTTTGTCGGACTAATAGATAAAAAAAATATTTTATACCAGCCACCATTGGTTTTTTTAAGAGGTCATATGATTCGGTTTCTTGTTTTTTTCCTTTTCTTTAGTGTGTTATAGCTGTTTGTTCATATTTAAGATCTGCAGATTTATAAAGCTCAAAGTCTCAAACCCAAAGAGATATTCTTTGTAAAAGTGCACTGCATTCAAACACGCCCCCACAAATCTACGTTAGTATGTGGGGTCAGAGTTTCATAACTCCGCCCAGATGTATACGCAAAGAAAGAAGGCGTATTCTTGCCGCCATGAGTCGTGGAGACGCTGTGTTTTTTGTTGCAACAACTACTTTGTTTGGCCTTCCAAAAGAGGGCACAATTAGAAAACAATGGTTAAACTTTATTTACAACACAGTTCCAGAATAGTACAACCAAAATATTCGACTGTGCGCTGCACATTTTTCGGAGGACTGTTTCCAGAACCAGAGAGAGTACATGGCCGGCTGTGCACAAACGTTGATTCTAAAAAGAGGGGCTTTACAAAGAACAGTCTGGCGCTTCTGACTTACAGACACAGCCTGTAAGTTTTCATATTTTAAGAATTTGCTGCTGACTATTCAAACACGAGTTTTGAGCAGTATAGAGTAGGGCTTGTTTGTCATTTCTTTGATCACAAATGCAAACATGGTTTTATGTTTACATAGTGTTCTCCCCCGAGCCAATCACAATGCACTGGATCGCTGGCCAATCAGAGCACACCGCGCTTTTCAGAACAATGAGGTTTGTAAAAATTCCTGTTTCTCAGAAAGGTGGGGCCAGTGTTGTGCCTGAACGCGTTCAATGAACGATAGTTCATGAACTCGTTCATATTTTGGGCGAACGTGAACTGAACGTACTGAATTACTGCCTGATGAACGTTACTGTGAACGCGTTCATTCTGGTGTCTGTGAACGCACGCTCTCGGTTTAACTTCGTTCAATAGGGTGCCAGATTTCTATAGAGCCTTCCAGGCGAAAACCCGGCAAAAACACACCGTAAACAGGCCTTAATATGTAGCGGAAAAAAAAACACCCAATCTGGCAACACCAACCACCAGTGTCGCACGCACCGCTGCATGCGTCATCAAAACAAAAAGCAGCATG
This sequence comes from Chrosomus eos, assembly GCA_036326025.1. Lineage (NCBI taxonomy): Eukaryota > Metazoa > Chordata > Actinopteri > Cypriniformes > Leuciscidae > Chrosomus > Chrosomus eos. The sequence goes on along the minus strand of CM070827.1, from coordinate 35,121,653 downwards.
TAGTCGACAAAGCAGCGAGCGAGGAGGCGTCGTATGATCATTTAAACGAGTTTTATGACAAGGTCGGTGAGGATGGGAAAAATCTTATATTTCTGTGCAAACTTTGCCAGTCGATTAAAATAATTTCTGTCTGTGGTTGTATATGGGCTGTGGCAATAATTAAAAAAAAAATGCTCGCAGCAACATATGGAAAAAAAGAACTACTGTATGAACTAGTTAATTTTTGAAGTATGAACTATGAACTGAACTAGTTCATTTTAAAATGTGTGAACTGAACTTTGAACAAGTTCATGTAGAAAATGAACTTTCCCAACACTGGGTGGGGCATAGAGGAGCAACAATAATGTATGGTATGTGTAAAATAATTACAGTTTCTTTTAAACCTAAAACTGCGTAAACATTGCATTAAATCAAATACACAAAATAATTTTCTTTCTAGAACCGTCATATGACCCACTTTAAATTATTAAATTATTTATGGAAGTCTTTATTTTTTTTTTTTATTTATACCAGTCTGCGGAGAGATGCAGATGTGTTTTCGTTAAGATAATAACTCCGCCCACTTTCCAAGATGGTAGCCTATCCTTGGTTCTGTGTTTGTTTGTTTGTTTGCTTGCCTGTGTATCACTTCTGTTTTGGATTTTCCCTTCATTGTGCCTGTCGGAGGTTGATGTATAATTTCTCCTGTTTCATTACCTGTGTTAATAAATTACTGCAGATGGATCCGACTGCTTCTGCCTCTTCATCACATTACCCTTAAAGACCTAGACCATTTTTGGAGCACCTGACTCGCCTGTTCTTTTCTTTGTTTTTCTAACCCATTATAGCAGTCAGCATCAAGTGCCATATATCATTTTAAAGAGAACTTGAAGTTTCAATCTAGCTCATTTAAATTACCAATTTTACATTTATTTTGTTTTAGAATGGATGAATTTACCAGATTTAAGAAAAACGGCAGCAAATTTTTTGTGATTTTTTTTACTCAACTCAAACAAATCCTCCTGAAGTTTGGATTTTTTCCTTTAGAAAGTTGTACTTGGATATTCTAGATTTTCAGATGAAATTTTGACTACATGTAACAATCCCTAAGCAAGTTGTAGCCATTTATTACAACATTATTATAGGCGATTTTCAGTGAAAAACTGGTGTTTTTTTATTTACTGACAATGTAGATGTGTTCAAAAAAGTTCAGGAAGTTAAATAAATAGAAACATTGTAATAGAACACTGAAGCAAAAGTGATATAAATATATATCTCCGTCGGATGCAATTCCACTGGGACAACACAAATTTGAAAACACAAATTTCAGTGCCTCATCTGATGTGACACAAATATGCATGCACTCACGCAACTAACTTTACCTCAGTTCAAATTTACAAAGGAAGTTGCTAAGTGGTGGTGCAAAAAAACAAAATCTATGTTTATTGGTTGAGTAGATGATATTTTCACCAATCTGAGCATGGGGGAGGGACTAAGCATCAACAGCCATTCATGTTTCGCTCAGAGGAACAAACTGATCAAAACTTGATGGCGCAATCACATTCACTACGGAGCATCTGAATGTCGATTAACCCAATACCACAGAAAAGCGGTGAATCTCCTCGTTATGGGACCTTTTAAAGCATACCGATTAGATTAGCAATTCAAAAGTTATTAAACATTAAGCAGTTATTTTTAGCCGCCGGCTGCTCTATAGGTCTTTAAAGGTTAACTTGTTTAAAAAAAAAATGGATTTTAACATCCTCTCTAACAAAATAATTTTGCCTTAAACAAATTTTGGTGCAACCCATTTGAAAAGTTGTGGTTTACCCCACAATGAACAATTTTTAACAGAGTTGGAGAACAGGGTTGGTAGCCTGGGTCTCCTTTCAGCTGGGTATCCACCAGCTAAAACCTGTTTTTATCTATTTCCTGGCATCTATTCCATCAGGTACCAGCTACAGCCTGGGTCTCCACCAGCTATCAGCTATAACCATGGGCCTCGACACTCCAGATACCCTGCTCTGTCTCTGCAAACTAGACTCCGGCTACCCTGCTCCAAACGCTGTGCAAATTCCATCATGGCGATTATGATTCTTGCCTTTCTGTCTTTGCTCTGTCTGCCTAAAATCTCAGAGTATGAAGTGCACCGGGAGGTCCTAGTGAGTAACTATAACGTTTCCTTAAAAGGTTACTGGCTATGCATGCACAGGACCTGGTCAGCAGTCAGGGGAGCTGGATGTATGGCATGAGCCTAGTTTCAAAACATGGAAACTTGAAACATCTTTTAAGCCTGCTTTTTTAAGTGACTGTTTTATTCCATCAAAAAACTCTTGGCCCAAAATCACAATGAGTGGAGACTCTAAAAGCTGAAAAGCAGAAAGCTGTCTTAATACATGCATATCGAAATGTATTGGATTGTCACGTATTGGTTTCGTGCACATAAATGTAAAAAGTCTATTAGCAAAAATTTAAATGGTAAGAATTTGGGCCAAATCGACAAATGTTGATATGGTGTTATCTGAGAATTGGCTGGGTAGATCCACTCCTGATAGTTATATTTATATGGAGGGGTATAATATATTTCGTACTGATCGTCGTGGTTAAAGTGGAGGAATGGCGATCTATGTAAAAAATAGTTTGCAGGCAATAGTACAATTATCCAAGTCGTGCCTAGACTATTTGAATTGCTAGTGTTGCAAATTGAATTATGTTTTGACATTTGCAGGATGCTATAGACCAGTGATTTTCAACCAGTGTGCCGATCGTCAGGTGTGCCCTGGGAAATTATTTCATATCACCTAATAATTAACCATTGTTGGGTGTCTGTGCTGTAATAAAGTGTGGGAGACAATGTAATACTCTTCTATTTCAGTGGGTGGGAGCAGAGGGCGATAAATGCCTGTAAAGACGCTGCCGCGCAGTTAGTGCGCACGTGACAGTGACAGTTGGGATCTCAGCAAGACGAGCAAGTGACAGTGATGGAGAAGTTTTTGAGAAGGGAAATTACAAATGCCAAACAGGGCCCTGGACAAAATTCTGACCCAGATGAAGGCTCTAGTATGAGTGGTCAAAAGAAAAAGGACAAGACGGTGAGCTCGAGACAATACAGCGAAAGCTATCTTTCATTTGGATTTACTTTTACCGGGGATGCGACAGCACCGACTCCGCTGTGCTTGGTGTGTGGTGAGAAGCTATCCAATAGCGCCATGGTACCAAGCAAGCTTAAACGCCATCTCCAAACGAAACACCCTTTCATTCAAAATAAGCCGGTTGACTATTTTGTACGCTTACGTGCAAACAATGAGAAACAGGCAACTTTTTTGAGAAAAACCACAAAGGTAAATGAGAGAGCCCTCAAAGCTAGCTACCTTGTTGCTCAACTCGTAGCTAAATCAAAAAAGTCCCACACTGTGGCAGAAACATTAATACTGCCAGCTTGTAAAGCCATTGCAAATGAGATGCTCGGCCCTGACGCGGCCAAAGAGATAGCTAAAGTGCCTCTCTCAGATAACACAATTGCCAGACGTATTGATGACATGTCTGCGGACATCGAAACTGTTGTTTTGGAAAAGATGCGCATCAGTAAGAAATTTGCCTTGCAACTTGATGAGTCGACGGACATTAGTGGACATTGTCAGCTCCTGGCCAACGTGCGTTTTGTGGATGGAGAAGCCATTAGAGAAAACTTCCAATTTTGCAAGGCACTGCCAGAAAAATCAACATGAGAGGAAATATTTCGGGTCACGTCGGAATATCTTGACAAAAGCGGGCTTACGTGGGAAAACTGCACAGGTGTCTGCACTGATGGAGCCGCAGCCATGGTCGGGCGCATCAAAGGCTTCGTAAGTAGGGTCAAAGAAAGAAACCAGATGTTCTTGTTACGCACTGTTTTTTGCACCGTGAGGCCCTCGTTGCAAAGACCTTACCAGCAGATCTAGCTCCTGTGTTGGATGATGTTGTGCGCATATAGTGAACTTTGTGAAATGTCGACCTTTGAAATGTCGCTTATTTGCGTCTTTGTGTAAGGAAATGGGAGCGGAACATAAGGTCTTATTGCTCCACACAGAGGTCCGGTGGCTATCGCGCGGCAAAGTGCTGGCCCGTGTGTATGAGCTGCGAGAGGAACTTAGAGTATTTCTGACAAACGAGAGGTCCGATTACTCTACGCTGCTTGCAAGTGATGAGTGGTGTGCAAAGCTGGCATACCTGGCTGATATATTTCATCATCTGAATGAACTAAACACACGGATGCAGGGCCGAAATGAAAACCTGCTTACAAGCACTGATAAAATGAACGGATTCCGTTTAAAGGTGCAGCTCTGGCAACAACATGTGCAGCGTGGCAACCTTGAGATGTTCCCCACTCTGGCCAACAAAGCTATTTTGACATTGCTCCAGTTTTCAACCACATATCTATGTGAGCTGAGCTTCTCAAGCTTGACTGCGATAAAAACAAAAAACAGAGAGAGACTGAGAGCTGTTGAGGAAGAGCTTCGTGTGTGTCTTTCCACCATTCCTGCCAGGATATCTATTTTGTGTTCATCGAAACAGGCCCAGGTTTCACACTAAGTGAGTATAAATACATTTAGAAACTATATTATGAACTATAGGATTTTGTATTATATTATGTACTGTGAGTGTCATTTTGGTTGGTGGTGTGCCCCAGGATTTTGTAAATGTAAAAAATGTGCCGCGGCTCAAAAAAGGTTGAAAATCACTGCTATAGACCTCCTTCTGCGGTTCAGAAGGATCACTGCGTTATTGCTGGTGTGAGAGATACCAGGATATCTAAATGTAAACCACTTATTATAATTAAGAGAAATCTGAAGTCGTTCTGTGAACAAGCTTTTTTTATTGATCTTTATCCATCTTTGTGACTGGACAAGGGTGAATTTGATACCGGAGCCCCAAATAGCGTTGCAACATTTCAAATCACTATTTTTGGACATAATTAACAAGCATGCTCCTTTTAGGAAATATAATTTTAAAGGGCATGCTAATCCGTGGTTTTCAGAGAAATTGTCTGATCTAATTCAAGACTGTGATCTTGCTTGGTCAATGGCAAAAAAATCCAAAAATAGCTCAGACTGGCAACATTTTAGGCACCTGAGAAACAAATGTTTCTCTCAAATATGTAAAGCAAAATCAGATTTTTGTTTAAATGAAATATGTGATAGTGCAGCTATCTCACTAAATTTTGGAAAGTTATAAAATCACTGTTTTCTAACAGTGGCATTCAACCAAAGTAGAATGGTAAAATTAATACAGACAGGAAAAGTATGTTAGATTCCCTAAACCAGCACTTTATATATTCTGGGTCATTGTGTGAGCATGCAACACAAAAACAGATGTGGACTACTCTTTGTCTAAATGTACCTATCGATTTTGATCTTGTTCCTATTGCAACACAGGAGGTGTATGATGCTCTTAAAAGGTTAAATGCTAAGAAATCCACTGGTCCTGATGGAGTCTGATCCATACTTTTTAAATATCACTCTGAACATATTGCAGAACATTTGACAAACATTTTCAACCTGACTATTGAAACTGGATTAATACCAAGTGTATTTGAAGTCAGCATATATCATGCCTTTATTAAAGGGTGGTGACAGATCAAATCCAAATAATTATAGGCCAATATCTAAGCTATCTGCTTTAGCCAAGATTTTAGAAGGGCTTATAAGTGACCGGTTGAAAGACTATTTAGTAACAAAAAAAAACATTTTAAATGATTTGCAGTCGGGTTTTCGTAAAAAACACAGCACTGTCACTGCCACTATGAAAATGCAAAATGGTTTTATACGTGCTATTGATTCTAAAGAATATTGTGCTGCGCTGTTCTTAGGTCTTTCAAAGGCGTTTGACACAGTTGACTACCGGTATGTCCTGTCTCAGAGATTGGTGGATATTGGAATGTCTCCAAAAGCTGTCAAATGGTTTGGCAAGTATTTGAGTGGCAGACCACAATGTGTTCAGGGTGATGGTGTGTCCTCAATCTCATTACTTATACAAAATGGTGTCCCCCAAGGGTCCATTTTTGGGTCCCATTTTATTTACTATTTATATAAATGACTTGTGTCAGAATGTAATAAAAGGAAAATGTCATTTTTATGTGGATGATACCGTTTTGTATTGTTCTGCCCCATCCTTGACAAGTGCCATAGAAGATCTGCAATCTTTATAAATTGAGACTTGTACTAAACTCAGATAAAACAAAAATGATGTGCTTTTCTAAATCAAGGAAAACAGAAGATTCTTGTCACATTGTTACACTAGATGAGAAAGTAATTGAACGGGTATCAGTCTATAAATATCTTGGTTTCCTTTTAGAAGAAAATGTGTCCTTCAAACTGCATATAGAATGTTTAACAAAAAAAAAAATAGAGTAAAGTTGTTTTACTTTACTTGGTTCCTATTATAGAAACAAAGGCTGTTTCTATTTTAGTACAAGAAAAACACTTACAATACAATCCAAACAACATTTATCTCAATGCTGGATTATGGTGAATTTTTATACATGCATGCAAATCAATCTTCTTTGAAAAAGCTGGATTCAGTATATCATGCAGCACTAAGATTTGTAACTAATTCAAATTTTCATACTCATCATTGTAGCTTGAGAGTGTTGGTTGGCCATCTTTGCACAATCGCAGGCTGGAGCACTGGTATATTTTTCTTTTTAAGGCCAAACTTTGTAAACTGCCTTCTTACTTATGTTCTCTTCTGACTCGTAAAGTCACTACCAGGAAATGTAATCTTTGATCATATGGGCAAATCATGTACTGACTGTCTTCGATGAAAGTGCCATTAAAGTTTTTGCACCTTTTTCCTGGTATAAATTTCAGAATCAGCTCAAATTTAACTATACCAAAAATTAACCAGTTTAAAATTAGGATAAAGGACTATTTGAATACTAAATGCACGTGTGCTGTTGTTGAGCGCTGCTGGTGATTATGTTGAGATTATGTTAAATTGCCAAATGTCTTTTTCTGTCAAATGTTTGTATAATATATATATATATATATATATATATATATATATATATATATATATATATATATATATATATATATTATATATATATATATATATATATATATATATATATATATATATATATATTTTTTTATTTTATTTTATTTTATTTTTTTTATATGGAACTATTATTCTGCTGTCTTGGCCAGGACTCCCTTGAAAAAGAGATTTTGAATCTCAATGGGATTATATCCTGGTAAAATAAAGGTAAATAAATAAAATAAATAATCACTATATAAGAATTATATCCTGGGCCATCTGGATTTTTGCCATTTGTATTTTCGATTGAACCATGAGTTCTTTTCTGGTCACTGGCGCATATCCAGCCTGCATGTTTCAATATTTCTTTAAAAATGCATTAAAAGTGTTTTTTGTATAAGTACATTCACTGCTTTTGTTAACAATATTCTATTCGTTTTTGTAACAGGTTTTTGAATACCCTATACACTAGGGGCGTATAAAGCCACTCAAAGTAAAATTTTAGCCACCAGGAAGTCACCTGCGGCACCGGAATCGATCATAGCCTGGACCCGATGCTGGTGGCCCTCCCAGGACAGAGTGGCTGGAATAGCAAGGACAGCGTTAGTAGGAGAAGCTCTAATTTTCCCATCACAGCCCTCCTGCAGCTGGGTGGTGACAGGCGTTTCCTGAAAGCTCGGGGCAAGTGGAGCGGAAGTGGCCGGTAACCCCGCAGTAGAGGCACCGACGCCCCCTCATGCGACGTTCACATTTGTAGTAGGAGGAGCTCTAATTTTCTCCATCACAGCCCTCCTGTAGCTGGGCGGGGACAGGCGTTTCCCGAAAGCTTGGGGCAAGTGGAGCAGAATTGGCCGGTAACCCCGCAATAGAGGCACCGACACTCCCTCATGCGACGTTCCCTTTCATTGGGAGAAAGCCTGGAACGGCCTAACTGCATGTCTTCCAGGGAATCCTGGAGCCGTTCAGGAGCCGGGGAAGTTCTGAACGAAGGAACACAATCTGGAGAAACAGAGCTGCTAAGAGGAAATTGGGACTGAGACACCTGGCGGCGAGCCGTTCTCCGCTCTCTCAGACGATTGTCCAAGCGGATGCTATGAGGGACTCGAGATCCCCAACGGATTCTCGGTTGGCTAACTCATCTTGAAGGGAGACGCATAGCCAAGACTCAAAAACTGAGTGAGGAACAAGGGGAAAAAACCCAGCTAAAATACTCTAGGGGAAACAAGGCATAGGTTACCTGGATAACGCTAACAAGGACACACGAGGAAAAACTGAGGCAGAGGGGAACACAGGTGACCTCTAAAAGCCCGGAGACAAACAGCAGGAGGCAGGATGCTGACAACATTCATTATATGTTTGTTCTAAAACGCAACTGCTCTCATGTTTTGCTGCTCTTTGCAGGACTGTGATATGAAGAGTGTGCAAAGTAACATATTTTAGTAACTGTGTAGAAGTGAATAGCAAATGACAGGCATAATACCGGTATAAACATGAATGTCCAGCGGTACAATATGCGTCACATGACTAAACATGCGTCATTGTTTTCAAATACCTCCGACTTCAAAGTCCCTCTCCTAAACTTTCCTAAAATAGATATGGTATAAGGCTTGAAAAACCAGTCTGCGGATCGATGCAGAGGTGTTTTCGTTAAGATAATAACTCCCGTGGCATCTGGATCTCTGCCATTTGTATGAATAGAGCTAACAATTATTTTTAATCTCATCTCATTCACACAGTCACTGGCGCATATCCACCCTGCATGGTACAAAATACTTTTGCTTTCAATATTTATACCCTTCACCAGGGGTGCCCAATTCTGTTCCTGGAGATCTACCTTCCTGCAAAGTTCAGCTCCAACCCTGATCAAACACAACCGAACCAGCTAATTAAGACCTTCAGGAACACTTGATAATTACTGACAGATGAGTTGGATCAAGGTTAGATCTGAACTCTGCAGGTAGGTAGATCTCCAAGAACAGTATTTGGCACATTCTAAATTGGTTTAGGCTACATTAATCCGGAAATATTTGAAAACACTTAAACATCATTATATATTTGTTCTAAAATGTAACTGCTCTCACGTTTTGCTGCTGGACAGAAAATCTGAGTGAATTTTCTGTCGTCTTTGCAGGACTGTGATATGAAAAGTGTGCAAAGTAACATATTTTAGTTACTGTGTAAAAGTGAATAGCACATGACAGGCATATTATTGGTATAAACATGAATGTCCATCAGTTCAATATGTGTCACATGACTAAACATGCGTCATCGTTCCCTTTCGTTGTCACTCCGAGTTCTGTCGGATGACGACGAATGGGGTTTCGCTTAGAACACCTATCGACTTTGAGTATTACAAAACGAGCCAATGGCAAAGAAATGCCATGGGTCTGCAGAATTTGCATGATGTAACTTCGCCTTACCTCAAGGTATAAAAGGAGGACGCAGGCAATATGCAGATATGTTTTCGCTTCGGAGCCAAGAGTATTTCTTCACTCCACAGTCATCTCTGACTTCACTCTACGAGACGAGCCTTTCTCTCCCGTGTTGGTGTGACGGCGATCTGCGGCGAGCTCACAGTGCCTGCTGATCTGTGCAGTGATCTACCAGTGTGTGTGTGCGTGTGTCTCCCCGCACGCTTCAACATCACAGAGTTTTTTTTTTCTCTCCTCTCGTAAAAGAGCTCGCACGTGGCACATCTTTTTAAAGACGGCTCACCCATGCATTTCTGGTTGCAGCGGACTGGTATCGGACTCTGATGGGCACGAGCGCTGTCTAGTGTGTTTGGGCTTTGATCATGCTTTAACAGCGCTCGTGCAACATGACATCATGACTTTTGCGTAAACATACACGCCACTTTCAAGTCAAGTGGCGTGTTATCTATACGCATTTTGAGCTATCCGCGTGTATGCGTGTATGTCTACGCCGTTAAATGTCCGAGCGAAACGAAGAAAAACCTAGATCTTCATCTGGCGAGCGATATTTTTTGTCCTAGGATGGTAGGGGAACACTTATTAAAGGGTACCTATTATGGCATTTAAATGTTCCTAATATTGTTCTGGGAGTCCCCAACAACAGTTTTACAAGCATGCAATGACAAAAAACACTTTTGTTGTCTTATAACATGCATTTATTTTTACTTGATTTGCTCACCGACTCCCATATGAATCGTTTCGCGAGTCATTTTTCCAAACCCCGCCCTTGCGTGACGCTAATCTGCAGTGATATGTTAGCTACCAAAGCCCAAAGTTTAGTGGTAAAAGCACATTCAGTCTTTGTTTGCGTTAGCCCAACGCATAAACATATTTGATAATGCAGTAGGTAACGTTATAGCTATATTCTTTATGACAACTCCATAACAACAACAAACACTTCACATATTTCAATACAACTGACGACCTATGCGCTGTGCGTACACAACACACACACATATACTTGAGCATGATACATAAAACATAAAAGCAACAATTAATATTAATAATACTTACAGTTTGTGATTCGGAGAAGGAAGCTGATCCAAATAAACTCGGTACTGAACCTTCAGTATCAGCCAGCTCGCAAATCCATACTTAAAGCACTTAGGTTTGTGAAGCAATCATCTTCAAAATGAGGCGAACACAGAACAAGGTTCGAGCTATACTTCTGTGGTATAGTTGTATGAACTGTAGCCACTTAGTCTTCAAATGCTCCTCACTGGGCAGATGAAAAAAGTTTGCGTTTGCGTCGCACTTCAAAACAGTGTCTCGACATGATGTTTGTTTTCCCGGGCGTCTCCGACAGGGTTGCCAGGTCTGCACAACAAAACCAGCCCAATTGCTCATCAAAACTAACCCAATCACGGCCAAAAATAGTCAAATAGCGTTCCCGGGTGTTTCCCCAATAACGATCATGTTCCAGTGGGTAAAACAATAGCGTCAACCCGTGCACTACACAAACAACCCGCGGAAACAGTGCAGGCATACGGACCTGGCAACACTGGTCTCCGAACGCAACAAGAGGGCGTATCTTATTCAAATAACTTGTCAAGTTGACGTCAACTAGACAAAGGAAAAGCATTGTTCGTCGAACGATTCATATCAGCGACTCAGAGTCGACTCTTACTTTTGAGAGACAATAACTTTGTATACAGTGAACTTTCATGTTTAAAACTTTGCAGGATGTTTTCGTTCACTTAGATCTATGTTACACACTACATGAAGGGCAATTTTCAAAAATCCATAATAGGTACCCTTTAATGGTATTAACCCAGTGACGGGTAGGTTTAGGGACGGGGTTGGGGTAGGTCATATATTTATATATACAGTAATGTAATAGAGTAAGTCAACGGCATTCATAAACACGCTGAAAAGCGATTATGCGTGTTGATAGCACGCCAAAAATGGAAATACGAATTGGCGTGTTATACATATGCTATTTCATGAGATCAGTCTGTGACTCATGTTCTCTCTGGGACCGTGATCATCCACACCCCGATCTAGTGCCCCCCGAGGGGTGCTACTTCGGCTGGTGGCCAGGGTGACCTGAGGGTGTTGGTAAAAAAAAAAAAAAATGGGTGGCCCGAGGCTCTTCAGTGAGCTGCGCGCCACCACTGACCTTGCTCTCCGAGCGAGGAAAGTGGCCGTACGCTCTCGGAGTCAGGTGATGTTCACCAGTCTGAGGCTGACTGATCTGATGTGCAGGATGTCTGGCGGACCCGTCTGCTTGACACCCCCATATCCCAGGTCGGCCTCTTCGGCGGTGCGGTTCACTGCTTCTGCCCAACAGTTCTCAACCGATCGTGAGCAGATTGAGGTTATTCTGCCCGACGGCCCCGCCGTCCGCTCAGATCCCTCATGGTGTGTTCACACCGAACGCGAATTTAATCGTTTGCGCGAGTAGATTACATACAAAGTCAATGCAAAGACGCGAATAGACGCATCATTCGCGCCGGGCGTTGCGAATGACGCGAATTGGGCGACGCGTTTTGCCGCGAACGTCTTCCGCGCAAGTTGAAAAATTTGAACTCGAGCGGAAGATTCGCATGACGCGTTGTTGCGCCAGCCAATCAACGAAGAGCATCCGAGAAATCCTGTCAGCAACCTATGTCAGCGTCAGCGACCCTAGCTAGCAGGTTATCAAACTGGGCACCCGTCATTGTCAAATAGCGCTGGAAGTGGCTGTCATCCAGGCGCAGTTTCTGAAGAAGACTTCACCGAGTTGAGTTCGCCTCTGGATGGTGCTGTGAACACAGACACGTCGGCGTTTGGCTTTCCTCCGTATTTGGGACCTCCACAACAAGTACAGAGCAGCAATATCTTTTATTTCAGACATGACGGAAACGTATGCCAGAAAGAAATTGTGTTGTTGTTTTTTTATTCGCGAGTGACACAGACGCGCGAATGGGTTCAAAATGTTCAAGCGTCTAACTAGATGCGATAGAGGCGTATTTGACGCTCTATTCGCGTTCGGTGTGAACACACCATCAGTCTGCCTGCCGCCGAGGCTCCCTCCCATGGTTCCAACCCCGCCCATTCACCCGGGCCTGGCTCTGGAAGACCGTGGGACGGATGCCACAGCCCTCTCCCGCTTCAGGGGAGTCCGCTCCACTTTGGTCGGTGGCAATGCCCCCATCATGAGAGCAGAGATTGCCACCCTGCTGGCGAAGGGTGCAATCGAGACTGTCCCTCCAGCCGAGATGAGGTCCGGCTTCTACAGCCCTTACTTCATTGTCCCCAAGAAAACCGGTGGGTTACGAACAATCCTGGACTTGCGCGTGCTGAATCGCTCCTTACACAAGATGCCGTTCAAGATCCTCACTGCCAAACGCATTTTCGAATGCGTGTGGCCCCAGGATTGGTTTGCAGCGATCGACCTGAAGGACGCCTACTTTCATGTTTCCATTCTTACTCGACACAGACCGTTCCTCCGGTTTGCTTTCGAGGGACGGGCATACCAGTATGAGGTTCTCCCTTTTTAGCTAGCCCTGTCTCCTCGCGTCTTCACAGTGGTCGTCGAGGCAGCCCTTGTTCCCCTTCGGGTTCACGGGGTTCGCATCCTGAACTATCTCGACGACTGGCTGATCCTAGCTCACTCTCGAGACCAGGTTTGCGAACACAGGGACCTCGTGCTCCGGCACCTAGCTCGCTTGGGCCTTCGGGTCAACTGGGAAAAGAGCAAACTTTGCCCCGTGCAGAGGATCTCTTTTCTCGGTATAGACATCGACTCGGTCGCCATGTCCGCGCAGCTTACCAGCGAGCGTGCGCAGTCACTGCTGACTTGTCTGAGACGAATCCAAGACAAGAGTGCGGTTCCACTGAAACTTTTTCAGAGGCTCCTGGGGCATATGGCATCTGCAGCTGCGGCAACGCCGCTCGGATTGCTTCATATGAGACCGCTTCAGCTTTGGCTTCGCGACAGAGTTCCGAGGTGGGCATGGCAACAAGGCACGCTCCGAGTACCAGTTACTTCGAGCTGCCGTCAGACCTTTACCCCGTGGTTGAGCCTCAGTTTTCTCAGGGCCGGTGTCCTCCTAGAACAGGTATCCAGGCATGTTGTTGTATCAACAGATGCCTCCGCCACGGGCACGGGCTGGGGCCCCGCGGGCTCCTGGACCGGACCCCAGCGCCTATGGCATGTCAATTGCCTCGAGTTGCTGGCAGTACACCTTGCCCTGCACCGCTTTCAAGTGCTGCTCAGGGGTCAACACGTACTAGTCCGATGAGACAATACCGTCACAGTAGCGTACCTCAACCATCAAGGTGGTCTACGCTCACGCCATATGTCGTAACTCGCCCGCCACCTCCTCTTATGGAGTCAGAAGCATCTGAGGTCGCTTCGAGCTATTTACATTCCCGGAGCCTTGAACTGTGCAGCCGACGAGCTCTCACGGTTTCAGCCCCTCCCTGGCGAATGGCGACTCCATCCCCAGTCGGTTCAGCTGATTTGGGACCAGTTCGGGGACGCACAGATAGATCTGTTTGCCTCTCACGACTCGACCCACTGCGACCTGTATTATTTCCTGACCGAGGGCACGCTCGGCACGGATGCACTGGCGCACAGCTGGCCGCGGGGCCGCAAGTATGCGTTTCCCCAGTGAGCCTTCTTGCGCAGGTTTTGCGCAAAGTCAAGGAAGACGAGGAGCAGGTCCTTCTGGTTGCGCCCTACTGGCCCACCCGGACCTGGTTCTCCGAACTCATACTCCTCGCGACAGCACCTCCTTGGCCCATTCCTCTGAGGAAGGACCTTCTTTCTCAGGGACAGGGCACCCTGTGGCACCCTCGTCCCGATCTTTGGAGCCTCCACGTGTGGCGGCCCAGTAGCAGATTATCCCAGCAAACACATTTTTTTTTTATGCTATAGATGTCCACCATTTAGCATGTTATGTTTTGAGGTTAATTTTTAATTAGTCAGATGTTAGATAATTATATACTTTTTAAATATTGTTTATCCTTATTGTTATTTAATGGTCCTCAGGGCTCGCACAATTTCAAAATCGCAGGTAGCCCTTCGGCAGGCACTCTTCAGGTTTTGGTAGCCGAAATTAATTTTACTTGCCCAAATAATAAGACAAATTTTAATGTAGAAAATTGGTTAGTAGTCAAAACATCAAACAAAAACTTTTTCAAAACATAAATTTCAACAAGTGTGCAGCTCCTTTGTTTTAAAGTCTGACAACGCTAAAAGGGTTAATTTTCTGATGGAAAAATTCACATATTGAAGTGTAGCAATAAATAATAGTAACAACAATACAATAACACGACTTTGAGGCAAGTAAATGGTGCTCTAATTATTTTATGCTGTTTAGCAGAATATATGATGGTCAAGTCACCTTTATTTATGTAGCGCTTTTTACCATACAAATTTGTTTGATTCAAAGCAGCTTTACATTGATAGTGTGTTAGCACATGGATTCAAACATTCTGACATGCAAAGTAAAGCATTCATGTGAAAGTGGAGCTTTAATTTTTATTGTGCATAGGCGTAATTTTTGGGTGGGACATGTCCCCACCACTTTGTCTCAGGGTCGATATTGTCTCCAACCACTTTGTGAAACATTGTGAGGCGTGTATACCTAATACAATTAAATAAATAAAACATGTTCAGTTAACTAGCAGAGCATTCATTTAGTTCGTTATTAAATAAGTGACAATCTAACAAAATGTGTTTTTTTTTAATCAAGCTGAGCGCTCGTTGCCGCTGCTATCAGTGTCATGGATACAGTTGCGCAGTCTTGGTCACTCGGACGCGCGCGGTTTTGATGAGAAAAAAAATTCTATACGTGTGCGGATTAGAACCCAGAACCTCTGACACACTTGGCAAAAGTTTTAACCACAAGACCTAAGGTACACACGAAAAATCACTAATCTAAAAGACACAGAATATGGACACAGAAACCCAATGTAACATTGAAACTGATTTCTAGACATCGTAATGTTATTTTTTTCTAAAATTGTTATTGTACATAGGCTATATCTGATTTTGCATTGTATTAGCAACACCACCCCCACCCACCCACACCTGTCCCACCCACTTTTTAAAACAAACTTACGCCACTGATCATGTGTTTCTCTTAAAATACGCACGGAGATTCGTGAGAAATTGCGCTGCGGATAAATCAGCATGATCAAAGACGACGTACGCGGTCATATTTTTCCTTAAAATAATTAGTCAATAATGTGAATGAAGGGAGCAATTTGATTACACTATTTCAGGCCGGTTATAATAGTAATCATTTTGGTAGCCCGACTGTCTGGCTAGCGATTTTGCGAGCCCTGGGCCTAACAGTAAATTAGAAAAAAAAAACACCTGCAAGTGAAGAATAAAAATTATTTTAATAAAACTGCATATGGTAATCAAATTGCACATCCAAAAGTCATACATTTGTGAAATAAAAAACGAATAAAACGAATATACAAATTTATTTTAAGTATAATAAATAATACATAAAAAGCAAAGGCATATCAGAACATTTAATGAACAAAACCGGGTTCTTGACGTTGGAGCGTAGTCGAAAGCCGGGCGATACGACTCGGTAACTGGAATCAGTCCAGGAGACATCCACAAATCCAGAGGATCAAAGAAACTAAATAGCAGACAAATAAAAGGATAAACTTAACAGGTGTGCAAGCGGTTAAAAACATTTTTTTTCTCTGTGAGCTTCCAAAAAAGGAAAAACATTAACGTGCAAGTAGCCTGCGCTTAAGTCGCTATCTGTTCAAGTAGTGCTGAAATGTCAATTATTCAATCGTGCCAACGTTCTGTGTTTGCTGGGATGTTAGTTATAAATTACATATGAAACTCAATACCTAAAACGTAAAGATTAGCTACAGTAGCCAACTTACCTACCATATTCAGTTTCAGTGAGAACAGTGTTGTTGATCACCCTTTTTTGCCAGCGCATCGAAGTTTGGTTTGAGTTTAGTTGTGGCAATTCTCAGGATCAATCTCAGGTGATCATCAGTTAACTGGCATCTGTGGCGTGCTTTGTTGATGTTCATCACGCTGAACGTCTGCTCACACACGTTAAGTAGAGCCAAACAACACCAGCATCTTCTTTGCCAACTGTCGGATGTTTGGAAACTTGGTTTCATTGAGTGAAGCATAAAACCTATCCACGGTCAAGGAATCGAACCTCTCCTTTAGGACGGAGTCACACTGCAGATCTATTAATTCCAATTGCAACTCCTGCGGCGCTGTTTCAGAGTCCAGTGACAGGGGACATGACACCAGCTGAAGTGACTTCTCAATTTTTTCAAAATCAGAGAATCGACGGCTAAATTCTCTGTGCAGGACATCCAGTGATTTGCTGTATTTCTTCGCATGTTGAGAGGCCCCTTTCAGCGTCGCTAGTGTGGGGAAATGAGCGAATGTGTTGTTTGAAATTTGCCTTGAGAATAAAGTCAATTTGGTTTTGAACCAAAAGGCTTTCACATTTGTAAGTGTAGCGTGCAACACGTGTTTAGTTTGTCTAGCGTATACTAGCGTAACATTCAATATGGACCAATTGATCAGAAGACAGATACGACTACTGGAGAGAGGAAGACAGCACAACAGGTGAGAGAACAATCAATACAAAGTCTTGTTTCTGATTCAGTCTGGTTTTGTATTAAGAGAAAATATACTTTTACATAAAATGTGTGAATTACAAAAATAAACAAATAAAATAAGATAAATTTAAAATATACGTGATAAATTTTCAGATACGTGGACTCAGTTTTGGACAGTACTCTATTGAACCAGATTGTCACATACTTCTGAATAATAAAAGAAATAAAATAAACCTCTGTGTCAGATTCCTTGTAACACAATAAAAGTAAAGTAAACAATGGATAATGTAATGTTTCCACACAAAGTATTGCAATCAATAGTTCAAATACCTCAAAATCAAATCAAATCAAATGAACAATCAGTTTCAGTTCACAGAATGAAATTCAGAATTTCCACTTTCAGTTGAAAACAAATCACTTTCTCTTTAAAACGTATTAGTCTGTCCAATGTGAATCAGAGACTCAAGATTTGACAATTCAGTTCAGTTAACCTGAGTTCATAACTCGGTCGATGAGTTCAGAGAACTGTTGATTCTTTTAGAACGATTCAGAATCACAATCAATGTCTTTTGTTGAAAAATCAAAAAGAAACAAGATGATCTCAATGAGTCCAAGTCCCGTTTGTCCAAAAGTAAAAGAAAGAATTCTCCTACCAGTTGGATGGCTCAAAGACACAGTTCAACAGAGAAAATGGTTCCATTGGTGGCTCGCCATTTACAATCTGCACCTCGTGCGTCCAGCACGAATCAGGGAATCATCACAGAAGAACTTGAATCTCACAAAAAAACAGCCTTGTAAAACACAAGGCAGAACAATAATAGGCTCCTTGCACATAGCAACCTAACGTCATATCCGCAACGGGTAAATACGGCTCGCTCTCTTCCCGTCTGAAGGCGTACATACACAACGTAGACATTTTCCGCCTAATACTAGAAAACAGTACAGCATTATAACACGCATATTCTGTCAGCCCGGGATTGTTTATTAGCCTAATGTAAGCTAGCAAACTAACGTAAGCCATAAATGTTAAGATATATAGACTTACCTTCATATCCGTGGATATATGAAGAGGCATACATTTTAAAGCCATTCTCTCTAATTTGCTGGTAGGTGATTTGGAGGAGGACTTACAAAGGCGATATACGTCCGTTATTGTAAGTTTCGGCAACTCTTGTAAACATCTCATCTCATAGTGTAGAATAGCGCCGGAAAAGACGAGGCCGCTGTAGCAGTCGATTCGGTTCCCTACAGGAATTTGTGTTCCCCCTCAAAGAGGCATGTCTGCGCATGCGTAGCAGATGCATCAAAGCACAACTGGAAGTACGGAAAGCGTAGATAAATATAAGCTAGATTGAAATGACAGAGCAGGAAAAACTCGCTTATAATAATAACTTTTTTTATTAAAAAATAATACTTTTTTAACCTTTTGGCTTTCCGTAAATCCAGTTGTGCTTCTTGTCGTATTCAATTCTGATGGTACGTATGGTAACCTGATGGTAAAGCGGCAACTACGCACGATTTGTAGTATGATTGCGTAAAGGGAACAGGAATTCCTGTAGGGAACCGAATCGACTGCTACACCGCATTTCCGGTAAGGAAGTAGTTACGTGCAAGGAGCCCAATAATTCACAGTTCAACAATATCATCGTCAAATCACATGTATGCACTTCAATCAACACGTTAGACATAACACTTGATAGCATACTTCAATAGCTCATTAGCATTCTCACACGTGCGTCAGCTTTAGCCCATGTGCTATCCACTTCGGCTCGCACGGCCTTTATAAACACTGTATTGAGTCTCTATCAGATCCGCAGCACATTTTTACATAAATGTCAACTTAATAATATTTGACCAAGGCGATAAATTTATATATTTTCAACAAGGAAGTTCATTTGTGGCACATTGATGTTCCGTGTATCTGCTGCATCGATCTGTTTCACAAGCCTCCGTCTCATCCGCGTCTTACTCTGGCATCAGCTCCTTCATATTATAGCATCAGATCAGAAATCCTATTTTTCTGTTGTATTTGATCACTTTTCTAATAATCTAAAGTTAATCACTTACATGGAGAGGTTTTGAAGAACGCTCTGTGTAGCTGCCTCATCTCACTCGCTCCACAGTAGCAGATGGGCGGGGCTTGGCTCACTGCTGCTATTAGCTCTTAAAGAGCCCATCACCTCATTTAATCAGTGATTTTTTTGCTTTCAGTTTATTTTATTAGTAGCCTGGATTACCCGGGTTACATATGCATGTCATGCACAAATTGATCTTTCCCTTGTAGCTTCTCGTTCAGCACATTCATGTGTGCCAATATGTCCACAGCGAAAGCAAAATCACAAATCCAGTCTGTGTCGTTCAGCTCAGGAAAATCGTCAGCCTTCCCCATTAACTCCAAAAATGAGCGTATCTCCCCTTTGAGCTCCCACACTCGCTGACATGCTTTCCCTAAACTTAACCTACGGACATTAGAGTGGTACAGTAAGTCCTGGTGATCAGCATCAGTTTCTTCGAGGAATTTAATGAACTGACGATGGTTAAGTCCTCTTGCTCGAATGAAGTTTACAAGCTTTACGACTACCTTCACTACATGATCAAGCTGCAATACAGACTTGCACAGGACTTCCTGATGGATTATGCAGTGCAGGAAAATTATATCCAACTCAGGGTTTTCCTCTTTCACCTTATCCTGGATTCTTTTCAGCAGCCCAACGTTTTTTCCTGTTAAATTTGGCGATCCATCAGTGGTGACATTCACAAGTTTACACCATGGTAACTTCAGCCTCTCGATGACACCAGTCAAGCTGTCATACAAGTCCACTCCTCGTGTTGTCCCCTTTATGGACTCCATGGCCAAAAACTCCTCCGTGATCTCAAAATTATCATCAATCCCTCTGATAAAAATTAAGAGCTGCGCGGTGTCTTTTATGTCGTTACTTTCGTCCAGTGCTAACGAATAGAACTTAAATGACTCGGCTTTTTTGTTCAAGACGCTGGTCAAATCTTCGTCAATTAGTTGTATACGGCGGGTCACTGTTCTGCGTGATAAACTAATTTGTTCAAATTTGTTTTTGCTCTCTGGACACAAGAGACTCAGAGTCTCTACCATGCATTCTTTCAAAAACGCCCCTTCGGAGAAAGGCTTGCTGGCCTTTGCTAATTTGAATGCCAGCAAATAACTTGCCTTGGTACTTGACTCCTGAATAGTAGCTTGTCGAAGAAAAATATTTTGCTGAGCCTGTAAATTGGCAGCTAACCTCTGAGCAGAAGCCTTCCTTTCTTGCTCTGACTGGTTGCTAACATAGTTAGCATGCTTGGTAGAAAAGTGGCGGCTGATATTGTATTCTTTGAAAACTGCAATGGTTTCTTGGCAAATAAGACAAACGGCCTTTGATCGGACTTCGGTAAAAAAAATATTTAGCTGTCCACTCCTTATTAAAAACTCGGCACTCACTGTCCACTTTTCTTTTCTTTGGTCCACTCATTGTTAATATCACAAGTAAATTAAAAACAATTCTGTCTGACTCCCCAGTGTGAGTTTATCAATGCAACCGTTAATTACAATGTGTCACTTTATGGTTTCCATGGTGACACGTCATTGCTTGTCACGTGACACACCACAGGCACAACAGCGCTGAATGAATGATGATCTGCTTTATTCAAAATATTTACAAATCTGTTAGCACTATATATATAATGTATATATATATATTATATATATATATATATATATATATATATATATATATATATATATACATATATATATATAAAACGCAAAGTAGCCTAATGCAGGAAAAAGGCAAAATGAATGCGATCTTTAAGACATTTTTTTTAAATACTCGACGGGCCGGATTAAACAGCCTAACGGGCCGTATGTGGCCCGCGGGCCGTAGTTTGCCCACCCATGCGCTAGAGCATCGTCCACGAGACACGTCTACGCGTTGAAGTGGAACCTCTTCGTCAGCTGGTGCTCTTCTCGCCGAGAAGACCCCCGGAAATGCTCGATCAGTGTTGTGCTTTCCTTCCTTCAAGATGGGTTGGAGCGAGGGCTGTCTCCCTCCACCCTCAAAGTTTATGTTGCCGCTATCGCCACACACCATGATTTGGTAGAAGGTAAGTCTGTGGGAAAGCACGACCTGGTCATCAGGTTCCTGAGAGGAGCGAGGAGACTGAATCCTCCTCGCCCTTCTCTCGTTCCCTCTTGGGACCTCGCGGTGGTTCTAACTGCCCTGCAGAATGCTCCCTTTGAGCCTTTGCAATCAGTGGAGCTTAAGCTCCTGTCAATGAAGCGCTCCTGGTTGTACTGGCCTCTATCAAGAGGGTGGGGGACCTGCACGCATTCTCCGTTGACGAAGCGTGCCTGGAATTCGGGCCGGCTTACTCTCACGTGATCCTGAGACCCCGGCCTGGATATGTGCCCAAGGTTCCTACCACTCCCTTCCGGGACCAGGTGGTGAACCTGTAAGCACTGCCCTCGGAGGAGGCAGACCCAGCCTTGGTCCAGTACGTGCTCTCCGCACCTATGTAGACAGGACGCAGTGTTTCAGGACCTCAGACCAGCTCTTTGTCTGTTATGGTGGGAAGCTGAAGGGAAAGGCTCTCTCCAAGCAGAGGTTGTCTCACTGGATAGTGGACACCATTGCTTTGGCATACCAGCAGCAAGGTCGACCGTGCCCCCTTGGTGTGACGGACCACTCCACCTGGAGTGTGGCATCCTCTTGGGCTCTAGCGCATGGCGCCTTGCTAACAGACATCTGCAGAGCTGCAGGCTGGGCGACACCTAACACATTCGCCAGATACTATAATCTCCGAGTGGAGCCAGTCTCCTCCCATGTACTGTCTTTTTCAAGCTAACATGGGACCCGTTCAGGTGTCTTCGCTTGCTCGCCATTCCACTCCACGGACTGGATGCGTGCGATATTCCTCAGGTGAGCTTCCTGAAAGCCCTGAGTTCCTCCTGCACTCCTGACGTCGGCGCCAGTGTCTCTTGCCTGAGTGTCGGCTAGGTGCCTCCCGTGTGCATGGTCCCTCTCCGGAGCAACCCCCACATGTGTATTTCCACTGTAAGCCTGTCTGAGCATGTGTCTTTCCCTTGGCAAGCCACTTTGCCACCTCCTGGGGTTGAAATATTCCACCTGCGGCTGGACACCCCAGTGTTTCTCCATATGCTTCCTTCGGGTCATATGTGTATTCTCTAAGTCCCCCCCGTTTGGGCTGGCAATATTTTGCATATTTCCTCTAAACTATGGGATATACTCCCCAGTGTTCCTTGGTAGTCCTGTGTTAAATATGAGTCCTGCTAGTCTGACAACAGGGATCTCAGATTTACGCAGGGCACTGGAAGGCAGCTGTGAAGGTGGCGTGATTAGACTGGTAACTCCATTCGTCGTCATCCGACGGAACTCGGAGTGACAATGAAAGGGAACGTCTCGGTTACGGATGTAACCCTCGTTCCCTGAGTAGGGAACGGAGACGTTCCGTCTACCTGCCACTTCCGCTGTACCGCGGGGATCGTCTGAGTTCAGTCTCGGCTACTCAGCGAAGAAACATATCTGCATATTGCCGGCGTCCTCCTTTTATACCACGAGGTAAGGCGGAGTTACGTCATGCAAATTCCGCAGACCCATGGCATTTCTTTGCCATTGGCTCGTTTTGTAATACTCAAAGTCGATAGGTGTTCTAAGCGAAACCCCATTCGTCGTCATCCGACGGAACGTCTCCGTTCGCTACTCAGGGAACGAGGGTTACATCCGTAACCGAGACGTTTTCAAATACCTCCGATTTCACAGTCCACACTACAATGCGAAAACAGCATTTTCAAATTTATTTACTTTGGAGAGAGTTTTTTTAAAAAACCTTTGTTTTCATTAATATAACTCTCAAATTGGTTTAGGCTACATTAATCCGGAAATATTTGAAAACACTTACACATACTTATATATTTGTTCTAAAATGTAACTGCTCTCATGTTTTGCTGTTGGACTGAAAATCTGAGTGAATTTTCTGTCGTCTTTGCAGGACTGTGATATGAAGAGTGTGCAAAGTAACATATTTTAGCAACTGTGTGAAAGTGAATAGCATATGAAAGGCATAATGCCGGTATAAACATGAATGTCCATCAGTTCAATATGCGTCACATGACTAAACATGTGTCATCGTTTTCAAATACCTCCAAATTCACAGTCCACACTACAATGCGAAAACAGCATTTTCAAATGTATTTACTTTGAAGAGTGTTTTTAAAAAAAACGTTGTTTCCGTTTAATAGAACTCTCCTAAGATATATATGGTATAAGGCTTGAAAAACCAACTTGCAGATCGATGCAGAGGTGTTTTCATTAAGATAATAACTCCTTTGGCATCTGGATCTCTGCCATTTTTTATGAGTAGAGCTATGAGTTCTTTTTTAATCTCATCTCATTCACAGTTATTGGTCCATATCCACCCTGCATGGTGCATAATACTTTTGCTTTCAATATTTCTTTAAAATGCTTTAAAAGTGTTTTTGAATAAGTACTCCAATTCACTGATTTTGTTAACAATATTTTATTTGTTTATGTTACAGGTTTTTGAATACCCTTCACCAGGGGTGCCCAATTCTGTTCCTGGAGATCTACCTTCCTGCAAAGTTCAGCTCCAACCCTGATCAAACACAACTGAACCAGCTAATTAAGACCTTCAGGAACACTTGATAATTACTGACAGATGAGTTGGATCAAGGTTAGATCTGAACTCTGCAGGTAGGTAGATCTCCAAGAACAGTATTGGGTACCTTCTAAATTGGTTTAGGCTACATTAATCCGGAAATATTTGAAAGACTCACACATAATTATATATTTGTTCTAAAATGTAACTGCTCTTATGTTTTGCTGCTGGACAGAAAATGTGAGTGAATTTTCTGTCGTCTTTGCAGGACTGGGATATGAAGAGTGTGCAAAGTAACATATTTTAGCAACTGTGTGAAAGTGAATAGCATATGAAAGGCATAATGCCGGTATAAACATGAATGTCCATCAGTTCAATATGCGTCACATGACTAAACATGCGTCATCGTTTTCAAATACCTCCAAATTCACAGTCCACACTACAATGCGAAAACAGCATTTTCAAATGTATTTACTTTGAAGAGTGTTTTTAAAAAAAACGTTGTATTCCGATTAATAGAAAGCTCCTAAAAAAATATGAGATATAAGGCTTGAAAAACCACTTGCAATCGATGCAGAGGTGTTTTTCGTTAAGATTAATACTCCATTATGGCATCTGCTGTCATATTTTTATATAAAGCTTAGTTTATGCATTATTACGCATTATCCTTGTCATGAGTGATTGCTAGTCTACATATTCTTTATTCATTACAAGTTCATACTGACTTCTTACATGTTATGTTTTTTTCCATATCCACATGCTGGTAGTCCAAAATCGTTTTACTTCTAATTTAGGCTTTGATATAAACATAACAATATTGTTCTGATTCTTGCCTCAATGTAAAGTTTGACAGTTAGACTCAACCATATTGTCAATTTGTTAATCGATTAACTTAGTTAGCTCCCAATCAAATGGATTTGTAGGAACAAATTTTCATTTGTAGATTACAGTGTGCCAATGTCCATTTTCCTCAAAGTTCAGAACTATCAATATAAGCTCAATGTAGTTGGTCAAGGTAACTTCAGGGATTAGTATCATAGCAATCCTCCTGAACTTAACTGTCCCGAGCTCCATTAAAGCTCCTTCAGTCAATGATGGAGACTATGTAAATAGGAAGTCAATCCATAGCATCAATGTGCAGGTGACAATAGATTTTTTGGGTGCTAAATGTTTGGGTGTTTAAACCAATAATCACCCTCATTACTGGTCCCCACTAACTAGGTAATATGTGGCCGAGAGGAACCCCCAGTGAACCCAGTAGACCAAAGAGATGGCAGGGTGGTACGAGACATGATTTGCCAAAATCACTTTAATTAAAACCAGTTGACAGTCAAGTGTTGTTCATTGTTTCTTTATTTCCTGTAACAAAAGACATTTGTATTTATTGCTTTAGATTTCATTCAACAACAAATGACAGATTAATTCTCACATACTGTTTCCCACCCTAAGCTGGTGCTCCAACAATTCAATTTCAAGTCTGGCCTTTTTTAGGTTAAGCCTTTTCTCCTTCATTTGAAGCTGTATAAGGTCCATCTCCATGTCACTTTTTCTGATTTGCTTTTGAAGGTAGACATTATACAGCTCTTTGGCAGGCAACTAGAAAGACTGAAAAAGTCTAATACAAACACAGACCAAATATTTAAATGAGGAAGGAGAACTGCAGAACATTTCTTACACTACTAAGATTCTGTGTGGAGGTAGATAGACCTAGCCTGGTAATACCAGACTCTGCTACTTCACTTTGCTTCGTAGACAGAGTCTGGCATAGCATAATAGAGAAGTGTTTTCTCTCTCGCTAGGGGGCGATTTCTAAAGTTTAAAATCATTGGTTAACCGTAAGCCAATCAGATAAGTTTATTTATGACATATGTTATGCGCCGACACAGCCGCATCGAACCACAGACATCATGCATCGAACTCGAATCTATGATCGAACTTCCACTGTAAAACTGCTGTAAACACTTGATGATGCGAGCGAAATACCGGAGTGAACATGGCTGTGAACGACTTTTTTGATCGGTGAGTGATGTAATAGAATGACTGCTGCGCTTGACAGGGCGCAAAGAGAGAGAGAGAGAGAGAGAGAGAGAGAGAGAGAGAGAGAGAGAGAGAGAGAGAGAGAGAGCCGCGCGCACTCTCAGGTCTTCAAACAACACGAGCGCTGTCTTGCTCTCTCTCCCTCGCAAATATTAATCAAAATCAATCGACAAGATAGTAAAAGATCGGAAGACCGCAGTTTCACGTGGAGCATTTGGAGATTTTTAGAGATTAGAGACATAGGAACAACATCTCAATGAACAACATCTCAACACTATAAAAGCTTGTCTCATATAGACGCCTGTCTCAAATACAAGCCGGTGCAGTTAGACGATTTGGGCAAATAAAAGCCTGGGCTATTATTTGAAGTTTTACGGTATTTAAGACCTGGAAAAGAAAGGAGACACTGACCTGTCAAAAGGCTCCCCAGTTTCTCGCTGACGATCGGCAATAGTTGATAAATTAAACTTTTCCCAAAGGGAGTAGGGCCACAACATCACCTCCATTCAAAATGTTTAATACACACTCTTCTTCTTCGGGCTTCAGTTTGCTAATGCCGGGAATATTCTCCACAACAGAGCGAATTGCATCCGCGTCTCCATATCCGCGGCCGTTTTCGATTTCTCTGACCTAACCCTTAAACTCGGCGCTTAGCGACTACGTCACGGCTTTCAGCCCGCCTTCTGTTCAGTGATTGGCCCGGCTGTTTTCAGGCCGGTGGAAAACAGAAAGATAGGCTGCTATCTCAGACTGACTACAGGAGCGAAATGAAATTAGCGGAAGTAGGAAGTCTGACGTAGTCAGGCTAAGATAGACCCTCATCTGAATTAAAATCTCCTGCCATATTCTGTAAAATGACAATAACAATTTATTTATTTTCTTATGTAAAAAAGGGGGAGTGCATTCTATGCATCATACCTCTATGGGCCTCCCCACATTTTCTGTTTCTGTCACAGCAGAAGTGGTCTCTTCATCGTCATCCTACAGTGAAAATAAGGAAGGATGCTTGGTCTAGCAAACAGAAACATAAAGACAATAATCACTTACAACTGTGACAGAGTGTGCTGTTGCAGGAGGATCCAATAATACAATGTTGCCATCAGCAACTGCAAGATAATTAAACCAAGATAATCATGCATATTCAATACTCAATGTATATTCTTAAACAAATACAACTAATAAAGAAGGACATTAGGAACATCTACAGTAAGTACTAGTAATAAGATTACAGTATACAGCATATGCAGTCAAAGCAGCATCAATACTGCACACGTGAATCAATGACTGTAAAATGTATTCAAAATGCCTTTTTAAAATGGTGACAGTGTTGATGATTTTCTTTATTAAAACACTGACAAAAACAGTGAAAACATCAATAAACATAAGTATTAATATGGTACACCTACATTTTACTAAGCCACTTGTCTTGGTAGCTGAGTCTGACGAACTGCCCCTGGAACCCCATCGACCACAGGTCGCCCTTTATTAAAGGGGTGATGAACTGAGAAATCAAATTTTCCTTGAGCTTTTGACATCTGAGAGGTCATCATATTATAAGAATATCCTGTAAGTTTCAGAACTGAAAACGTCCTTGTTAGTCCAATAAATGCTTTTATTGACACTAGCCTCAGCAAACGACTCGTTTTTCAAAGTGGGGAACTATGACGTCAAAGAGGATAAAACACCACATCACCCGCAGAAGATGATCAACGCCTACTTCAACACGGCCGGTTTAGCCCCACCCACCGGTTCGCACATTTTACACGCATACATAGCTAAATAACAGGCCTACTTCGTGATGACAAACCGGATCGAGCTACCGAGCAATACAAAATATTGTGCAGTGCCTGGTTGTGGAAGAAGACAGTCGCTGCATAAGCTTCCTCTGGATTCCAATAGGAGTGCATGGACTTTATTTTTCATGACGTTCCACTCCAGCTGATGAGGTAAAACATTGTCCGTCTGTTCGCTTCATTTCACTGAGGATAGTTTTGTAAACAAGACTGGATTTGCACACCGATTAAGAGTAAAGAACGGTGCTGTGTCGTCTATATTGGATCTGACAGGAATTATGCAACACCTGGACTCTGGGTCGAACATGTATGGGCGAATCATTCCGGTTGCCATTTTACAACATTGGACGTTTTCAAAATATTTTCCCCCAAGTGCATCGACGGGTGAGTTGAAACTCATTATAATGCAAAACTGTTATCCACTCACAGCAGTGGGCGTTTACTTCCAAGTCTTCAGTGCGAGACGCCCATAAAAACCGAGCGTTTTTCAGCTAGGCTCAAAACTAGGTTCGAAAATAGCCTATTACTTATTCATTTTGATGTTCTTGAATGCAAAAACCAAGCGAACGTCATAAGTTTACCTCAGACAACAATATAATAAGATTTAAAAAGCCAGTTCATGACCCCTTTAAGGGACAGTGCCAGCTCCTCAGCTGGGGTGAGGGAAGGTGGAGGTGGACCCCCACCTGTTTTATGGGCCTCAGCCTACTTTCTATTGGCTACATAGAAAACTAAATTACATTTAATACTAAATTACATGGCGTCAGTAACAAGTTTAGTAAGTTAAGAAAATATTACCTTGCTGGAGAATGTTTTTGTGTTTCATTTTGACTTGGCTCACACTTCTTCTGGCTCCAGAAGGATTACACCTGATAAAACAAGAAGCCACCATACTAGCCAATTATGTGCATTACTACTGTAATATTAAGAAATGTATGGAGGCCAACAAGTACATACTTGTCTATTTTTACTACATGCCCCAAAGAATTTTTGCGTCACAAATTATAAATGGGGTATTTTCCCCTTTCATTGTGACTCAGAATGAAAGGGGAAAATACCCCATTTATAATTTTCTAAACTCACGCATTTACTCTGTCCGTTATTATTTGCCAAGCCAACTTTATTTTGCTGATGCAACAGTATTGCTTTTTTATAGTTATAATGGGCTTATAGTCTTCATAAGCAAGCATTAAAACCTCCAACTCAGTTTCAACAAAGTATCGTATGTAGCTCGTTTTGTCTCCCTTGGTTTCCATGGTGACTCCTGAAATCGGCGATCCATTGAAAATGTCTTTATGTACTCGCCGTGCGCGCGCATTAACTCTGAGTTACCAATAGGAGGTTGATTAAACTAACTCCTCATAGGTGTTTTGGAAACGACATACCCAGAGTAAGCAAGTTTGGGGTTAACCAACCAAGAGTTCAAGGTTTATCTGATGATAAGTTAACCTTGCTTTCTGGAATACACCACAGTAGACAGTAAAATATTGTCCATTATTAATCCCTTACATGATCTCCCTCCTCAATCCAATAGCTAAAAAAAAAAAAGAAAAAAGAAAAAAAATTAAATAAGAAAAATATTTTTAAATAATAATAATACAAAATTAAAATCAAAATATGAATAAAAAAATTATAAATATACAGTACTGTGCAAAAGTCTTAGGCGTGCTAGTATTTTCGACCTTCAAAAATGGTTTTAAGCCAGTTATTTATATAATTTGCTGTAGTGTGTCAGTAGGACAAATCAGTTAACATTTCCAAACAGTCATTTACAGCCATTAATTGTAATAATCCGGTGAAATTTTTGTATGCACAATACCTACACGGAAGTACGCTATAATTACAGAAACGTACGCCGTAATTTCGGTTTACATACGCAGTTGTTTGCGGGTCGTAAAATAAAGTGTTACCAGCTTATGAACTAAACCCTAGCGAGAGATTCCCTCAAAGTCATTATGGCTGCGGAGCCAGATTGCTAAAGGTTCTATGGCTAGATTAAAAATCAAGGGAGAAAGGGGGCATCCCTGTCGTGTCCCACGCTGAAACGAGAAATAGGGTGATTGTATGCCATTAGTATGCACCGATGCCATAGGAGAGGAGTAAAGTCGTCGGATCCAGGAGATAAAAATAGAATCGAACCCAAACTTTTCAAAAATAAAAAACAAGTAACCCCATTCCACCCTTTCGAAGGCCTTCTCTGCATCCAGAGACAATCATTTCGGGTAAATCAAATGGGCAAGAAAAGAGAATGTTGAGAAGTCTTCTAGTCTTCTAGATGTCTTCCTGATGTGAAGCCTGTCTGGTCATGAAAAATTAAATATGGTAATACATGTTCAAGGCGAAAACATAAAATTTTTGCCAGAATTTTAAAATCTACGTTCAGATTGGTCTATAACTACCACAAGTGGTGGGATCTTTATCCTTTTTAAGGAGCAAAGAAATTAAAAGAGGCCTCGGATAAAGTAGGAGGAAGCTATCATGAGGTAGAAGGACGAACCCAATAGCAGACAGCAAGTAACTCAAAACAGGGATTTATTAATGACAAAAACAGAAAACAAAACCCACGAGGGGGCAAAACAGAACTGAAGGGCAGTACACTAAGACAAGAAAATAAACTAGGACTAGATACTGACTTGAAGCCTAGAACAAAGAGCTACACAAAACTGATCACAAGATTCAGACAAGGTACTCACAAAGAGTTACATGCGTTAGTTGACAATGAACCAACATAAGACAGCAAACACGAGGGGATTATATAGGGAACACTAATGACAAGGACAGGTGAAACTGACTAGACACTAATGACAAGACGAGGATAACAAGAGGGCGGGGCAAGGTAACGAGACAACACAAGCACATGGTCCACACAACAGGCCATGCGCTTGTACACAAAACATGGTTCTGTCATGATCCTGCCACCAGACTAGGAAAATCAAGAACATGATGGCAGAATCATGACAGAAGGCAGCCCACTTTAAAGGACTCATTGAAAAGCTTTGCTAAAGTAGGAACTAAAAGGGGAGCTTTTAGAAAAGCCTTTATAAAACTCAACAGTAAAGCCATCAGGGCCAGGAGATTTTCCCGGTTTTATAGAATTAATTGCTCCATGAAACATGTTTACCTAAAAACTATAAAGTATTATATTTGATTCATTCTGGTGTTACCACAAATCTGTGTCCAGGATAGGTCAAACTAAGGGTACATGTATGAACGGAGCAGTAGGCACGTCATCTGAAGACCGGTAGCTTAGACCTTGATGAAGGGTATAACTGTTGTGATCTTTGTAACTGTAAGCCTATAAACACCTGTGTGAGTCTTGAAGCTGACTTCTGCTGATGAAACTGCAAACTATCTTCAGTAAAACTTTTCTTCAATTTAATATAATTCTGACTCAGGGTCTTATTTCAAACATCTGGTCCTTTGGTCCTAAACTGTTACCCTAACAATATTGATTACTGTTTACCTTTTGTGGTAATACTTTACAATAAGTTTTCATTAGTTAACATGAACTAATAATGAACTGCACGTCTACAGCATTTTTGTTAATATTAAAGGGTATTATGGAATTTTGAAAATTACCTTTCATGTAGTGTGTAACATAGATCTAAGTGAACGAAAACATCCTGCAAAGTTTTAAATATGAAAGTTCACCGTATACAAAGTTATTGTCCTTTAAATGTAAGAGTCGACTCTGAGTCGCTGATATGAATCGATAGACGAACAATGCTTTTTCTCTGTCTAGATGACATCAACTTGACAAGTTATTTGAATAAGATACGCCCACTCATTGCTCGCGCCAGACACCAGTGAAAACATCATGTCAGCGAGACGCTGTTCTGAAGTGCGAATCAAAAGCTAACTTTTTTTCACTGCCCAGGGACGAGCATGTGAAGAATCAGTGGCAAGAGTTTATATAGAGTTTATATTTACAACTATACCACAAAAGTATACTGCCCTACAAAGGCAAAACGCCGTAACATCATGTTTGGTCAAAAATGAGTTAATGTCATTTTTGTGGTATTTGAGACCTCCTTTATCATGTGAATAAATATCGTGAGTCAGTTTGATTGTTTTAACGAGAAAATAAAGGGCCATGACAACCATAACATCCAAAACCATATGAGAAACCACAGCAGAACGCCGTAACAGCAGTTACGGCTCTTTGCCTTTGTTCCAGCACGCTGAAGTTGAGTTAAGGTGTTCTGACTTTGTTTAGCCTGGCATCAAGAGAGATGTTACGGTGCCGCTGTGATGTTACTGTACTCTGGCTTTGTCATACTGTCAAATTTTGCCGCTCTCAAACCACGTAACATACACACGACACATCTTTGGTAAGAACATACCAAAAAATGTATTATAAACATGATACATTTTCGATTGCATTCTGCTCAATTCAGCTAGTTTGCGAGAACAACATACCACCAACTTTGCTGGCCAGACAAACTGCTAACTATGCAATCAGAAACAAAGCAAGGTGAACAAGCCATACGGTATGCAAGCTAATAGGTTGTCATAAATGTTGTTTTTCGTTCAGGGCGATTAGTTCAGATCTGTCAATGTCAGTGACAGCCCAGAGCTAACGTCGCTAGCTCAATTTAATCTGTGTCACGTAAATTAGCGCTAACGTTCAGAGACGCCAAAAACTAATTATTAAATACACAGGCATCCTACCTTTCCATGCAATCCGATATAATCCATGGAAATCCATAATCCATAGCAATGCACGTCATCTGATGTATCCACAACAATCCATACGTGTTTGAGCCATATTTCCTTCTTGCAGGTGTAATTAAGTAATTCCAGCTTTTTTCGGTTGACTGTCTATTATCTCAGATTTAAAAAGCAGTAATCCAAGTCGAGTTCGTTGACTGTGCATCTTGAGCAGTTAACCCTTTAACTGTCACCATACCTCACCCATTCTCCCCTACCCTCCCTTTTTTCGCATAGACATGAAAATCACTATCCAAACTTAAATGGTTGTAATTCAATAATGCTTTGTAATAGACCTATGGACAAATTGTGTTCCCAATTTTAAATTGATATCTCAAAAAATGAGCTTTCAGTAAGATTTTATTTGGATGCAGTAACAAACTTTGTCACTAGATGGACAGCCAAGCTTCCTTACTGACCATATAAGAACACCTCCATTTTCATATATGCTTTGAGTGATCTGAACCAAGTATTTCCATAATTTGCAAACAATTTATGAAGTAGAAATCCTATTCAGAAGTAGTATGAGTTGTTTGGCAGTATTTGATTTGAATTCAACCTCTAATAAACGCATAAAACAAGCATATATGTGCGTTACAGCTGGCAGCCGCATCACAAATCGAGAATCCATAATATTTTTGTTTATATATATATATATATAAAAGAATTCTGACTTTTTTTAAAATAAAATTGAATTGTGTTATTTTTTGAACTCTTGGTATGAAAACAAACTGAGCTTTCTACCAATTTCATGATTTTTCGTGTTTATTGCTTTTTCAAAATAAAGGCCTAAAGACGCCTAATGAATATAAAATATTCTTGTTGCAAATTGATAATTTATGTTTAATTAATTATTAATCTATATCTTGCATTTAAATAAATATACCTTTGTATTCAATTATAATTAAATGATCTTTATTGTGGAAATATTTCTTGTATTTATTTATACTGTACATACTGTACAGCAAAGTAACTTATCTGTCATACTGTTTAACTGTGTTAGTGTTGCTGCACTATCCTGATCATTATAGCACTAAATAGGAACAACCAAAGGTCTTCTATATAATTTAAAACACATACCATGATGACTAGACCTTGGTTAGGTGTTCTTACAATGGATGTAAGTATGGGGAACAGCAAGCACATATTGAGTATATGTCAGTTACTGCCTTTTGCCTTTGCACGACTCCTCATTTTTGGCACATGATACAAAGGCAGAGTACAGTAACTGCCAAACAAGGGTCAATGGTCAATTTTGAGCTCAAGATTTTTTGCATACAAACATTTCTTCATTATAGCAACTAGTTGTCAAATTTTGGGAGTCCTACCTATAATACTTTTGTCTGGACAAAACAAAAACTTTAAAGTCATTTTTCTCAGTTTCACACTCTAGCGAGTTAAGGTCTTTTGCCTTTGCAGGGCAGTATAGCCGGACCTTGAGCTGTGTTCGCGTCATTTTAATGACGATTCCTTTACAAACATAAATGCTTTCAAGTGTGGATTCGCGAGCCGGCTGATACTGAAGGAAGGTTCAGTACCAAGTTTATTTGGATCAGCTTCCTCCTCCGAATCACAACCTGTAAGTACAGTTAATAATTGTTGCTTTTATGGGTGTGTGTGTGTGTGTGTGTGTGTGTGTGTGTGTGTGTGTGTGTGTGTGTGTGTGTGTGTGTGTGTGTGTGTGTGTGTGTGTGTGTGTGTGTGTGTGTGTGTGTGTGTGTGTGTGTGTGTGTGTGTGTGTGTGTGTGTGTGTGTGTGTGTGTGTGTGTGTGTGTGTGGTGTGTGTGTGTCAGTTACGCTCAGCGCAGCTTAGGTCTCCAATGTCATTTTTTTTTTTTTTAATATGTAAAATGTTTGTCATTGTTATTGGAGTTATCATAAAGAATAGAGCGTATTGTAGTACTGCAGTGCTTTATCAATATGTTTAAGCATTGGGTTAACGCGAAAAATAACTGACTGGGTCGTCTGACCAATCACTGCAGATTAGCGTCATGTAAAGGCGGGGTTTGAAAAATGAGTCGTCAAGCGAATCATTAGGGAATCGGTGAGCAAATCAGGTAAAAATAAATGCCTATTATAAGACAACAAAAGTGTTTTTTGTCATTGCATGCATGTAAAACTGTTGTTGGGGACTCCCAGAACAATATTAGGAACATTTTAAATGCCATAATAGGTGCCCTTTAATTTCAACATTTACTAATACATTATTAAAATCAAAAGTAAAAAAAAATCCCGTAAAAAAAACAGTAAATCTCTGGCAGCAAAGTTTCCAGACAATTTCCGTTAAATTACAGCAAATAACCATTTCTCAAAATTAGATGCAAAAACCGTAAAAATACAGAATTTACTTTACAGTCAAAATTGATTAAATTACAGTATATTACCGTTGATAATGGCTTATTAAACCGTGGAAAAACGGATAAATGATGTAGAATTACATTAAAAAGACAATCAAAATTTATTAAATTACAGTATATTACTGTTGATAATGGCCTATTAAACCGTGGAAAAACAGATAAATGATGTCAAATTACATTAAAAAGACTTTTAACTTTCAGGTTAAACTGTAAATTTAGGGTTTTATAAAGTTATTTTATTATAATCCTGTCTATCTACCGTAATTTTCTTTTAATATATAGTTTTTCTGTGTAAAATAACAATGAAATGTATAAAAATGCAATATATACATCAATTCAAAATACAAATGTTTGTATATTTACAGTTTGACTTTTTTTACAGATCCAATTTCACAATTTTGACCAATCTCTTTAAGTAATAATAGCAAGTTTACAGTCAATTTCTGTTAAATTAACTAAATGTATAAGTACAGAATACCTTCACATTTACAGTATTAGTAACTGAACAAACACTGAACGTCAAGATAAGTGATAGATAGGAAATACAAGCTTAGTATATAAATTTAGAACATGTAAAAATATCCACATTAAAAGGAAATACTTTTTTTATACTCTAATATATTTTTGAAACATTTACAATTACATGTTCTCCAAAGTGACTTACCAATTACGATAACAATAGAAGCAAAAAGTGCAGTGACAAGTCCCAGTTAGTCTAGCACAGTACACATAGCAAGTTTTTTTTTTTTAACAAAGATTTAGTATTGGTCAAGTGTTTACGAAAAAGATGGATCTTTAGCAGTTTCTTGAAAATGTGCTGGGCAGGTCATTCCACCAGCAGGGAACAGTCCAGGTAAAAGTCAGTGAAAGTGATTTTGTGTCTCTTAGGGATGATGGCACCACAAAGCGCCGTTCACTTGCAGAACACAAACTTCTGGAGGACACATTGATCTAAAGTAGTGAGTTTAGGTATAGGGCTACCTTTAAAGACCACTCTTACTGCAGCATCTGGATCAGTTGCAGAGGTTTGACTGATGCTGGAAGAGCTGCCAAGAGAGTATTACAATAGTCCAGTCTGGATAGAACAAGAGCTTAGACCATAGTTGTGCAGCTCCAATAATATAATGATGTATAAGGCAAATCAGCAGGATCACACGGCAAGTATGCTTTGGCTGAAACCATAAGCAGTTCTGTCTTGGCAAGGTTGAGTTGAAGGTCACTCATCCAGCAAGAATGTTCCATCAGGTAGGCTGAGATGCGACCATCAGATCACCTGACTGGAATGAAAGGTAGAGATATGTGTCATTAAGATAGTAGTAGAAGCCATGTTTCTAAACGACAGAGCCTTGTTAGAAAAAAAGTGTGGAATCTAACACAATCGTGGTCTTACTGTAGCCAAAGCAAACCTTGGGCACACTTTTAGTGCAATCATACAGAATCAGAAGACTTGGTCATTACGATTTTTTTAAAGTTAATTATTTGTTTGCCATGATCATCTACTTTCCACATGACCTGAAATCACAAAAAAATAGTTATTTTAAAACTCAGTATTACATTTAACTGTTACACATGTCAGAATATGTTCCATTCAGACAATGCAAAACCTCAACTGACCATGATCTGGAAGCTGAGCAGGAAAGGCTAACAGTAATGTTTTGAACTGCAATGTGATTTTAGCTACATTTATAGAAAGTAGAAAGTAAAAATGAATATGATTTAATGTTAATGTGACCTAACATTAGCTGCATCAGTTACACCTATAGGGGTTCATCATGTTATATTCATATTCTAGTCTTTACTGTATCTTTATCAACAAGTATTGTTAGGCCTACAGAACTGAATTCGATTTCTTAACGGTCTTGATAGATTTAGTAACGTAGATGTTTTTTTTAATAACAAACAAAAAAACACGGTAGGCCTGTTTTTAGTAAAACTTTGGTTATTAAAATGGTAATAAATCCACCAAAAAACGTGGTTACTACAATTTTACTATAATAAAATCAAGGATGTTTTCTAAGAGTTTTCAGCTTCCAGACAGTGTTTCAAAATGTCCCGCCGTTTAAGATTGATTGACTAATCATAACTTTGATATACATAACAAGTCTACTAAAGCTTGTTTTAGGTCTTTAGAGATGTGGATTCAACTGATCTTGCTTAAAACAGATGGAAAACGCCAGTTATGACTATACATTTAAGAATGCTAACGTTAGCTTGGAAACTGTCAACTTAACACAAATCTAATGTAAATTAAAGCTGCTAGCAGCATTTATCGGTGTTCAAGCAAATAAGGCCGTTAAGGCAGTTAAGCTCAAAAGCATCAAAAGACATTAAGTTTTATTTGGTAAGCATTTATCCACTGACATCATAGATTAAATAGACGATTTACAACTAATACAGGCAATTTACCATAGGAAATACATGTTTTTTAAGCTTTTTAACAGTTATAGCGCCACCTATGGTGCAATGTCCATAAAACTATGCATGCTTGAGCCAGGGATCACAGTGGTTTAAAAAGCTAGCTTCTAGCCCTAACTGTCGAGGAGTTATGGCCAATTTAGTACTTTTGGTTGCTGTAGCGCCACCTATGGGCCAAACGGGGTCATACTCTGATAGGTTGTCCCCATTTTGAGGCCTACCATCTGGGCGAGTTTCAAGTCTCTAGGCCTTACGGTTTGGGCTGCACGATGCGTTTTAGTTTTTTTTTTTTTTTCAAATAGCAATTACAATAGGTTTTCAGCACTTCGTGCTTGAACACCTAATAATAATGAGACCTTTTTGACGATTATAGCGCCACCTTTTGTCCAATCTCCATGAAACTTTGCATGCTTCTTCAGCATGTTATGACAGATATGCTCATCAATTTTGGTGAAGTTCTGACTTTTTTTGTAGGATTTATAGGCTTTTGACCGTATTTGGTCACGGACCATTTCCTAAATGACCATGTTATGGCCAACCAAATGCAAAATTTCAACATTTTTTCGATAATTATTGATAGTCAGACTCCAGAGAACATTTCTGCACTGGTCTGGTTCCGATTGGGAAAAAAACCAGGGACTAGTTCGCAAAAGTAGGTTTTGAACAAAATTGGCCATAACATTTTTTTTTACGCCCAAATCGAAATCGGAGATGTACATCTTGTTCGTCTTGAGCCAGGGATCACAGTGGTTTAAAAAGCTAGCTTCTAGCCCTAACTGTCGAGGAGTTATGGCCAATTTAGTACTTTTGGTTGCTGTAGCGCCACCTATGGGCCAAACGGGGTCATACTCTGATAGGTTGTCCCAGGGCCGGCGCTAGCTATAGGCAGAGCAGGCGATTGCCTAGGGCCTCGGGCTTTGAGGAGGGGCCTCCCCCGTAACATCCCCTATATTCCACCCGACGGGCCGAAATAGGCTACTAGCCTTATTGTTCATTGGATATTGTTGAATTGTCACTCATCTGCAGTTAAACCAATTAATGTTTCCGTTTCAAAGCGGGTGCCGGCTTCTGAAAGTTTGTGTAACGGACGCATCCATCAGGTGCTGCGAAGCAAAAGCCTAAATAGGCACGCAAAGAAACACAGCTCGTAATGCAGGTGTGTGAGTTGTCGTCATCTATTTTCAAGTGATTGCAATATTCTAAATATAAACTTGTAGGCTACTGTAGATCAGCGTAATTTCTGGAAAAATCATCACCGCCGAGTTTTAAAAGAGCGCGAGCGTCATTAATGTGCCCAGACGCGACGCTTTGAATTTGCGCATACAATGAATAACATCGCGTCGGGAGCTGACTAGTAAACAAGCTACAAAAGTAAAAGACACGACGTTTGTATTCAAAGTTAAAAAGCCAAAACACTACAACATTTTTAAATGTTTCATTTGGGTCTCGTATGGGTCTATCTTCTAAATTCTGCTGATGATTAGATTAGACGCTGACATCATAACCTACTTACGCCAATAATATCAGTTTAGAATTTTTTTTCTAATAAGTAGCGATCGTGTCTTTCTCTTCACTTGATTTGTGTATACCATATTTAAGGTAACAATGCAATGCATAATATCATATTACTTATACTAATAATATGACAATATCTGCAGTCAATATTGATTAAATGGGAGGGAAAAATCCTGCCCATACCACAGCTATGAAAAAAATGATAAAAGCACTTATGTTCATCTCCTGAAGTGGTATTCTGAAACTGTGAATAAATTGAATAAAACAGCAAAATAACAACAATAACAATAACATCTTCATTAAACAAAAAAGAAAAAGAATCACCTTAGATAAAGTTTGATTAATACAGTAGCCTACTGGTAAAAAGTCTGGACCAATTACTATTTTTAATGTTTTTGAAAGAAGTTTCTTATTATGCTCTACACGCCTGCATTTATTTGATCAAAAATACAGCAAGGATGTGTTAAATATATAAAAAGTTGTGAAGACTTTTTTAAAACAACTTTTAAATAATCCTGAAAAAAAGTATCTCAGGTAATAAAATAAATATTAAGCACCATTTCTAACATTTGATAATAAATCAGAATATTATAAAGTTTTCTGAAGGCTCACGTGACACTAAATTCAGCTTTGCATCACAGAAATATATTTTAAAGTATAGTAAAATAGGAAAACCATTATTTTAAATTTTAATAATATTTCACTATATATTATTTTTCTGTATTTTTTGATCAAATAAATCCAGGCTTGATGAGCATAAGAGACTTCTTTCAAAAACATTAAAAATAGTAATGTGTCCAAACTTATACTGTGTAAGAAAAAATATACTACATTTAAAATGAAATGTTGTATAAATTAAAAGGTTAGGAATCATATTTGTTTCAAGAGTTTTTTTATTGGGGGTGGGGGGCCTCCAACATGAATATTGCCTAGGGCCTCCAAATGTCTAGAACCGGCCCTGGGTTGTCCCCATACTTGAGGCCTACCATCTGGGCGAGTTTCAAGTCTCTAGGCCTTACGGTTTGGGCTGCACGATGCGTTTTAGTTTTTTTTTTTTTTTTTCAAATAGCAATTACAATAGGTTTTCAGCACTTCGTGCTTGAACACCTAATAATAATGAGACCTTTTTGACGATTATAGCGCCACCTTTTGTCCAATCTCCATGAAACTTTGCATGCTTCTTCAGCATGTTATGACAGATATGCTCATCAATTTTGGTGAAGTTCTGACTTTTTTTGTAGGATTTATAGGCTTTTGACCGTATTTGGTCACGGACCATTTCCTAAATGACCATGTTATGGCCAACCAAATGCAAAATTTCAACATTTTTTCGATAATTATTGATAGACTCCAGAGAACATTTCTGCACTGGTCTGGTTCCGATTGGGCAAAAAAACAGGGACTAGTTCGCAAAAGTAGGTTTTGGACAAAATTGGCTATAACAAATTTTATAATTTATAAATTATTGTATTCAAACAATAATACAATATATGTATTCAAAAAAAAATACCACATATAAAAAAGAAATATAACACAAACACAAGGTTAGGTTATATAAAAATAAAACATTCATTAATTATTTTATGATTAACATATTACTGTCTTCAGTGAACTCAACGCAAATGATAATACTATTATTATTATGATTAGCCTACATTTAGGCTACATATTTAGAAGGCGCTTTTATCCAAAAAAGGAAATTCGTCAAATGTCAGTCATAATACAGGGCTAAGATTATCACAAATAAACACAAGATTTTGACGCAAGTGTGTGTGTGAGTGTGTAGCGCGCACTGCATGGCACGGAGGCACGGCCGTGAACACTTGCATTTTCCTATCAACAGTGGAAATAATTTAAAAAATACTCTATAATTTCTGGTCATACAGAAAAGAATAATACATCATTCGCAATTACTTTTATTTGTCCAAACTCACATAACAAGAAAACGTTGTGCCTTTGTAAAATAAAATAAAACAATCAGGCGCGCTTTCATGATCTCCGTGAACGGAGCACGTCACGAGCAACAAAATATACCTAGCCTAAAGCTTGAAATGTTCACTTTTAAACGAACAATTAAAATGCCTCGTTATTTATTCAGACACATTTATTATCATTAGCCTATAAATCCTGGTTCCAGAGACATGGCTCTTCTCATTCAGCATCTGGCCTTAGATCTGGCCTTAGAAAACCAGTAAAATCGACATTTGTCCCATAGTAATTTATGAATATTTTAAATGTTTAATAAAGGGGCAATTTCTTCTTTTTTTTTTTTTCTTTTTTTTTTTTGTGCAGCATTTGTGTAGCCTACAGTTCAAATTTTGTTTTTTGTTTTTTCAACTTTACATTTTAAAAATACAACAACCTTTCATTTTTAGTTTTTCAATTACGGGTTAAAATCAAATGGACGCAAAAGTACCTTATATTATTGAATATTTCAAATAATGTATTTGTAGAAAGATTTGATAGTCAATCAAAATACTAGTAAAATCAGAGACTTTAAAGCTGCAGTCCGTAACATTTTTAAGTTAAAAATAATCCAAATTAATAAATTTAAAAAAAAACTTCTTCAGCCAGTGTTCAAAACTATCTGCTTGCCATAGCTAGATTCAAAACGGTAAGCTTGTAATAATGATTTTAATTCCAGTGGTACTGGTGGGTTTTCGCGGGAAATTCGAGCATGTCTTTACGTCATTACGTCACATCCGTACACATAAAGAAGGAGTTTCGGCTAGCCGCTATACTGCGCGTTAGGAGATGTAGAGATGTACAGGCTTTTCTCGCAGCACTTTACATGATTAAACTCATGGCGGATCCAGAAAGATCCAAACAACAATCATCAGTGTCAACTGGAGATTAACCAGTTATAAAACCCAAAAGACTTTGTACTTCGGATTTAAGGTGGAAAGAGAAAGAAACCGTCTCATGCGAACACAAGGATACACATCCGTGGGGCTTTTGAAAGGTGCGTGAACTCCCGAAGGGGTTCGAAACGGAAGAAGAGACAGCTTTTTTCTGCTGAACAAGACATTTCAGTAGTTCAATCGTGTAACAGTACGTTTTCTTAATTCACAGTTATGGAGTTTCCTTTGTTGTGCCTTTCTCGTTTAGCTATTATGGAGAATATGAATTCTGAACTACACAGGTAATCATAAAACACATTAAATAACGTTAGTCACGCAATGGTGATGTTGTTAACATGAACAATTTGAGAACAAATTAGGCTATGATTTGCACGGTTGCTGTCAATCGCGCTGATTAAATCTAATGATCGCTTGTCATGTCGAATGCTTTTCCCCCCTTATTTGATCAGAACAAAAATGGATGTTACTTGTTCAGAAGACATTTTCCGGTGAAAATTCTTATGTTGGTCAAGCTTTCAACAAGTGAATCTGTGATTTTGAATGACAGTATCCACACAGCGCGGTGATTGACAGCAGCACTCGCCTCAAAACACTGTGTTCATCCGCGCTGTTTCATGCCGATTTACAACCCACGTAAAGATTAGAATTCCGCGAATCACTGCAGTTACAGATTTCGAAAAGAGATGGCGACAAAAAGGGAAAATGCTACGGACTGCAGCTTTAAAGGGTAACTAAACCCCTGGTCAGAGCCTGACTCCACCCACTGGCAATATTTGAAAATGCTGGAAAAGTGGGCGGAGCCTAGCGGAGATGGAGGGGATGAACTGAGGGCAATTAAATACTCCATCCTGATCGTTTTCAATACTTTCAATTCCAACTCCTGACTCACTACAGTGGTTTTTTCACGAAACAAGATGGTTCTTACACTGCCAAGGGCGTGGTAGCTCGTACCAAGAGCGTGGTTAGCTGGAACCTGCTTACATCAGCTCTCACCGCTTACGTCATGAACTACCGCAAACATCCAATAGGAAAATTCAACTGCAGTAGCCACTGTTCAACCTGAAGAGGGCAGCACTCAGACGTTTTTATACCATATATTGTAGAATTAAAACACTTTATACCCAAATGACAAAAAAGTTACTTGAATCAATTATCAGCACTAATAAAGCCCCAGTCTTACAGATCATTAACTAAAAAAAGTTGGTTTAGTGTTTAGTTACTCTTTAATCTAAAAACTATCACTAAAAATAGTGATAACTATCACTAAACTATCTTTAGTTTGATAGTCCGTGTAAATTTGCATTCATTCGTTTTTCATTTTTTAACCCGTAATTGAACAACGAAAAATAAACGGTTGTTGTATTTTTAAAACGAAAGTTGAACACCAACATTTGAACTTGAACTGTAGGCTACACACCAAATGCTGCACTAAAAATGCTGTCATCACCGGCGCGCAATGAATTATGGATCAGGAATTATGGTAGGATCAGAGTAGGATGGTGATTTTTTTCCCCAAACCACTTCAGCGGAAATCCCACCCTCCAGCCGATTTCATTGGTTTAGGTTACAGTGACAGGTAGGTTTAGGGATCAGGGTTGGGTGTAGGCAATCTGTACAGTGATTGACATGACCAATGAAAACTTTAGAATCAGCTGCAGGGCGGGATTTTCGCTGAAGTGGTTTGGGAAAAAAAATCCCGTGGGTAGGATAGGCCGCTATGGATCCATTTATGTATCCTTCCTTTCACGGGGAAAGGA
Organism: Chrosomus eos; assembly: GCA_036326025.1. Taxonomy (NCBI): domain Eukaryota; kingdom Metazoa; phylum Chordata; class Actinopteri; order Cypriniformes; family Leuciscidae; genus Chrosomus; species Chrosomus eos. The sequence goes on along the minus strand of CM070827.1, from coordinate 35,078,542 downwards.
AGGGTGCATTTGGCGTTGCTTTTGAATCAGGGTAGCCTTCGTCGTGCCGCGATGACGCAACCGGCCATCAAATACGGCCTTCAAAGGATGCGGAATTGAATTGGGACAGCCTTCATCGCGACGCGGTGACGCAATCGGCCTTCAAATGCGTCCTTCGAAGATGCAGCCTTTGAATTGGGACAGCCTTCGTCACGCAATCGGCCTTCAAATGCGGCCAATCGGCCTTTAAATGCGGCCTTCGGAGGATGCAGCCTTCACATTGGGACACAGCTACAGTGTTAAAGGTATAGCGGAGGATTTTCTTTTTCCGGGTGGGTAGTCTAGATTCAAGATTCAAGATTCAAACAACTTTATTTATCCCAGTAGGGCAATTCAGTTTTAGCTTAGCAGTCGTAACAACAAGACAAGACAACAACACTTAATCAAACATTCAAAAACACTGTCAGTGACATCATATTGCATTTGGGCACTGGAACAGAGCAGCAAATGCACCGGCCATAATACATGGACTCAGCGGGGGCCAATTGTTCGAAATAAATAAGTAAATGAATAAATAGATAATAAAACTAAGTAAATAAAGAATAATAATAGATAAATACAGAGGTATGTGATGCCTGACACATATCTAGCTATTACTATCAACAGTATTTAAAAGCCTGATGGCAGAGGGAATAAATGAATTTGCATATCTGTTAGTTTTCCTTGGGGGGGCGAGGTATCGCCTTCCTGAGGGCATTAGACAGAATTCCTGACTAAGAACATGGTCCGGGTATCTCATAACCTGTCTAGCCTTCTGGAGCACCCGTTTTTTCCAGAGGGAGCTCAGGTCTGTTAGCTGAACTCCAATGATCTTGGAGCAGATTTTAACAGTGCTACTAAGGCTATTCTTGTCCCTCACAGACAATCCATCAAACCAGCAGATAAAAGAAAATGTTAAAAGACTTTCAATAAATGAATGATAAAAATTACATAAGATCCTCTGCGATACATTGAAAGAATTTAGCTTCCGCCTCAAGTGTATTCTTTGTTGTCCACGCTTGGTGATTAACTCGCTGTTCTTGTCAAACTTGAGATTTGAGTCAAACATGGTTCCTAGGTACTTATACGTCTCTACAATTTCAACATTTTCGCCATGAATGATGCTGGCTTCTGGCTTAAAGGGTTATGTGTAATTTTACATAAAATATAAGTAATATTTTACAGATTTTTTCTGTGAAATTAGAAAACAAAGAAAAGAAGGTATAACTGCAGAAATCAGCAGTTATTTAACAGGTTTTCCTTGAAGACCATTAAGCATGTGGGGGTTAAATTGAGTTTTAAGGTTAAATAATAACAAGATTAAAAAAATAGATTCAATAAGCTTTTTGTACATAAAGTAGGCTACATACAGTAGACAGGCCTATTGAATCAATATATAGTCTTTTAATCTCATTTTGATCATCATTTGTATTAATCTCCCCTAATTTCATGTATATTTTGTCTTTTATGAATATTTTTATATTGCTGCACATTGCGTGGCTTTGTGTGCGTGTGACTGTGTCTGTGTGTGTGTGTGAGAGTATGTGTGCGCTCGTGCTGGCCCGCGCGGGATTGCGCTGATTCAAATTATTACTTTTCCGTTGCTTAGTCCCGCCCACAACAGTTAACTGGTCGTCAGATCTGTCAAGTTTGAATCTCTGTGTCAAGGACAAGCGGGAGATTTGAATTCAGTCTACGCTGGTGAAGTGGATTGTGAGCACGGTGATTCAAAGCAATAATCGTTGTATTCGTCAGGTGCAGCCGTGAGCAGGAGCGCTGAACACATGAGTTAAAGGTATAGCGGAGGATCTTTCCGAATTTTAGAGAAGACCCGCCCTCTCCAGGGCTAGCATCGCTAATCATAGCTTACATTAACTTTTACTAGAAGTGGTTTTAAATGGATTTCTCCAAATAGCATGACAAACTTTACCTGTCTAGTAGAATCTTCGCGACTGCGGCATCAGTGGGAAGCCCAACCTGTGCTTTTAGTGCACGCCAGCGTGTGACATATTCACCCAAAATCACTCTGGTCTTGTTTCTATATACTCTTCTTATCATACACTTCGTATACATTTTTTCTCTTTCGATCCTCAGCCATTTTCAAAGGAATGGCTGAAACCGTAACCATAGACTGTAAAAAATAGACGTAACTCATCACACATAATACACCTGAAAGTGTGCATGCCCAGAAAGCGAAAACTACGGACGAGCAAGTACCACGGCATTACGTAAACATATCACCAGAATGATTGACACTAAAGGTGGACTAATAGTATAGACTATTAAATATTGAAACTGAATTGAATTGAAACTGAATACTTCCGGGGCGCTTCACAGTGTGCGACCCAGTAGTCTCCCAGTCGTTTTGTTGTTTTAATCGTGTTTTAAACTTTAACTCGTCAGTGCTTCAGAAATGCAGATTATGGGATTACACATGGAGCTTTTCGCACTTTTTTGCGTGTCAACGCTGCTCCTGGGCTTTGCCAGTCACGTCGGAGGACATGGTGTATTCGGGAAAGTAAGCCGCGAGCTTCTCCTGTCCTTACGGACTTCTGCAGCGGAAACTGTACCAACGGGCATACCGAAGGAACTTTGCAGGCTGAATAAGTCATCAGGTCATCGGAAACGAGGAAGAAGAGGTGGTCTACGTCGGAGACTTAAGTCTCTTCGGCTTGACAACCGCCGCAAACTTCCGCCACTTCCTTCGGTCCTGTTGTCAAACGTACAGTCTATTAGACACAAGATAGATGAGCTGGAAACACACGCCAAGTTTAAACGGGAAGTTAAAAACACTTGTCTCCTTGCCTTCACCGAAACATGGCTCGGTGATGCAGACCCGGACTCGGACCTGAATTTAACGGGGTTTGGAAGCCCAATTCGTATGGACCGGTCATCGGAGATCACCGGCAAAAACCGAGGAGGGGGCGTGTGCTTCTACGTGAACAAAAGGTACTGTAACACTGTTGTGATTAGAGAGAAGATATGTACCAAAGATGTGGAACTGTTGACTATTTCTCTCCGCCCCTTTTACTTGCCTCGCGAATTTCAACAGCTATTTTACACATTAGTGTACATTCACCCACGAGCCAACGCCACAGCTGCTGCCCAGCTGATCGCTGACATCACGCATAAACTAGACTCTATCTGCCCAGAGGCACCCAAGTTTATCCTTGGAGATTTTAATCACTGCAATTTAAAAAAGACTTTGAGGACGTATGAACAGTTTGTGACTTGTTCTACCACACAGAAGAACACCATGCTAGATTTGTGCTATGGCTCAGTAAGCGGGGCGTACAAATCTCTGCCTATGCCTTCTTTCGGTGCTTCTTACCATGACAGTGTCTATCTCATGCCTGTATACAAACCAGTCTTCAGGCGTGTAGAGCGGGAGGAAAGGACAGTGAAGATCTGGTCAGAGGCCAGCATCTCCTCTCTCCAGGCATGCTTTGAGTGCACAGACTGGCAATGTTTTTATGATGGTTGTGGTGATGATAAGAATGAACTTACTGACACTGTTTCATAATATATCACATTCTGCGTGGATTCAGTAATACCGTCTAAAAAAGTGGTTACTTTCCCAAATAATAAACCCTGGGTGACCAAAGAACTTAAATCTGCCATCAATAAAAAGAAAAGAATATTTTACTTAGGAAACTTCCTGGAGAAAAAAACAGTTTCCAGAGAAGTTAAGGTCGAAATAAGGAAGGCAAAAATTAAGTACAGAAGTAAAATCGAAAGTCTGTATTGTAGAGGGGACCTTAGGGCAGCCTGGTCAGGTATAAAATCCATGGCATCAATTAATCAGCCTTCCTGCAAGACCAAGCAGGCCATTCATGTAAATGGTGTGGATAATGCTAACCTGGCGAATGGCTTTAATTCTTTTTTCTCTCGCTTTGAAAGGTCTGATTTTGTTAATGATATTTCTGAGATGCGGGAATCTCTGCTTCCACAGAATGGTCTAGTGATAGCACAAAGAAATGTCACAAATCTTTTTAAGAGGGTAAACATCCGGAAAGCTGCTGGCCCTGATTCCATCTGTGGACGCGTTTTGTATCACTGCAGACCAGCTCAGTGAGGTGTTTACAACACTTTTTCAGTTGTGTATTGAGTGTGGTCAGATTCCTGTCATATGGAAAACATCCACTATAATACTTGTCCCTAAATCTAATAATTCAAGAGAACTGAAAGAATTCAGACCAGTTGCACTAACATCACTTGTGATGAAAACCTTCGAGAAAATACTGAAAGATGAAATTGTCTCCCTAATAGATGGAAAACTAGATCCACTACAATTTGCCTATCAAGCTGGGAAAGGTGTAGATGATTCTAAGATTTTCATTTTAGACAGATTATATAAGCACCTTGAAAGGCCCAAATCACATGCAAGACTTTTATTTTCTGATTTTTCTTCAGCTTTTAATAAGATGCAGCCTCATATTTTAATTGAGCGACTTGCCTCTAATTTTAATCTTCCTGATCAGATTTTATTGTTGCTCTTAAATTTTTTAACAGGCAGACTTCAGCAGGTATTTGTGAACGGCCGCATGTCTAGTGTCATCACTTCAAACACAGGGTCTCCGCAGGGCTGCATCCTTTCTCCTTTGCTGTTTATTATGTATACTGATAGCTGCAGGACTTCACAACAGGGTAGTTACCTTGTGAAATTTTCTGATGATACTGTTCTATTGTCACTTCTTCAGGGGGGCCAACTGGGCCATGGAAATGCCTTACCACAATTTGTGAAGTGGTGTGATGATAACTTCCTGGACCTTAATGTGACAAAAACGAAGGAGTTAATCATTGATTTTAGAAAGAACCGTGTTAATAACTTTTTGGGGCTGGCAAGTTTCAATCCCTTAGAAGCCTATGGAGGAGTGACCCAGCTCTCAGATTTAATCATTTTGGGGTGAACTATCCCTTTAAGTATACAACATGCAACAACAGACCATTAATAAAAACCATAAGCTTTTCATACAGGTGTGTCGTCGTTGTTGGTTTCATTTTAACCTTTACTATATGCGAATTAATGGCGCTTTTCCACTGCATGGTACGCTCGGTTCGGTACGGTTCGATTCGGCGCGGAACGGTTCGGTTCGGCTTCGCTTTTCCACTGCGTGGTACGACTCGGTACGGTACGGTTCGGTTCGCTAGCTCGGTTGCTTTTCCACTGCAGTTAGTACCCATTCAAAGTGGGTGGGACTGATCGTTACACTGTTTGTAGGTCCGGTGATAGCCGTGTGCGGCTAAGAGCTGAGCTAGCTGCTACTTGGAACACTTTTTCATTCTGTTTTGCCCCATCCAGCTCTCGCTGGACCCGCTCCTAGGCAACCAACGAGAGGATTGTCTGCACCTTGACCACGATTCAGCCATTTCCTTTTTAAAGTGTTGATCTCTTCTGTTTTTTCAAGTAAGTAAAACACAGGTGCTACCGTGTTGGCTGTTGTCTACTGGTTATATGACTCTGTATAGCGGTCTCGTGTCGCAAATCCAATGACGCTGGTAGTGACGATTCTGTCTGTCTGTCTGACCAATCAGTGATCTGCAGTGTTTCACGTCACATTTTAGTACCGGTACGGTACGCTTGGAACCTCAACAGATCAGGTACCATTTAAGCGCGCCGAAGCGCCCCGTACTGTACCGTACCATGCAGTGGAAAAGCACCACAAGTGAGCCGTACCTAACCGAACCGTACCGTACCATGCAGTGGAAAAGCGCCAAAGCGTGCCGTACCGAACCGAACCGTACCGTACCATGCAGTGGAAAAGCGCCATATGTGTAACGATCACCAGCTGGAGTGCCCTCGAGAGCCACCAGAGGGCGCTCCACAAATAACTATGATCACTTCCTCACAAATTACTTTTCCCATACTCACTGCCTGGACTCATTCACACTGATCACATTCACCTGTACCTCATTGTCACTGATTGCATTCATCTGTGTCTTGTTGTCCTGCCAGTCTCAGTCTATTTATATCATGTTCATTCATTCACTCACCGCGAAGTCCTGTTGTACTGTGTGTCTGCGTTTCCGAGCGTTTTCCCGTGTTTTGTTTCTGTTTTTGACTTTGGATTGTTCTTGGACTCTGATTATCGCTGCCTGCCCTGACCTCTGCCTGTTTCTTGGATTCTCTCTGTGTATTCTCCATTGTCCTGTCTGCTGATTCTTGACCCTGCCTGTACGACCATTCTATATTAAAGCTGCATTTGGATCTTCACCTCCAAGTCTCGGAGCAGTTCGTGACATTAAGGTTTGATTTGCAGATAGTAAAATGAGCTAAATTTTAACTAAATATTGTAAGTGTTAAGGGTGTGAATTTCCACATACCTGGATGTAATGGTTAACGAGTGTTTGCTTATCAGCCATGTATTACTGTACAAGCAAGCCATGTACACACTGTACACACATTAACTTTTAGTGCATTGCAAACACTGATCTCCTATTTTTTCGATCTCTCACACAGGTCAATGTTTTTGGGGTTGGAGCTAAAAGTGACGGACACTGGCACCACTATTTTGACGGCATCTCGACTCACTTCAGCAGAGGCAGTCATGGTGGAGACTTTGAAGATAAATCCATAAATGAGCTTCTGCTGATAAACAAGATTTCTATACACATTTATACTATCTATATACTGTTCCCTTTATCGAAAGGGAACTCGCGATGCGTCAAATGACGCCTTGGGAACGCCCCTTGCATGAATGCGTCTGAAGCATCTATGTCAACTAGTCCAATGGAAAGAATGAGCGTCACGGGCGGGTGACGTCATGACCAGGAAATGATAAAAGCACATCCGGTGAAAACCGGCATTAGCTTCAAAATTGCCGAAGCAAGCCGATCGCAGGGATGCAGGAAGTATGGCAGGGTGACGCATCGTCTCGTTCCCTGTTCTCACTCTGAATACTCATAACATCGACCTCCACGGAGGAAGAGCACTGAAGTAATAGAGGACTCTCTCCCCGGGAGGGGCTTCCACCATATATGTTTCACCATAACGTTTCCGAGATATATTGCAACAGACAACATTAAATAGACAGAGACAGTATAACACAGATCGCTTGCTAAGGCACAGAAGCTAATGCCGGTTTTCACCGGATGTGCTTTTATCATTTCCAGGTCATGACGTCACCCGCCCGTGACGCTCATTCTTTCCATTGGACTAGTTGACATAGATGCTTCCGATGGATTCACGCAAGGGGCGTTCCCAAGGTGCCATTTGACGCATCGCGAGTTCCCTTTCGATAAAGGGAACAGTATATAGATAGTATAAATGTGTATACAAATCTTGTTTATCAGCAGAAGCTCATTTATGGATTTATTTTCAAAGTCTCCACCATGACTACCTCTGCTGAAGTGAGTCGAGATGCCGTCAAAATAGTGGTGCCAGTGTCCGTCACTTTTAGCTCCAACCCCAAAAACATTGACCTGTGAGAGATCGAAAAAAATAGGAGATCAGTGTTTGCAATGGACTAAAAGTTAGTGTGTACAGTGTGTACATGGCTTGCTTGTACAGTAATACATGTGTGTACATGGCTTGCTTGTACAGTAATACATGGCTGATAAGCAAACAGTCGTTAACCATTACATCCTGGTATGTGGAAATTCACACCCTTAACACTTACAATATTTAGTTAAGATTTAGCTCATTTTACTATCTGCAAATCAAACCTTAATGTCACGAACTGCTCCGAGACTTGGAGGTGAAGATCCAAATGCAGCTTTAATATATGGCGCTTTTCCACTGCATGGTACGGTACGGTTCGGTTCGGTACGGCTCACTTGTGGTGCTTTTCCACTGCATAGTACGGTACGGTACGGTGCGCTTCGGCGCGCTTAAATGGTACCTGATCTGTTGAGGTTCCAAGCGTACCGTACCGGTACTAAAATGTGACGTGAAACACTGCAGATCACTGATTGGTCAGACAGACAGAATCGTCACTACCAGCGTCATTGGATTTGCGACACGAGACACTAAACACGCTATACAGAGTCATATAACCAGTAGACAACAGCCAACACGGTAGCACCTGTGTTTTACTTACTTGAAAAAAAGAAGAAGAGATCAACACTTTAAAAAGGAAATGGCTGAATCGTGGTCGAGGTGCAGACGTTCCTCTCGTTGGTTGCCTAGGAGCGGGTCCAGCGGATGGGGCAAAACAGAATGAAAAAGTGTTCCAAGAAGTAGCAGCTAGCTCAGCTAGCCGCACACGGCTATCACCGGACCTACAAACAGTGTAACGATCAGTCCCACCCACTTTGAAGGGGTACTAACTGCAGTGGAAAAGCAACCGAGCGCGAACCGTTCCGCGCCGAATCGAACCGTACCGAACCGAACCGAGCGTACCATGCAGTGGAAAAGCGCCAATAGAATGGTCGTACAGGCAGGGTCAAGAATCAGCAGACAGGACAATGGAGAATACACAGAGAGAATCCAAGAAACAGGCAGAGGTCAGGGCAGGCAGCGATAATCAGAGTCCAAGAACAATCCAAAGTCAAAAACAGAAACAAAACACGGGAAACCGCTCGGAAACGCAGACACACAGTACAACAGGACTTCGCGGTGAGTGAATGAATGAACATGATATAAATAGACTGAGACTGGCAGGACAACAAGACACAGGTGAATGCAATCAGTGACAATGAGGTACAGGTGAATGTGATCAGTGTGAATGAGTCCAGGCAGTGAGTATGGGAAATGTAATTTGTGAGGAAGTGATCATAGTTATTTGTGGAGCGCCCTCTGGTGGCTCTCGAGGGCACTCCAGCTGTTGATCGTTACATAGCCCCCACCCAATGAGCGGCTTCCAGACGCTCCAAAACTGTTCAGGTGGGTGGTGGCATGGAGGCGGATCTGGGGGCGGGATGAAGGGCCAGGTCCGTGGAGCGGAAGAGGACCAGGGGCCTGTTTCAATAAGGAGGTTCAACCAACTCTGAGTTAAAACTTGAACTCTGAGTTGACTTACCCTGAGATGGGAAACTCTGAGTTTTCGGTTACAGAACAGCTGAAATTAGTTGGTTCAATCAACTCTGAGTTGACTGACTCTGAGTTAAGCGCGTGCACCACAACTATAAAAAGACATTATCAATGGAGCGCAGATATTATGAGTCACCATGGCAACAGTGCCAGACAAAAAGAGGTCTTGGGTGTAATTAATTACCAAGTAATCTAAATATTGTAATTTAATTAAAGGGATTACTCTTAATTCTTCTGTAATTTAAAATAAAATATGATGCAATTACATTAAATATGCTACTGCATAAACTATAGACCAATTCAGTATAAAACAATAGTGGATACTAACATACATTTTTAAAAGGTATATTTTTTATGTAACCTTCTCCCTCTACACACTTTGATCAATTTAAGAATAATTCATGCAATTGTATATTGTTAATTTTAAAGCATTAAAAGCGCAGTTTCTTGTCTCTCCTTGTATTGTTCAACTGGTTGAGGTTGATATAGGATTTAGTAATTAGTAATATGTAGACCAATACTTTCTAAATATAGTAATTATCACATTAATCTAATTACACTGTTGAAGATGTCATTTGCAGTTAGTAATTCATAAATATTTTAGAGTAACTTACTGTTATAGAGGTGAAACTGGAAGAATGTTATTCAACCTAAAGTAGGCTATATTACGTATGGTTGTAACGTATGAGAGTTTCACAGTATGATAACCGTCTCAGAAAATATCACGGTTTATGGTATTAAACAATTATTAAATATATATTAGAAACAGGCCCCTGGAGACTGCGGTGGAGCAGGCTGTGGAGGCGGCCAGGGAACTATGGTTACAATAGTAACCTGAGACGTTTTCACAGTATTGCATCCTTGGTTAATGCTTTTAATGAAACCTTTTTAAAAAGCCTTCATTTTCAAAACAGAATTATTTATGAAAATGTATTTATCAGGGGCCTGTTTCAGAAAGGAGGTTAAGTGAAAACTCTGAGTATGTTAACCCTGAAATGAGGGAAACTCTGGTTTTTCCGTTTCAGAAAGGGAGGTAAGTCAAACCTGAGAAAGCAGAGTAAGTCAAGCCCGTTTCTGAAAGAGAGGTAACTTATACTCAGAGTCAGTTGCCATGGTAACTTACTCTGTAAACCTAACCTGGTCAGGAGCAGGTTTTCTTCAGTAAACCCAGAGTTTCTTGCGGTCTCCTCCCCTTTTTTAAAGAGGAAGTGGTGTTTAAACACCAACAATAATACTAAAATGTATTTAAACATTATTTAAGGAATATATATTGTTTGTCCTTGGTTTAATTGACTAAATCTGTTTTGCAGCACTTTGCCAAAAAAATAAAAGGATTAAAACGTTTGCTAAACTTTTATTTGATTACCACCGTTTTTGATCATATATTTGTATTAAATCATTTTTTTTTTAAAAATCGGAATAAAAAACATTTCATAGAACTCAATTATTTTTTAAACATAATTTAATAATTATTAATGATAAAAAATAAGATGTTAATCTCATTCATAATCAATTATTGAAATTAGTTGATTAGATTTGTTTTATTGAACAAATGGTTAATTTATTTTACTGTATTTTTAACTGATGATAATAATAACCGTAATTTAATAATGCAGTTTATATATTTAATAATTGTTTAATACCATAAACCGTGATATTTTCTGAGACGGTTATCATACTGTGAAACTCTCGTACGTTACAACCCTACATGGGAAAGTCCCCCACCCAACCCAACCCAACCCTACATGGGAGAGTCCCCCACCCCAACCCAACCCAACCCAACCCTACATGGGAGAGTCCCCCACCCCCACCCCACCCCCGCTGTTAAAAAAGTAACTCAGCAACTTTTACTCACATTTTAAATGAGCTACTTTTTACTTTTACTTGAGTAGATTTTTAGACTGGTATTTTTACTTGTACTTCAGTAAAAATGGATTAAAGTAATAGTAGCCTACTTTAGGTTGAATAACATTCTTCCAGTTTCACCTCTGATATTATAACAGTAAGTTACTCTAAAATAGTTATAGTTACTACAAATGACATCTTCAACAGTGTAATTAGATTAATGTAATAATTACTATCTTTATAAATATTGGTCTACATATTACTAATTACTAAATCCTATATCAACCTCAACCACTTGAACAATACAAGGAGAGACAAGAAACTGCACTTTTAATGCTTTCAAATTAACAATATAGAATTGCATGAATTATTCTTGAATAATTCTTCAAAGTGTGTAGAGGGAGAAGGTTACATAAAAAATATACCTTTTAAAAATGTATGTTAAATCCACTATTGTTTTATACTGAATTGGTCTATAGTCTATGCAGTAGCCTATTTAATGTAATTGCATCATATTTATTTTAAATTACAGAAGAATTAAGAGTAATCCCTTTAATTAAATTACAATATTTGGATTACTTGGTAATTAATTACACCCAAGACCTTTTTTTGTCTGCCACTGTTACCATGGTGACTCATAATATCTGCGCTCCATTGATAATGGCTTAGTTGTGGTGCACTTAACTCAGAGTTGATTGAACCAACTCATTTCAGCTGTTCTGTAACCGAAAACTCAGAGTTTCCCATCTCAGGGTAAGTCAACTCAGAGTTCAAGTTTTAACTCAGAGTTGGTTGAACCTCCTTATTGAAACAGGCCCCAGTTATGTACCTGTATTTAACCAGGCAAATCAACTAAGAACAAGTTTCTTATTTCCAATGGCCTGGCAAGAGCATATTGACCTTGTTAACAGAGAAAGTGGGACAATTAGAGATAAATAAAAATAATAAAATATATTAAATCAGAAGGTGAATAAATATATTAATATCGAGCAATGAATGTATTTACTAAATGTATTTACTAAACAGAATGGTTTTATGTGTGTGTCTGTAAAAGTATGCATTTCTGTGAAGTATTGTTGAATTTTCACCTTTTTTTCCATTTTTGATGCTGCTTTTTATTTCACATGAAACATCAATTGTAATCTTAGCTAGAGGAGTTTCACATAAATTGTCAGATACATATTCCAACTTCTAAATATTATACAACTTATAAATTGTATTTCTGTTTTTGCATGTAAATATGTAAAGGTTATTTATTCACATTGGAGTAATATGTATTTAAAAGTTTGGTTACTATGAATGTATTTCCTTTTTTTGACCCATACAAATAACAGTTATGGGTGTCATCTATCTGTAAATGCTAATTCTGGACATAATGGCACCAGATTTATGCCCATGGATATGTCATTGTTTTGTCCATTCATGCAGAGTGGGGTTTATTGTGGTTAGGTTGCCTTCTAAGTATCAAATGACATTGTATGTGCATTACCGTGACTACCGCGTATGTATTTGCACTACCATGACTGCCACGTATATTAACATCTAAAGCGTCTATATCAACCTTTTTGTCAGGCTGCTTTTAAAGAATCTCAATTGTGCTCATTGTCATACTGGCCTTTGAACATTCATTATCTGTGACGTGTGTGTTTCTGTGTTGTTGTGACTACCTGTTTTACGTGTATTTTGAACCCTGTAGCCTACATCATTACGCATCAGGAGGCATTTAGGATGCTTCTAGAAACAAAATAGTGAGTCCAGCTTTGTTTGTGTTGTTTAAATGTAGCTGGTTTTCTCGCTTTTATGACTGACAAAAACAAAATGGTCAAGAGAAATTTCAGATTCACTTTATATAATATCATTGATGTGACTGGGTATAATGGGTGACTGGGACTGAAAGTTAATCTGCGTTCAAGTAAATATATTCTTTTAAATGTTCCCTTAATGAAGACGGAGTTTGGAAAAAATGCTTTAATTTATAGTGCACCAACTGCTTGGAATGAGTTTCAAAGATCATTGAAACTTACTGTATTTATCTCAATCAAAAAGTTTAAGCTATATCTTAATCAAACATTCAAAAACATCTGTACTTGTTCTTAACTTTGCTTTGTGTGTGTGTGTGTGTTGTGATCATTGTTTATGTATTTAATTATACTTTGTTGTTTTTATCATGTTTAATGTGTTCTGCTACCTTGGCCAGGGCTCACTTGTAAATGAGATCCCGATCTCAATGTGATTTTCTACCCTGGTTAAATAAAGGTAAAATATTGCAATCATTGCAAATGCTGTGTCTTGGGTGAAATTGCCATGTTAACTGAAGTAAAGGACATGTATTGGTGCCTGTGTCTGTATAATTAGGTGTTCAAGCACGAAGTGCTGAAAACCTATTGTATTTGTGCTGATTTTTATTATTATTATTAGGTGTTCAAGCACGAAGTGCTGAAAACCTATTGTATTTTGTGCTGATTTTTATTAGGTGTTCAAGCACGAAGTGCTGAAAACCTATTGTATTTGTGCTGATTTTTATTATTATTATTATTATTATTATTAGGTGTTCAAGCACGAAGTGCTGAAAACCTATTGTAATTGTACCGATTTTTATTATTATTTTTCTTCTCCGCTAAAACGCATCGTGCAGCCCAAACCGTAAGTGCTGGAGCTCTGAAACTTTGTCAGATGGTAGTACAAAAATCGAGGAGAGGTTCAGAGAGTATGACCCCGATTGGCCTATAGGTGGCGCTATAGCAATCAATTGCGCGAAATGGCTCATAACTCGTAGACCGTAAGTCATAGACTCAAGTGTCTTATATCATTGGAAAGCTGGACTCCTGACTTAAAAAACGTATATCTCCGATTTTATTTCCGCCATATTGGATTTTCCGCCATCTTGGATTTTGTCAAAAAACTACTTTTGCGAACTAGTCCCTGGTTTTTTGCCCGATCGGAACCAAACCAGTGCAGAAATGTTCTCTGGAGACTGAATATCAATAATTATCAAAAAAAAGTTGAATTTTCGATTTTCGGTCGCTAGGGGGTGCAAAAATATCATTGTGGGAGGAGCCTATTTTACTAAAATGGCTATAACTCCAGAAGTAAATTAGGTACGTTCACCAAACTTGGTAGATATGTGCATGAGTTCAATCTGAGGTCACAGTAAAAAAATCGCGACGATCGAACACTAGGTGGCGCTATAACATTAAAAAAACATAAAAGGGGGTGTGGCCACCTGACCGTTAGTCCGATTGACTTGAAAATTGGTATGCAGTGTCTTGGTCCAAGGTGCCATGTATGTGTAAAAGGATATTGGCATATCTCAAAAAACATGGCCGCCATTGGCCAATGAAGTTTGTGCACCTTTTAAACAAGGTTAACGGAGGCCGATCGGAACGAAACTCAATGGGCATGTTCGACTCATGGCCCAAGAGGTCTGTAAGAGTTTTGAAAGAAATCGGCCACTAGTTGGCGCTAATGAGTTTTACGGCTCTGTAATCACGTGGTGTTGCACACATCCCCATAAAATGCATATCAGTCGATAGATCTCCTCATGCTGAACAACTTTGCCTCTTGAACCATTGCTGTCAATCAAATCGTTCATTAAATATTCACGAATATGTTAAAAACCTACTTTTGCGAACTAGTCCCTGGTTTTTCGCCCGATCGGAACCAGACCAGTCTAGGACAATTCTATGGACTCTCTAGATCAATAATTATCAAAAAAAAGTTGAACTTTTGCATTTTGCGCATGGGTATAACAGGGGCGTTTAGAAATTAGACGTGTCAAAACACACTCAAAAGCCTATAAATCCTACAAGGAAACTCAGAACTTGACAAAAATTGATGTGCATATGTCTCATACCATGGTGAAGAAGCATGCAAAGTTTCATGGAGATCGGACAATAGGTGGCGCTATAACTGTTGAAAAGCTTTAAAACCATGTATTTCCTATGGTAAATTGCCTGTATTGGCTGTAAATGGTGTGTTCCATCCATGATCATATAATCTTTATATGATAATGCTCAAAATCAGTCCAGTACAATTCTATGGACTCTCCAGATCAATAATTATCGAAAAAATGTTGAATTTTGCCCTTTGGTTTGCTATAATAGGGTCATTTAGAAAATGGGCGTGTCAAAATACACTCAAAAGCCTATAAATCATAAATAAAAACTCAGAACTTCACAAAAATTGGTGACAATATGTGACATAACATCATTAACAAGCATGCACAGTTTTATGGAGGTTGGACCATAGGTGGCGCTATAACTGTTAAAAAGCTTAAAAAACATGTATTTCCTATGTTAAATTGCCTGTACAATGTTTGTGTGTGTGTGTGCATGCATAATGGAGTTAACAGTGAAAAACTGGTTTGCTTTAATCCAGAATACTGGTGAAACCAAGTAGATCAAAATGAAAGTGAGCCAATAAGTGGTCTTCTGCTGCCCTCTGCTGGCCATTATATTTATTAACAGTCTTTTCACATGAGCTTTTACATTCAGATACTTAGACACTTAAAAATCCCTTATATAACAATTACTATTATAACACAATCATATTTTGTCAGTGTTTATCACTTCATTTGTTCTGATGCTTTACATAATTGGTACTAAGTTGTAAATCATGGTGAATAACTCTAGAAACATGGTAAATCATAGCAAATAAGGTAAATCATGCTAGAATCCTGGTAAATCATTCTAGAATGTGGCATATCATGGTAAATCATCCTATAACATGGTAAATCAAGGTAAAGTAAGATAAATCATGCTAGAATCATATTAAATCATACTAGAATGTGTTCAATTGTGGTAAACCATGCTAGAACAGGGTCAATCATGGTGAATCACACTAGAACTTGGTATTTCATGGTAAACTATGGTAAATCATGCTAATTTCATAGTAAATCATACTGGTACATGGTAAATCATGAAAAATCACACTGAAATGTGGTATATCATGGTAAATCATGCTAAAAATGATCTATTCCATCTATGATGTCAGTGGTTAAATGCTTGCTACATCAAACTTAATGTCTTTTGATGCTTTTGAGCTTAACTGCCTTAACTGCCTTAATTGCTTGAACACCGATAAATGCTGCTTGCAGCTTTAATTATTATTATTATTCTTCTGCCGTAAAACGCATCGTGCAGACCAAACCGTAAATGCTAGAGACTTGAAACTTTGTCAGATGGTAGTACAAAAATCGAGGAGAGGTTATCAAATTATGAGCCCGATTGGCCCATAGGTGGCGCTATAGCAATCAATTGCGCGAAACGGTTCATAACTCCTAAACCGTATATCGTAGACTCAAGTGTCTTATATCATTGGAAAGCTGGACTTCTGACTTAAAAAACGTATATCTCCGATTTTATTTCCGCCATATTGGATTTTCCGCCATTTTGAATTTTGTCGAAAAACTACTTTTGCGAACTAGTCCCTGGTTTTTTGCCCGATCGGAACCAAACCAGTGCAGAAATGTTCTCTGGAGTCTGAATATCAATAATTATCGAAAAAAAGTTGAAATTTCGATTTACGGTCGCTAGGGGGAGTAAAACAAACATTGTGGGAGGAGCCTATTTTACTAAAATGGCTATAACTCCAGA
This sequence comes from Chrosomus eos, assembly GCA_036326025.1. Classification (NCBI taxonomy): domain Eukaryota; kingdom Metazoa; phylum Chordata; class Actinopteri; order Cypriniformes; family Leuciscidae; genus Chrosomus; species Chrosomus eos. The sequence continues at coordinate 35,062,114 of CM070827.1, read as the reverse complement.
AGTAAATGAGGTAGGTTCACCAAACTTGGTAGATATGTGGATGAGTTCAATCTGAGGTCACAGTAAAAAAATGGCGACGATTGAACACTAGGTGGCGCTATAATGTGAAAAAAACATATAAAGGGCTGACCGTTAGTCCGATTGACTTGAAAATTGGTATGCAGTGTCTTGGTCCAAGGTGCCATGTATGTGTAAAAGGATATTGGCGTATCTCAAAAAACATGGCCGCCATTAGCCAATGAAGTTCAAGCACCTATTAAACAAGGTTAACAGAGTCCGATCGGAACGAAACTCGATGGGGATGTTCAACTCATGGCCCAAGAGGTCTGTAAGAGTTTTGAAAGAAATCGGCCACTAGTTGGCGCTAACGAGTTTTACGGCTCTGTAATCACGTGGTGTTGCACAAATCCCCATAAAACTCATATCAGTCGATAGATCTCCTCATGCTGAACAACTTTGCCTCTAGAACCATTGCTGTCAGTCAAATCGTTCATTAAATATTCAGGAATATGTTAAAAACCTACTTTTGCGAACTAGTCCCTGGTTTTTCGCCCGATCGGAACCAGACCAGTCTAGGACAATTCTCTGGACTCTCTAGATCAATAATTATCGAAAAAAAGTAGAAATTTGCCCTTTGGTTCACTATAACAGGGTCATTTAGAAAATGGGCGGTTCAAAATACACTCAAAAGCCTATAAATCCTAAATAAAAACTCAGAACTTCACAAAAATTGCTGTGCATATGTGTTATAACATGGTGAAGAACCATGCAAAGTTTCATGGAGATCGGACCATAGATGGCGTAATAACTGTTAAAAAGCTTAAAAACCATGTATTTCCTATGGTAAATGGCCTGTACAGTGTGTGTGTGTGTGTGTGTGTGTGTGTGTGTGTGTGTGTGTGTGTGTGTGTGTGTGTGTGTGTGTAAGCATGCATTATGGAGTTAACATGAGAAAACTGGTTTGCTTTAGTGAAGAATACTGGAGAAACCAAGTAGTTCAAACTGAAAGTGAGCCAATAAGTGGTCTTCTACTGCCCTCTGCTGGCCATTCAACTTATTAACAATCTTTTCACATATGCATTCATATATTTAGACACTAAAAAATCCCTTATATAACAATTACTATTATAACACAATTATAATTTGGTCAGTTTATCACTTCATTTGTTCTGATGCTTCACATAATTACTATCCAAGTGGTAAATCATGGTAAATAAAGCTAGAAACATGGTAAATCATAGTAAATAATGTAAATAATGCTAGAATCCTGGTAAATCATTCTAGAATGTGGTATATCATGGTAAACTATGGTAAATCATGCTAGATTCATGGTAAATCATACTGGAACATGGTAATTCATGAAAAATCACACTAAATGTGGTATGTAATGGTAAATCATGCTAAAACATGGACTATTCCATCTATGATGTCAGTGGTTAAATGCTTGCTACATAAAACTTAATGTCTTTTGATGCTTGTGTGCTTAAAAATCTTAAAGGCCTTAACAGCTTGAACACCGCTAAATGCTGCTAGCAGCTTTAATTATTAGGGGTTCAAGCACGAAGTGCTGAAACCCTATTGTATTTGTAAGGATTTTTATTAGGGGTTCAAGCACGAAGTGCTGAAACCCTATTGTAATTGTACTGATTTTTAGGGGTTCAAGCACGAAGTGCTGAAACCCTATTGTTATTGGAAGGATTTTTATTATTATTATTTTTCCGCCATAAAACGCATCGTGCAGACCAAACCGTAAAGGCTAGAGACGTGAAATTTGGGCATAGGGTAGTACTCATCCTCGCTACTCAGATACACGGACTCAGCCCAATCGGCCCATAGGTGGCGCTATAGCAATCAATTGCGCGAAACTGTTCATAACTCCTAGACCGTAAGACATAGACTCAAGTGTCTTATATCATTGGAACGCTGGACATCTGTAGAAAAAAATGTATATCTCCGATTTTATTTCCGTCATGATAGATTTTCCGCCATTTTGAATTTTGTCCAAAACCTACTTTTGCGAACTAGTCCCTGGATTTTTGCCGGATCGGAACCAAACCAGTGCAGAAATGTTCTCTGGAGTCTGAATATCAATAATTATCGAAAAAAAGTTGAAATTTTGATTTTCGGTTGCTAGGGGGCGCAAAATGAACGTTGTGGGAGGAGCCTGATTTTCTAAATTGGCTATAACTCGAGAAGTAAATGAGATAGGTTCACCAAACTTGGTACACATGTCAAAGAGGACAATCTGAGGTCACAGTAAAAAAATCGCGACGATTGAACACTAGGTGGCGCTATACCATGGAAAAAACATAAAAATGGCTGTGACCACGTGACCGTTAGTCTGATTGACTTGAAATTTGGTATGCAGTGTCTTGGTCCTAGGTGCCATGTATGTGTAAAAGGATATTGGCGTATCTCAAAAAACATGGCCGCCATCGGCCAATGAAGTTTGAGCACCTATTAAACAAGGTTAACGGAGTCCGATCGGAACGAAACTCAATGGGCATGTTCGACTCGTGATCCTAGAGGTCTGTAAGAATTTTGAAAGAAATCGGCCACTAGTTGGCGCTAACGAGTTTTACGGCTCTGTAATCACAAGGTGTTGTGTCCATACCCACAAAATACATATCAGTCAATAGATCTCCTCATGCTAAACAACTTTGCCTCTAGAACCATTGCTGTCAATCAAATTGTTCATGAGTTATTAACAAAAATGTGAAATACCTACTTTTACGAACTAGTCCTAGGTTTTTCACCCGATCGGAACCAAACCAGTCTAGGAAAATTCTCTGGACTCTCTAGATTAATAATTATTAAAAAAAAGTTGAACTTTTGATTTTTTCGTATGGCTATAAATGGGTCATTTAGAAAAGGGGTGTGGCTAAATACACTCAAAAGCCTATAAATCCTAAATGAAAACTCTGAACTTCACAAAAATTGGTGAGCATATGTGAGATAACATCATTAACAAGCATGCCAAATTTTATAGAGATCGGACAATAGGTGGCGCTATAACTGTTAAAATGCTGTGGTAAATTGCCTGTATTGGCTGTAAATGGTCTTTTCCATCTATTATGTCACTGGTTAAAAGCTTCCTAAATAAAACTGAATGTCTTAAATGTTTATGTCCTTAAAGGCCTTAACTGCTTGAACCCCGATAAATGCTGCTTGCAGCTTTAATTATTATTATTATATTATTCTTCCGCCGTAAAACGCGTCGTGCAGCCCAAACCGTAAGTGCTAGAGACTTGAAACTTTGGCACAAGGTAGTACAAAAATCGAGGAGAGGTTATCAAAATATGAGCCCAATTGGCCCATAGGTGGCGCTATAGCAACCAATTGCGCGAAACTGCTCATAACTCCTAGACCGTTAGTCGTAGACTCAAGTGTCTTATATCATTGGAAAGCTGGTCACCTGACGAAAACAACGAATATTTCCGATTTAATTTCCGTCATGATAGATTTTCCGCCATTTTGAATTTTGTCGAAAAACGACTTTTGTGAACTAGTCCCTGGTTTTTCGTCCGATCGGAACCAAACCAGTGCAGAAATGTTCTCTGGAGTCTGAAGATCAATAATTATCGAAAAAAAGTTTAATTTTCGATTTCCGGTCGCTAGGGGGTGCAAAATGAACATTGTGGGAGGAGCCTATTTTACTAAAACGGCTATAACTCGAGAAGGAAATGAGATAGCTTCACCAAACTTGGTACACATGTGCGTGAGTTCAATCTGAGGTCACAGAAAAAAAAATCGTGACGATCGACCACTAGGTGGCGCTCTAACATGAAAAAAACATATAAAGGACTAACCGTTAGTCCGATTGACCTGAAAATTGGTATGCAGTGTCTTGGTCCAAGGCCCCATGTATGTGTAAGAGGACATTGGCGTATCTCAAAAAACATGGCCGCCATCGACCAAAGAAGTTGAGACGAGGTTATCGGAGGCCAATCGGAACGAAACTCGATGGGCATGTTCGACTCATGGCCTAAGAGGTCTGTAAGAGTTTTGAAATAAATCAGCCACTAGTTGGCGCTAACGAGTTTTACGGCTCTGTAATCACGTGGTGTTGCACAAATCCCCACAAAATGCATATCATATGATAGATCTCCTCATGCTGAACAACTTTGCCTCTAGAACCATTGCTGTCAATCAAATCGTTCATTAAATATTCACGAATATGTTAAAAACCTACTTTTGCGAACTAGTCCCTGGTTTTTCGCCGGATCGAAACCAGACCAGTCTAGGACAATTCTCTGGACTCTCTAGATCGATAATTATCGAAAAAAAGTTGAAATTTGCCCTTTGGTTCGCTATAAAAGGGTAATTTAGAAAATGGGCGTGGCAAAATACACTCAAAAGCCTATAAATCCTAAATAAAAACTCAAAACTTCACAAAAATTGGTGAGCATGTGTAACATACCATCAGTAACAAGCATGCCAAATTTTATAGAGATCGGACCATAGGTGGCGCTATAAATGTTAAATTGCTATGGTAAATTGCCTGTATTGGCTGTAAATGGTCTTTTACATCTATTATGTCAGTGGTTAAAAGCTTCTTAAAAAAAACTTAATGTCTTAAATGCTTATGTCCTTAAAGGCCTTAACTGCTTGAACCCCGATAAATGCTGCTTGCAGCTTTAATTATTATTATTATTCCGCCCTAAAACGCATCGTGCAGCCCAAACCGTAAGTGCTGGAGCTCTGAAACTTTGTCAGATGGTAGTACAAAAATCGAGGAGAGGTTATCAAATGATGAGCCCAATTGGCCCATAGGTGGCGCTATAGCAATCAATTGCGCGAAACTGCTCATAACTCCTAGACCATATGTCGTAGAGTCAAGTGTCTTATATCATTGGAACGCTGGACATCTGTAGAAAAAAATGTATATCTCCGATTTTATTTCCGTCATGATAGATTTTCCGCCATTTTGAATTTTGTCCAAAACCTACTTTTGCGAACTAGTCCCTGGATTTTTGCCGGATCGGAACCAAACCAGTGCAGAAATGTTCTCTGGAGTCTGATTATTAATAATTATCGAAAAAAAGTTGAATTTTTGATTTTCGGTTGCTAGGGGGCGCAAAATGAACGTTGTGGGAGGAGCCTGATTTTCTAAATTGGCTATAACTCGAGAAGTAAATGAGATAGGTTCACCAAACTTGGTACACATGTCAAAGAGGACAATTTGAGGTCACAGTAAAAAAATCGCGACGATTGAACACTAGGTGGCGCTATACCATGGAAAAAACATAAAAATGGCTGTGACCACGTGACCGTTAGTCTGATTGACTTGAAATTTGGTATGCAGTGTCTTGGTCCTAGGTGCTATGTATGTGTAAAAGGATATTGGCGTATCTCAAAAAACATGGCCGCCATCAGCCAATGAAGTTTGAGCACCTATTAAACAAGGTTAACGGAGTCCGATCGGAACGAAACTCAATGGGCATGTTCGACTCGTGATCCTAGAGGTCTGTAAGAATTTTGAAAGAAATCGGCCACTAGTTGGCGCTAACGAGTTTTATGGCTCTGTAATCACGTGGTGTTGTGTCCATCCCCACAAAATGCATATCAGTCAATAGATCTCCTCATGTTAAACAACTTTGCCTCTAGAACCATTGCTGTCAATCAAATTGTTCATGAGTTATTAACGAAAATGTGAAATACCTACTTTTACGAACTAGTCCTAGGTTTTTCACCCGATCGGAACCAAACCAGTCTAGGAAAATTCTCTGGACTCTCTAGATTAATAATTATTAAAAAAAAGTTGAACTTTTGATTTTTTCGTATGGCTATAAATGGGTCATTTAGAAAAGGGGTGTGGCTAAATACACTCAAAAGCCTATAAATCCTAAATGAAAACTCTGAACTTCACAAAAATTGGTGAGCATATGTGAGATAACATCATTAACAAGCATGCCAAATTTTATAGAGATCGGACAATAGGTGGCGCTATAACTGTTAAAATGCTATGGTAAATTGCCTGTATTGGCTGTAAATGGTCTTTTCCATCTATTATGTCACTGGTTAAAAGCTTCCTAAATAAAACTGAATGTCTTAAATGTTTATGTCCTTAAAGGCCTTAACTGCTTGAACCCCGATAAATGCTGCTTGCAGCTTTAATTATTATTAGGTGTTCAAGCACGAAGTGCTGAAAACCTATTGTATTTGTGCTGATTTTTATTAGGGGTTCAAGCACGAAGTGCTGAAACCCTATTGTTATTGGAAGGATTTTTATTATTATTATTTTTCCGCCATAAAACGCATCGTGCAGACCAAACCGTAAAGGCTAGAGACGTGAAATTTGGGCATAGGGTAGTACTCATCCTCGCTACTCAGATACACGGACTCAGCCCAATCGGCCCATAGGTGGCGCTATAGCAATCAATTGCGCGAAACTGTTCATAACTCCTAGACCGTAAGACGTAGACTCAAGTGTCTTATATCATTGGAACGCTGGACATCTGAAGAAAAAAACGTATATCTCCGATTTTATTTCCGTCATGATAGATTTTCCGCCATTTTGAATTTTGTCCAAAACCTACTTTTGCGAACTAGTCCCTGGTTTTTTGCCGGATCGGAACCAAACCAGTGCAGAAATGTTCTCTGGAGTCTGAATACCAATAATTATTGAAAAAAAGTTGAATTTTTGATTTCCGGTTGCTAGGGGGCGCAAAATGAATGTTGTGGGAGGAGCCTCATTTTCTAAATTGGCTATAACTCGAGAAGTAAATGAGATAGGTTCACCAAACTTGGTACACATGTCAAAGAGGACAATCTGAGGTCACAGTAAAAAAATCGCGATGATCAAACACTAGGTGGCGCTATAACATTAAAAAAACATAAAAATGGCTGTGGCCACCTGACCGTTAGTCCGATTGACTTGAAATTTGGTATGCAGTGTCTTGGTCCAAGGTGCCATGTATGTGTAAAAGGATATTGGGGTATCTCAAAAAACATGGCCGCCATCGGCCAATAAATTTTGAGCACCTATTAAACAAGGTTAACGGAGGCCGATCGGAACGAAACTCGATGGCCATGTTCGACTCATGGCCATAGAGGTCTGTAAGAGTTTTGAAAGAAATCGGCCACTAGTTGGCGCTAACGAGTTTTATGGCTCTGTAATCACGTGGTGTTGCACACATCCACACAAAATGCATATCATTTGATAGATCTCCTCATGCTGAACAACTTTGCCTCTAGAACCATTGCTGTCAATCGAATCGTTAATTAAATATTCACGAATATGTTTAAAACCTACTTTTGCGAACTAGTCCCTGGTTTTTCGCCCGATCAAAACCAGACCAGTCTAGGACAATTCTCTGGACTCTCTAGATTAATAATTATTAAAAAAAAGTTGAACTTTTGATTTTTTCGTATGGCTATAAATGGGTCATTTAGAAAAGGGGTGTGGCTAAATACACTCAAAAGCCTATAAATCCTAAATGAAAACTCTGAACTTCACAAAAATTGGTAAGCATATGTGAGATAACATCATTAACAAGCATGCCAAATTTTATAGAGATCGGACAATAGGTGGCGCTATAACTGTTAAAATGCTATGGTAAATTGCCTGTATTGGCTGTAAATGGTCTTTTCCATCTATTATGTCACTGGTTAAAAGCTTCCTAAATAAAACTGAATGTCTTAAATGTTTATGTCCTTAAAGGCCTTAACTGCTTGAACCCCGATAAATGCTGCTTGCAGCTTTAATTATTATTATTATTCCGCCCTAAAACGCATCGTGCAGCCCAAACCGTAAGTGCTAGAGACTTGATATTTGGGATAAAGGTAGCACAGAAATCGAGGAGAGGTTGAGAGAGTATGAGCCCGATTGGCCCATAGGTGGCGCTATAGCAATCAATTGCGCGAAATGGCTCATAACTCCTAAACCGTATGTCGTAGACTCAAGTTTCTTATATCATTGGAAAGCTGGACTTCTGACTTAAAAAACGTATATCTCCGATTTCATTTCCGGTATGCAAATTTTCCCGCCATTTTGAATTTTGTTGAAAAACTACTTTTGCGAACTAGTCCCTGGTTTTTCGCCCGATCGGAACCAAACTAGTGCAGAAATGTTCTCTGGAGTCTGAATATCAATAATTATCAAAAAAAAGTTTAAATTTTGATTAACGGTCGCTAGGGGGCGCAAAAAGATCGTTGTGGGAGGAGCCTATTTTACTAAAATGGCTATAACTCCAGAAGTAAATGAGGTAGGTTCACCAAACTTGGTACACATGTCCAAGAGTTCAATCTGGGGTTACAGTAAAAAAATCGCGACGATCAAACACTAGGTGGCGCTATAACATTAAAAAAACCTAAAAGTGGGTGTGGCCACCTGACCGTTAGTCCGATTGACTTGAAATTTGGTATGCCGTGTCTTGGTCCAAGGTGCCATGTATGTGTAAAAGGATATTGGGGTATCTCAAAAAACATGGCCGCCATCGGCCAATAAAATTTGAGCACCTATTAAACAAGGTTAACGGAGGCCGATCGGAACGAAACTCGATGGGCATGTTCGACTCGTGATCCTAGAGGTCTGTAAGAATTTTGAAAGAAATCGGCCACTAGTTGGCGCTAACGAGTTTTACGGCTCTGTAATCACGTGGTGTTGTGTCCATCCCCACAAAATGCATATCAGTCAATAGATCTCCTCATGCTAAACAACTTTGCCTCTAGAACCATTGCTGTCAATCAAATTGTTCATGAGTTATTAATGAAAATGTGAAATACCTACTTTTACGAACTAGTCCTAGGTTTTTCACCCAATTGGAACCAAACCAGTCTAGGAAAATTCTCTGGACTCTCTAGATTAATAATTATTAAAAAAAAGTTGAACTTTTGATTTTTTCGTATGGCTATAAATGGGTCATTTAGAAAAGGGGTGTGGCTAAATACACTCAAAAGCCTATAAATCCTAAATGAAAACTCTGAACTTCACAAAAATTGGTGAGCATATGTGAGATAACATCACTAACAAGCATGCCAAATTTTATAGAGATCGGACAATAGGTGGCGCTATAACTGTTAAAATGCTATGGTAAATTGCCTGTATTGGCTGTAAATGGTCTTTTCCATCTATTATGTCAGTGGTTAAAAGCTTCCTAAATAAAACTGAATGTCTTAAATGTTTATGTCCTTAAAGGCCTTAACTGCTTGAACCCCGATAAATGCTGCTTGCAGCTTTAATTATTATTATTATTATTATTATTATTATTATTCTTCTGCCGTAAAACGCATCGTGCAGACCAAACCGTAAATGCTAGAGACTTGAAACTTTGTCAGATGGTAGTACAAAAATCGAGGAGAGGTTATCAAATTATGAGCCCGATTGGCCCATAGGTGGCGCTATAGCAATCAATTGCGCGAAACAGCTCATAACTCCTAAACCGTATATCGTAGACTCAAGTGTCTTATATCATTGGAAAGCTGGACTTCTGACTTAAAAAACGTATATCTCCGATTTTATTTCCGCCATATTGGATTTTCCGCCATTTTGAATTTTGTCGAAAAACTACTTTTGCGAACTAGTCCCTGGTTTTTTGCCCGATCGGAACCAAACTAGTGCAGAAATGTTCTCTGGAGTCTGAATATCAATAATTATCGAAAAAAAGTTGAAATTTCGATTTACGGTCGCTAGGGGGAGTAAAACAAACATTGTGGGAGGAGCCTATTTTACTAAAATGGCTATAACTCGAGAAGTAAATGAGATATCCTCACCAAACTTGGTACACATGTGAATGAGTTCAATATGGGGTCACAGTAAAAAAATCGCGACGATTGAACACTAGGTGGCGCTATAATGTGAAAAAAACATATAAAGGGCTGTCCGTTAGTCCGATTGACTTGAAAATTGGTATGCAGTGTCTTGGTCCAAGGTGCCATGTATGTGTAAAAGGATATTTGCGTATCTCAAAAAACATGGCCGCCATTAGCCAATGAAATTAAAGCACCTATTAAACAAGGTTAACGGTGTCCGATCGGAACGAAACTCGATGGGCATGTTCAACTCATGGCCTAAGATGTCTGTAAGAGTTTTGAAAGAAATCGGCCACTAGTTGGCGCTAACGAGTTTTACGGCTCTGTAATCACGTGGTGTTACACAAATCCCCATAAAATGCATATCAGTCGATAGATCTCCTCATGCTGAACAACTTTGCCTCTAGAACCATTGCTGTCAGTCAAATTGTTCATTAAATATTCACAAATATGTTAAAAACCTATTTTTGCGAACTAGTCCCTGGTTTTTCGCCCGATCGGAACCAGACCAGTCTAGGACAATTCTCTGGACTCTCTAGATCAATAATTATCGAAAAAAAGTTGAAATTTGCCCTTTGGTTCACTATAACAGGGTCATTTAGAAAATGGGCTTGTCAAAATACACTCAAAAGCCTATAAATCATACATAAAAACTCAGAACTTCACAAAAATTGGTGAGCATATGAGTCATACGATGGTGAAGAAGCATGCAAAGTTTCATGGAGATCGGACAATAGGTGGCGCTATAACTGTTGAAAAGCTTTAAAACCATGTATTTCCTATGGTAAATTGCCTGTAATCATGATAGAAGAATGTTAAATCATAGAAAAAAATACTATTACATGGTGTATCATGGCAAATCATGCTAGAAATGTGATGAATCATGGTAAATCATGCTACATCCTGATAAATCATTCTAGAATGTGGTATATCATGGTAAATCATCCTATAACATGGCAAATCATACTCAAATGTGTTCAGTTGTGGTAAACCATGCTAGAACAGGGTAAATCAAGGTGAATCATACTAGAACTTGGTATATCACTGGTTTGCTTTAGTGAAGAATACTGGTGAAACCAAGTAGTTCAGAATGAAAATGAGCCAATAAGTAGTCTTCTACTGCCCTCTGCTGGCCATTATGCTTATTAACAGTCTTTTCACATGTGCATTCATATCTTTAGACTCTTAAAAATCCCTTATATAACTATTACTATTATGGCACAATCATATTTTGTCAAAGTTTATCAATTCATTTGTTCTAATGCTTCACATAATGGCTAGCCACGTGGTAAATCATGGTAAATAAAGCTAGAAACATGGTAAATCATAGTAAATAAGGTAAATAATGCTAGAAATCCTGGTAAATCATTCTAGAATGTGGTATATCATGGTAAACTATGGTAAATCATGCTAGATTCATGGTAAATCATACTGGAACATGGTAAATCATGAAAAATCACACTGAAATGTGGTATATCATGGTAAATCATGCTAAAACATGGTCTATTCCATCTATGATGTCAGTGGTTAAATGCTTGCTACATAAAACTTAATGTCTTTTGATGCTTGTGTGCTTAAAAATCTTAAAGGCCTTAACAGCTTGAACACCGCTAAATGCTGCTAGCAGCTTTAATTATTATTATTATTCTTCTGCCGTAAAACGCATCGTGCAGACCAAACCGTAAATGCTAGAGACTTGAAACTTTGTCAGATGGTAGTACAAAAATCGAGGAGAGGTTATCAAATTATGAGCCCGATTGGCCCATAGGTGGCGCTATAGCAACCAATTGCGCAAAACTGCTCATAACTCCTAAACCGTAAGTCGTAGACTCAAGTGTCTTATATCATTGGAAAGCTGGACGTCTGACTTAAAAAACGTATATCTCCGATTTAATTTCCGCCATATTGGATTTTCCGCCATTTTGAATTTTGTTGAAAAACTACTTTTGCGAACTAGTCCCTGGTTTTTTGCCCGATCGGAACCAAACCAGTGCAGAAATGTTCTCTGGAGACTGAATATCAATAATTATCGAAAAAAAGTTGAAATTTCGATTTACGGTCGCTAGGGGCAGTAAAACAAACATTGTGGGAGGAGCCTATTTTACTAAAATGGCTATAACTCGAGAAGTAAATGAGATATCCTCACCAAACTTGGTACACATGTGCATGAGTTCAATCTGAGGTCACAGTAAAAAAATCGCGACGATCGAACACTAGGTGGCGCTATAACATTAAAAAAACATAAAAGGGGGTGTGGCCACCTGACCGTTAGTCCGATTGACTTGAAAATTGGTATGCAGTGTCTTGGTCCAAGGCGCCATGTATGTGTAAAAGGATATTGGCGTATCACAAAAAACATGGCCGCCATCGACCAATGAAGTTTGAGCACCTATGAGACAAGGTTAACGGAGGCCGATCGGAACGAAACTCGCTGGGCATGTTTGACTCATGGCCCTAGAGGTCTGTAAGAATTTTGAAAGAAATCGGCCACTAGTTGGCGCTAACGAGTTTTATGGCTCTGTAATCACGTGGTGTTGCACAAATCCCCACAAAATGCATATCATTTGATAGATCTCCTAATGCTGAACAACTTTGCCTCTAGAACCATATCTGTCAATCAAATCGTTCATTAAATATTCACAAATATGTTAAAAACCTACTTTTGCGAACTAGTCCCTGGTTTTTCGCACGATCGGAACCAGACCAGTCTAGAACAATTCTCTGGACTGTCTAGATCAATAATTATCGAAAAAAAGTTGAAATTTGGCCTTTGGTTCACTAAAACAGGGTCATTTATAAAATGGGTGTGTCAAAATACACTCAAACGCCTATAAATCATAAATAAAAACTCAGAACTTCACAAAAATTGGTGAGCATATGAGTCATACCATGGTGAGGAAGCATGCAAAGTTTCATGGAGATCGGACAATAGGTGGCGCTATAACTGTTGAAAAGCTTTAAAACCATGTATTTCCTATGGTAAATTGCCTGTAATCATAAAAGAAACATGGTAAATCATAGCAAAAAATACTATTACATGGTGTATCATGGCAAATCATGCTAGAAATGTGATGAATCATGGTAAATCATGCTACATCCTGATAAATCATTCTAGAATGTGGTATATCATGGTAAATCATCCTATAACATGGCAAATCATACTCAAATGTGTTCAGTTGTGGTAAATCATCCTATAACATGGCAAATCATACTCAAATGTGTTCAGTTGTGGTAAACCATGCTAGAACAGGGTAAATCAAGGTGAATCATACTAGAACTTGGTATATCACTGGTTTGCTTTAGTGAAGAATACTGGTGAAACCAAGTAGTTCAGAATGAAAACGAGCCAATAAGTAGTCTTCTACTGCCCTCTGCTGGCCATTATGCTTATTAACAGTCTTTTCACATGTGCATTCATATCTTTAGACTCTTAAAAATCCCTTATATAACTATTACTATTATGACACAATCATATTTTGTCAAAGTTTATCAATTCATTTATTCTAATGCTTCACATAATGGCTAGCCACGTGGTAAATCATGGTAAATAAAGCTAGAAACATGGTAAATCATAGTAAATAAGGTAAATAATGCTAGAATCCTGGTAAATCATTCTAGAATGTGGTATATCATGGTAAACTATGGTAAATCATGCTAGATTCATGGTAAATCATACTGGAACATGGTAAATCATGAAAAATCACACTAAATGTGGTATATCATGGTAAATCCTGCTAAAACATGGTCTATTCCATCTATGATGTCAGTGGTTAAATGCTTGCTACATAAAACTTAATGTCTTTTGATGCTTGTGTGCTTAAAAATCTTAAAGGCCTTAACAGCTTGAACACCGCTAAATGCTGCTAGTTATTATTAGGTGTTCAAGCACGAAGTGCTGAAAACCTATTGTATTTGTGCTGATTTTTATTAGGTGTTCAAGCACGAAGTGCTGAAAACCTATTGTATTTGTGCTGATTTTTAGGGGTTCAAGCACGAAGTGCTGAAACCCTATTGTTATTGGAAGGATTTTTATTATTATTATTTTTCCGCCATAAAACGCATCGTGCAGACCAAACCGTAAAGGCTAGAGACGTGAAATTTGGGCATAGGGTAGTACTCATCCTCGCTACTCAGATACACGGACTCAGCCCAATCGGCCCATAGGTGGCGCTATAGCAATCAATTGCGCGAAACTGTTCATAACTCCTAGACCGTAAGACATAGACTCAAGTGTCTTATATCATTGGAACGCTGGACATCTGTAGAAAAAAATGTATATCTCCGATTTTATTTCCGTCATGATAGATTTTCCGCCATTTTGAATTTTGTCCAAAACCTACTTTTGCGAACTAGTCCCTGGATTTTTGCCGGATCGGAACCAAACCAGTGCAGAAATGTTCTCTGGAGTCTGAATATCAATAATTATCGAAAAAAAGTTGAAATTTTGATTTTCGGTTGCTAGGGGGCGCAAAATGAACGTTGTGGGAGGAGCCTGATTTTCTAAATTGGCTATAACTCGAGAAGTAAATGAGATAGGTTCACCAAACTTGGTACACATGTCAAAGAGGACAATCTGAGGTCACAGTAAAAAAATCGCGACGATTGAACACTAGGTGGCGCTATAACATGGAAAAAACATAAAAATGGCTGTGACCACGTGACCGTTAGTCTGATTGACTTGAAATTTGGTATGCAGTGTCTTGGTCCTAGGTGCCATGTATGTGTAAAAGGATATTGGCGTATCTCAAAAAACATGGCCGCCATCGGCCAATGAAGTTTGAGCACCTATTAAACAAGGTTAACGGAGTCCGATCGGAACGAAACTCAATGGGCATGTTCGACTCGTGATCCTAGAGGTCTGTAAGAATTTTGAAAGAAATCGGCCACTAGTTGGCGCTAACGAGTTTTACGGCTCTGTAATCACGTGGTGTTGTGTCCATCCCCACAAAATACATATCAGTCAATAGATCTCCTCATGCTAAACAACTTTGCCTCTAGAACCATTGCTGTCAATCAAATTGTTCATGAGTTATTAACAAAAATGTGAAATACCTACTTTTACGAACTAGTCCTAGGTTTTTCACCCGATCGGAACCAAACCAGTCTAGGAAAATTCTCTGGACTCTCTAGATTAATAATTATTAAAAAAAAGTTGAACTTTTGATTTTTTCGTATGGCTATAAATGGGTCATTTAGAAAAGGGGTGTGGCTAAATACACTCAAAAGCCTATAAATCCTAAATGAAAACTCTGAACTTCACAAAAATTGGTGAGCATATGTGAGATAACATCATTAACAAGCATGCCAAATTTTATACAGATCGGACAATAGGTGGCGCTATAACTGTTAAAATGCTATGGTAAATTGGCTGTAAATGGTCTTTTCCATCTATTATGTCACTGGTTAAAAGCTTCCTAAATAAAACTGAATGTCTTAAATGTTTATGTCCTTAAAGGCCTTAACTGCTTGAACCCCGATAAATGCTGCTTGCAGCTTTAATTAGGTGTTCAAGCACGAAGTGCTGAAAACCTATTGTATTTGTAAGGATTTTTATTATTATTATTTTCCCCTAAAACTGATCGTACAGCCCAAACCGTAAGTGCTAGAGACTTGATATTTCGGATTAGGGTAGCACAGAAATCGAGGAGAGGTTGAGAGAGTATGAGCCCGATTGGCCCATAGGTGGCGCTATAGCAACAAAAACGCGAAACTGCTCATAACTCCTAAACCGTAAGGCGTAGCCTCAAGTGTCTTATATCATTGGAAAGCTGGACTCCTGACTTAAAAAACGTATATCTCCGATTTTATTTGCGGTATGCAAATTTTTCCGCCATTTTGAATTTTGTCGAAAAACTACTTTTGCGAACTAGTCCCTGGTTTTTTGCCCGATCGGAACCAAACCAGTGCAGAAATGTTCTATGGAGTCTGAATATCAATAATTATCGAAAAAAAGTTGAAATTTCGATTTACGGTCGCTAGGGGGAGTAAATTGAACGTTGTGGGAGGAGCCTATTTTACTAAAATGGCTATAACTCGAGAAGTAAATGAGATATCTTCACCAAACTCAACAGACATGTGTATGAGGACAGTCTGAGGTCACATTAAAAAAATTGCGTCGATTGGCCACATGGTGGCGCTATAACATTAAAAAAACATAAAAAGAGCTATGACCACATGACCGTTAGTCTGATTGACTTGAAAATTGGTATGCAGTGTCTTGGTCCAAGGTGCCATGTATGTGTAAAAGGATATTGGCGTATCTCAAAAAACATGGCCGCCATCGACCAATGAAGTTTGAGCACCTATGAGACAAGGTTAACGGAGGCCGATCGGAACGAAACTCGCTGGGCATGTTTGACTCATGGCCCTAGAGGTCTGTAAGAATTTTGAAAGAAATCGGCCACTAGTTGGAGCTAACGAGTTTTATGGCTCTGTAATCACGTGGTGTTGCCCACATTCCCATAAAATGCATATCATTTGATAGGTCTCCTCCAGCTGAACAACTTTGCCTCTAGAACCATTGCTGTCAATCAAATCGTTCATTAAATATTCACAAATACGTTAAAAAACTACTTTTGCGAACTAGTCCCTGGATTTTCGCCCGATCGGAACCAGACCAGTCTAGGACAATTCTCTGGACTCTCTAGGTCAATAATTATCAAAAAAAAGTTGAACTTTGCCCTTTGATTCACTATAAAAGGGTCATTTATAAAATGGGCATGTCAAAATACACTCAAAAGTCTATAAATCATAAATCAAAACTCAGAACTTCACAAAAATTGATGAGCATATGTGTCATACCATGGTGAAGAAGCATGCAAAGTTTCATGGAGATCGGACAATAGGTGGCGCTATAACTGTTGAAAAGCTTTAAAACCATGTATTTCCTATGGTAAATTGCCTGTACAGTGTGTGTGTGTGTGTGTGTGTGTGTGTGTGTGTGTGTGTGTGTGTGTGTGTGTGTGTGTGTGTGTGTGTGTGTGTGTGTGTGTGTGTGTGTGTGTGTGTGTGTGTGTGTGTGAGTGTGTGTGTGTGTGTGTGTGTGTGTGTGTGTGTAAGCATGCATAATAAAGTTAACATGGAAAAACTGGTTTGCTTTAGTGAATACTGGTGAAACCACATAGTTCAAAATGAAAGTGAGCCAATAAGTGCTCTTCTACTGCCCTCTGCTGGCCATTCTACTTATTAACAGTCTTTTCACATGTGCATTCATATCTTTAGACTCTTAAAAATCACTTATATAACTATTACTATTATAACACAATCATATTTTGTCTTGGTTTATCACTTCATTTGTTCTGATGCTTCACATAATGGCTAGCCACGTGGTAAATCATTGTAAATAAAGCTAGAAACATGGTAAATCATAGTAAATAAGGTAAATAATGCTAGAATCCTGGTAAATCATTCTAGAATGTGGTATGGTAAATCCTCCTATAACATTGTACATCAAGGTAAACTAAGATAAATCATGCTAGAATCATATTAAATTATACAATAATTGTCAGGAAAAGTTAAACTTCTGCATTTGGATGGCTATAACAGGGTCATTTTGAAAATGTAACCTTGACCAAGTTCCCTGAAAGCCTATATCTCTTCAATGAATGCTCATATCTTCTTTAAAAACATCAATCTAAACAAGCATGAAAAATTTCCGAAAGATTCAGACAATTTGCCTGTATAACAGTTGAAAAAAGGTGAAAATGATGTGAACATAATTGCATATTAAACCAATAAGTGGTATTTTACTGCCCCCTGCTGTCATTTCATCATACTACTCTCCCTAATATTGCTATATAATTCATATTTAGACTTTATAAAATCACTATTTCAACATTTACAATCACATTTTGTCAAAATGCATCGATTGGAGTATTATTATTGAAACTTGTGTCACAGGAAGCCTCAAATCTAAAGTGAAACTAAAACCGCTATTTAGGCCACGCCCCCAAGTACAAATTCACTCATAACTCGAAAACGGAAAGTCACTGCGCGCTCAAATTTTGATGGTAAGGTCCTCTCCTAGCTCTTGATCCAAATCTATCGTCGCGGGGCTCGGGAACCCCCCCCCCCCCCCCCCCCCCCGCGAGAATCGCTAATCCATGAGACCCCCAACCTGGAACGGCTCTAACTGCCGATCTAGACCCCCCAGATCCGTGTGGGATAGCTCGTTGGAAAGGGCTCGTCTTCATCTAGCTTCGATACGAGTTTGGAGCGATTTGGGCAGGGCATTCTCGAGATATAAGCCCCAAAAGATATGTCTTTGAACAGAAATAACTCCAAGCCCCAAACGCCCACCAATACCAGGATGGTCTCGTTCCACAGGGTCCCTCAAGCACTATCTAAGCTCCGAGTTTCAGAAATTTTTGCCTTCTCGTTTCTGAGATAATTGAAAAACCAACTTTCAATTCATTCATTTAAACAGTATGCTATAATACCACTGTTGTCCACTAGAGGGAGCAGCAGTATTAGACATGTTTAATCTTTTTTTATCAGCTTTCAGCATTGGGTGACAAACAAATGCTTAAAGCTATTTTTTTATTAGTTTTATATTATTACATCACAAAGAAATATGTTAAATGCTTATAGACCATTTAAAGAGATGTAGATGTTCACAATAACATAGCAAAAAAGTGTGTGTGTGTGTGTGTCTGTCTGTGTGTGTCTGTGTGTGTCTGTGTGTGTGCATGCATGCATAATGGAGGTAACAGAGAAAAACTGGTTTGATTTAGTCCAGAATAATGGGGAAACCAAGTAGATCAAAATGAAAGTGAGCCAATAAGTGGTCTTTTGCTGCCCTCTGCTGGCCATTATACTTATTGACAGTCTTTTCACATATATTTTTGCATTCCTATATTTAGACACTTACAAATCCCTTATGTAACAACACAATTATATTTTGTCTTAGTTTATCACTTCATTTGTTCTGATGCTTCACATAATTGCTAGCAACGTGGTAAATCATGTTGAATAATGCTAGAAACATGGTAAATCATAGTAAATAAGGTAGATAATGCTAGAATCCTGGTAAATCATCCTATAACATGGTAAATCAAGGTCAACTAAGATAAATCTTGCTAAAATCATATTAAATCATACTAGAATGTATTCAATCATGGTAAAACATGCTAGAACAGGGTCAATCATGGTGAATCATACTAGAATTTGTTATATTACATCTGTGATGGCAGTAGTGAAATACGAGATATAAGTGAAACCAAATTTCCATTACTTTATTCATTTCAACTGTTCGTTTGCTGTAATACCCACTTTTGTCCACTAGATGGAGCAACAGCATTAGAGATTTTTTTTAAATCTTTTTAACCAGTTTTCAGCATTTGCTAACAAACAAATGCTTAAAACAATATTTGTATTATTATTATGAGGGACTGTTAAATATAGTGTGTGTGTGTGTGTGTGTGTGTGTGTGTGTGTGTGTGTGTGTGTGTGTGTGTGTGTGGTGTGTGTGTGTGTGTGTGTGTGTGTGTGTGTGTGTGTGTGTGGTGTGTGTGTGTGTGTGAAGCATATGTCTAAAAATGAGTGCAAAGGCTACTGTGAAATGTTTTATTAATAAGTATAATGTCCAGGAGAGGGCAGTAGAAGACCACTTATTGGCTCACTTTCATTTTAAAAGACTTGTTTATCACCAGTTTTCTGCACTTAAGCAAACCAGTTTTTCCATGTTAAGACAGGCATATTTTGTCAGAGTTTATCACTTCATTGTTATTGACACTTCACATCAATGCTAGCAATGTGGTAAATCATGGTAAATCACGATAGAAACATGATAAATCATAGTAAATAATACTATTACATGGTGTATCATGGTAAATCATGCTAGCAGTGTGATGAATACTGGTAAATCATGCTAGAATGTGTTATATCATGTTAAATCATCCTACAACATGGCAAATCAAGGTAAACTATGACAAATCATGGTAAACGATGGTAAATCATGCTAGACTCATGGTAAATCATGAAAAATCACACTAAAATGTGGTATATCATAGTAAATCATGCTAAAACATGGTCTATTCCATCTATTATGTCAGTGGTTAAATGCTTGCTACATAAACCTTAATATCTTTTGATGCTTTTGAGCTTAACTGCCTTAACTGTCTTAACTGTCTTAAATGCTTGAACACCGCTAAATGCTGCTAGCAGCTTTAATTAGGGGTTCAAGCACGAAGTGCTGAAACCCTATTGTTATTGGAAGGATTTTTATTATTATTATTTTTCCGCCATAAAACGCATTGTGCAGACCAAACCGTAAAGGCTAGAGACGTGAAATTTCGGCATAGGGTAGTACTCATCCTCGCTACTCAGATACACGGACTCAGCCCAATCGGCCCATAGGTGGCGCTATAGCAATCAATTGCGCGAAACTGTTCATAACTCCTAGACCGTAAGACATAGACTCAAGTGTCTTATATCATTGGAACGCTGGACATCTGTAGAAAAAAATGTATATCTCCGATTTTATTTGCGTCATGATAGATTTTCCGCCATTTTGAATTTTGTCCAAAACCTACTTTTGCGAACTAGTCCCTGGATTTTTGCCGGATCGGAACCAAACCAGTGCAGAAATGTTCTCTGGAGTCTGATTATCAATAATTATCGAAAAAAAGTTGAATTTTTGATTTTCGGTTGCTAGGGGGCGCAAAATGAACGTTGTGGGAGGAGCCTGATTTTCTAAATTGGCTATAACTCGAGAAGTAAATGAGATAGGTTCACCAAACTTGGTACACATGTCAAAGAGGACAATCTGAGGTCACAGTAAAAAAATCGCGACGATTGAACACTAGGTGGCGCTATACCATGGAAAAAACATAAAAATGGCTGTGACCACGTGACCGTTAGTCTGATTGACTTGAAAATTGGTATGCAGTGTCTTGGTCCTAGGTGCCATGTATGTGTAAAAGGATATTGGCGTATCTCAGAAAACATGGCCGCCATCGGCCAATGAAGTTTGAGCACCTATTAAACAAGGTTAACGGAGTCCGATCGGAACGAAACTCAATGGGCATGTTCGACTCGTGATCCTAGAGGTCTGTAAGAATTTTGAAAGAAATCGGCCACTAGTTGGCGCTAACGAGTTTTATGGCTCTGTAATCACGTGGTGTTGTGTCCATCCCCACAAAATGCATATCAGTCAATAGATCTCCTCATGCTAAACAACTTTGCCTCTAGAACCATTGCTGTCAATCAAATTGTTCATGAGTTATTAACGAAAATGTGAAAAACCTACTTATACGAACTAGTCCTAGGTTTTTCACACGATCAGAACCAAACCAGTCTAGGAAAATTCTCTGGACTCTCTAGATTAATAATTATTAAAAAAAAGTTGAAATTTTGATTTTTTCGTATGGCTATAAATGGGTTATTTAGAAAAGGGGTGTGGCTAAATACACTCAAAAGCCTATAAGTCCTGAATGAAAACTCTGAACTTCACAAAAATTGGTGAGCATATGTGAGATAACATCATTAACAAGCATGCCAAATTTTATAGAGATCGGACAATAGGTGGCGCTATAACTGTTAAAATGCTATGGTAAATTGCCTGTATTGGCTGTAAATGGTCTTTTCCATCTATTATGTCAGTGATTAAAAGCTTCCTAAATAAATCTTAATGTCTTAAATGCTTATGTCCTTAAAGGCCTTAACTGCTTGAACCCCGATAAATGCTGCTTGCAGCTTTAATTATTATTATTATTATTATTCTTCTGCCGTAAAACGCATCGTGCAGCCCAAACCGTAAGTGCTGGAGCTCTGAAACTTTGTCAGATGGTAGTACAAAAATCGAGGAGAGGTTATCAAATTATGAGCCCGATTGGCCCATAGGTGGCGCTATAGCAACCAAAAGTGCAAAACTGCTCATAACTCCTAGACCGTATGTCGTAGACTCAAGTGTCTTATATCAATGGAAAGCTGGACTCTTGACTTAAAAAACGTATATCTCCGATTTTATTTGCGGTATGCAAATTTTTCCGCCATTTTGAATTTTGTCAAAAAACTACTTTTGCGAACTAGTCCCTGGTTTTTTGCCCGATCGGAACCAAACCAGTGCAAAAATGTTCTATGGAGTCTGAATATCAATAATTATCGAAAAAAAGTTGAAATTTCGATTTACGGTCGGTAGGGGGAGTAAAATAAACGTTGTGGGAGGAGCCTATTTTACTAAAATGGCTATAACTCGAGAAGTAAATGAGATATCCTCACCAAACTTGGTACACATGTGCATGAGTTCAATCTGAGGTCACAGTAAAAAAATCGCGACTATCGAACACTAGGTGGCGCTATAACATTAAAAAAACATAAAAGGGGGTGTGGCCACCTGACCGTTAGTCCAATTGACTTGAAAATTGGTATGCAGTGTCTTGGTTCAAGGTGCCATGTATGTGTAAAAGGATATTGGCGTATCTAAAAAAACATGGCCGCCATTAGCCAATGAAGTTCAAGCACCTATTAAACAAGGTTAACGGAGTCCGATCGGAACGAAACTCGATAGGCATGTTCAACTCATGGCCTAAGAGGTCCGTAAGAGTTTTGAAAGAAATCGGCCACTAGTTGGCGCTAACGAGTTTTACGGCTCTGTAATCACGTGGTGTTGCACAAATCCCCATAAAATGCATATCAGTCGATAGATCTCCTCATGTTGAACAACTTTGCCTCTAGAACCATTGCTGTCAGTCAAATCGTTCATTAAATATTCACGAATATGTTAAAAACCTACTTTTGCGAACTAGTCCCTGGTTTTTCGCCCGATCGGAACCAAACCAGTCTAGGACAATTCTCTGGACTCTCTAGATCAATAATTATCGAAAAAAAGTAGAAATTTGCCCTTTGGTTTACTATAACAGGGTCATTTAGAAAATGGGCGTTTCAAAATACACTCAAAAGCCTATAAATCCTAAATAAAAACTCAGAACTTCACAAAAATTGCTGTGCATATGTGTCATACCATGATGAAGAAGCATGCAAAGTTTCATGGAGATCGGACAATAGGTGGCGCTATAACTGTAAAAAAGCTTTAAACCCATATGTTTCCTATGGCAAATTGCCTGTATTGGCTGTACATTTTGTTTTCCAGAAAAGATATGTCCACGAGAGGGAGCAACAGCATTAGACATTTTTAATCTTTTAAAGCAGTTTTCAGCATTGGCTAACAAACAAATGCTTAAAGCTATTTATTATGATGGAAATAATATTTATGATAAATAATATAATAATAAATAAGGTTGGCTGTACATTTTGTTTTCCATCTATGAGCATATAATGTTAAAATCAATGTTCAAAACCAGTACAGTACAATTCTCTTGACTCCCTAGATCAATAATTATCAGAAAAGATATAACTTATTTATTTGGATGGCTATAATAGTGACACTTCAATATGTAGCATTGATCAAGTGTCCCTGAAAGCCTATATCTCTTCAATGAATGCTCATATCTTCTTAAAAACAAGTTTGAACATGTAAAACTAAATAAGCACAACATTTTTCAGACAGATTCGGACAAAATATACCTTTATAGCAGTTAAATATGTGAAAATGATGTGAATATAAAGGCTTAAGCTAATAAGTGGTATTGTACTACCCCCTGCTGTTTAAAATAGTCATTGTGTCATGCTACTAACTAATATTATACTATAATTCTTATTTAGACTTTATAAAAATCACAATTTTAACATTTACACTCACATTTTGTCCAAATTCATCTATTGGAGTATTGCTATTGAGAATTTACTATTAGTATCACATTAAAATCAACATTAAGCCTTAAAACGAAACTAAAATCCTTCAGGCCACGCCCCTACAGTACAAATTCACTCATAACTCGAAAACGAAAAGTCACTGCGCGCTCAAATTTTGATGGTGAGGTCCTCTCCGGGCTCTTGATCCAAATCTGGCATCGCGGGGCTCGGGAGAACCCCCCACCCCCGCGGATCTCTAATTCGTGAGACCCCCAACTCTAAATGGCTTTATCTCCCGATCTAGAGCACCTACATCCTTGTGGGAGAGCTTGTTGGAAAGGCCCCGTCCTCATCTAGCTTCGATTCGAGTATGGTGCGATTTGGCCTGGGCATTCCCGAGTTATAAGACCACAAAGATATGCATTTCAACATACATAACTCCTGTCCCCGATCACTCAGGAACACCGCGATGGTCTTGTTCAACAGAGCTCCTCTAACACTATCTAAGTTCTGAGTTTCAGATTTTTTCGCTTTCTCATTCCCGAGATATAAGTAAAAAAAAAAAAAAAGAATCCTGTCATTCATTTCAACTGTATTGTAATACCGCTGTTGTCCACGAGAGGGAGCAACAGCATTAGACATTTTTAATCTTTTAAAGCAGTTTTCAGCATTGGCTAACAAACAAATGCTTAAAGCTATTTATTATGATGGAACTAAAATTTATGATAAATAATATAATAATAAATAAGGTTGGCTGTACATTTTGTTTTCCATCTATGAGCATATAATGTTAAAATCAATGTTCAAAACCAGTACAGTACAATTCTCTTGACTCCCTAGATCAATAATTATCAGAAAATAATAACTTATTCATTTGGATGGATATAATATGACATTATCATATATGTACATACAAGTGTCCTGATAAGCCTATATTCTTCATGATAAGTCATAATCTTTAAAAAAAGTTAATATGAATAAACTAAATAAGCACAACATTTTCAGAAGATTCGGACAAATAACTATAGCATAAATATGTGAAAATGATTGAATAAAAGACTTAAGCTAATAATGGTAATGTACTACCCGCGTTAAAATAGTCATTTGTCATGCCTACTAACTAATATATAGTGTAAGTCTTCATTTGACTTATAAAATCACAATTAAAATTTACCTCCAATTTGATCCAACAACATGAGTGCCTATGAATGTCTAAACACAAATCAACTACTGCTAATAAAACGGAACTAAAACCTTCAGAGTCCACGCCCATTACAGTACAAATTCCTAATACTCGAAAACGAATAGTATGCGCTCCACAATTGTGATGGTGGGTCTCTCGGTCTGAATGCCAAACTGAGCTCGCGGACTCGGGAGATACCTCCACCAGGGATGTTAATTGTGAGACCTCCAATGCTGAAGCTTAGTCCCACAGATTAGCACCACATCCGTGTGATGAGAGTGTTGGAAAGGCCACGAATCTGAATCTAGCCATTCGATTAGTAATGGTGCGATGTGGCTGGCATTCCGATTATTAATGAGCACAAAGATATGCATTTCAACTACAACCTGTCCGAGTCACTCAGGAATGATCTGCAATGGTCTGTTCAACTGAGCCCTCTAACAATAGTCTACAGTTGTGTGTTAGATTGATTCTGTGCTGATTCTGATGTCCACAAGATGTAGTACAAGTGAAGGTGTGATAAGAAATAATAAATCTAGTCACATTCAACTGTATGTACACCGCTGTGTCGCACGGAGGGAGCAATAGCATTAGACATTTTGTAATATTTAAAGCAGTTCCAGATTGTCCAACAAGAGGAGGAGAATCTGGAAGCTATTTATCTGCATGAAATAATTCTTGATTTGCATTGAATAGAATAATAATAAATAAGGTTGAGTTGTACATATTGTTTTCATCTATGAGATAAAATTAAATCATGTCAAGACAGCGTACAGTACAATTTCTGACTACCTAAGATCAATAATTTCAGAATATAAATTATTATTAATTATATATTACATTTATTCAATATATATCCAACAATTTGTGTAAGCACATTCATTAGAGTTAATATGAAAAATGTGCCATTTAAAAAAAGGTACATTGAATCAAACTAAAAGTCATAGATCAATTTTAATGACAGAATAAAAAAAAAAAACAATGCATATGAAAACAAGACATATGAAATGGTAAGAGACAATAATTCAGTGGGCGTTCAGCTCATAGACCAATCCTAAGGGATGATAGGGTGGTAAGGGCTTCAGTCCATGCAGGACAACACCACTAAAATACCCTCAATGACAGACAACACAGGCCTCTGTCAAACACAACAACTCTGTCAGATAAAACTGTGATAAGCATTTCAGAATGGTCAGCATTTCAGTATGTGCTGAACTGAGCCACACAGATGTAGTCCACAATGGTGATGGTGGTGTGATGATCTGAATGCTGAACTGAGCCACACAGATGTAGTCCACAATGGTGATGGTGGTGTGATGATCTGAATGCTGAACTGAGCCACACAGATGTAGTCCACAATGGTGATGGTGGTGTGATGATCTGAATGCTGAACTGAGCCACACAGATGTAGTCCACAATGGTGATGGTGGTGTGATGATCTGAATGCTGAATTGAGCCACACAGATGTAGTCCACAATGGTGGTGTGATGATCTGAATGCTGAACTGAGCCACACAGATGTAGTCCACAATGGTGATGGTGATGTGATGATCTGAATGCTGAATTGAGCCACACAGATGTAGTCCACAATGGTGAAAGGTGGTGTGATGATCTGAATGCTGAACTGAGCCACACAGATGTAGTCCACAATGGTGATGGTGGTGTGATGATCTGAATGCTGAACTGAGCCACACAGATGTAGTCCACAATGGTGATGGTGATGTGATGATCTGGACATGGTTTTTCTGCAGTCAAACTGATTCCTTGATTTGCATTGAATAGAATCTTCAGCTGGTTCTGGAGTTGAATATTGTCCTATAATGAAAATGATCTTGTCATCAGAGCAGCGTAAGACATTTGATGTACCTAAAGACAATGAGGATTTGATTAGGATTTTTTATTTTATTTACACTTTACAAGTGAATTATGTACTTCTAAAACATTGTGTTTAAAAGCAACTATTTATTTAACAGAATATCCTTATAACAGAAACAAATATTACAGAGAATTCTAGGCATATTATGTCAATGTAATAACAGTTATAACTAATTTAAAAGATAAAAATAGTCTTACCTGTTTATCAATACTTGAAGTGTTGGAATATGATGAGAATGAAGCAGCAAATATGGTCTAATATATCTCAAAGTTCTTTGTCTTTCCTTTCTTTTTTCTCTTTCTGCTGCAAAGAGTTTGTTTCATTTCT